>MEJB01000002.1:6658244-6792914 GCA_001752375.1 Rhazya stricta | reverse complement strand
TTTTTTGGGGATAATTTTCTAGCATTAGTGAATGCCAAAGGTGACTTACTTCTCTGGGATACAAACAGATACATCTTAGGTATTTAAGGAGAATCTTTGTTCTTTCCCCTGTCTTACTCACATGCACCAATCCGAAGTAGACCATAAATGTTGACTCCTGTCTTCATCTCTCTGTAAAGTAATATGCTATCAGAATAAAAAGAAAARAAARAGGAAGCGAAAATAAGTTTTCTGATACACCCCAACGTTAATGAAAGTGAAGTTTTAAGGAATTTGCCTATAAAGAGAAAAAAAATGCATATGCCGGGAATCGAAAGCGTGCCTATTGCTTAACCGTAGGACTACAAAGACAGGTGAGCCAATATTTACTTAAATTGAATGCCGGGAGAAGGGGATAGAGAAATCCTTATTAGTCAACCCATAATTCTACTTGTTAATACTCAAAATATCCTTCGTRGGTGGTGGTTAAATGTTATATATTTGAATATTATACAATAAATGTTTAATATTTTTAATTTAAAATGTAATTTAAGAGACGATAAAAAGCGATAATCGTTTCAAATATTTTTTAAAATCTTATATATAATTAATACTTTCTTATAATTTATATAGTCTTTTTCTCATTTCATCCTTCAATATCATCATTTACTCTTGATTCTTCAAAGAAAGTTTCTAGTTCCRTCTTTAATGTAATTTATAATAATAAATTTTCTTATAAAATTAATAAATAGCATCATAACATCAAATGTAATTAAATAATAGGTACAAAATAAGTAGTGAATTAAAAGAGAAGAGTAGTCTTTGAACTTTTTATTCAATTCCAACCTGATTTTTCCTCAAGCTTTTGGGTCAAACAAAACAACGAAATTGAAAGAGAAGTTATAAACGACCATTTAATTCAAGTCGGTTCCTTCATTTAAGTATAATTATATTTAAATTACGTTAATAATAAATATAACGTGCAATGAGTCACCTTAGAGCATGGAACCACGACTCGATTGCTGACGTCATGTATATATGTTGGGATCGTCAAAAGGAGGCACGAGAGAGTGATAGTAGGTGGGTGGCCGGATCTACTCAGTGTTCTCATTTTCTTCAGCTTGGTTAGTCCATTCAAAGCCAAGAAAACTACAGTTGGTCCGTTCAACCTGTGCAAATTTGGACTTTACACGAGACGACTAAAGAGTTAGCAACATTCCCAATACTACCCCACTCTAAAAAACCAAAACTGACCCCCCAAAACAGGTCCTACATCCCAATACCCGAAGGGTACTTTAGTAAAATCAGCCTACCAGCATATCTAACCGTTGACGCATTCAAATCCCAGCAGCATGCAGTTGATGGCTTGGTGTTGCCCGCCATAACAATTCCCCTCAGTAATGTGATACAATCAACAGTGTACAAACACGACCTCTTCAATCTCTCCTTGGTCAACACGTTAGTGTTTCTCCAAGGACCTCTGTGCCATTCAACAATTTTACCGGAGATTGTTCAAAGTTTTGATTCATTCAGTCCAAAAAGACAAACAAATCCAGCTGCTATAAGTACAGAAGGCCTCACTGCTCTAAGCATTCATCGATTAGAGAAGCAAAAAGGAAAAGATAAACCCAGAAAAGAGGAAGTTTTCACGGTTTCTACCTTTTGATCTTTGAAGATGAACTGCAAGAAAMCAGTCACTTTCTTGATGATATTTGTCATCTTCGTAGCCATTGYGAGTGARGSAGATCACCGKGTGGAGGCGGCAAGGGCGATATCCGAGGACTTCGCCGGTGCAAATCATTTGGCTACATATCCTGCAATGTTTGAKAAAGCAAAATCCACCATGTCATATTGGCTCGARAAGTTGGCTTCGGGTCCTAGTCCCAGAGGACCTGGTCACTAGGCAGCAAGCATGAAACCGCCATGGGYGTCTGCAGTAGAACTTAGAACAACAGTTTCTYCAAATTATGTTTCMGGTCCATTCATTCATTCATTGGTTATATTTTATTTTGACGAACTTYGTTTTGTGGGTTTACMCTTAACRATGATATACTAATGAAACTTCAATGCATAGATATACAGARGCATTTCTTACTTGCACTGTATTTGCTTTTCTTTTGCCTTGAGCAATYGATAGTACTAAAAATTATGTAAACACTATTGTGCCTCACACAGACGGAAATAYAGACAACCAAAGATRTTTCTTTCTTTGGTTTTTTCTCAATGTTAACCCCTTTGGAAGAGCAGAKAAGCCGAAGGGCTTTCTTTGCCCTCTTRTATCTCCTTTTTCCCTTTTGAGTAGGATMATGRAGTCWGTTTTAATGGACTGATGTTCATCTGGTYGGACATAAAAGTCCAGCCTAGGAGCAARGAAAAGTAAGGATGAAAGGGAAACCACAGAGCACATARAACTGTTCAAGAAATTTCAACATCRGCAGCACAAGCTCCATATTTGTATTATACAAGGAWRTAAAATCTCAYATACATCTGAACTTTCCTCAACTTACTACCACTGACTTGCGTCCCTATATCTCAGCAAATGAGCAGGGTAATTTTCAAAGTCAACAACCCTCACAAAATTCTTGAAAGAAGAAAAAGTTGAACCAAGAAATGACCAAGCTTCAATTCYAGAGCTCAGATAGTGCTACAACAAGATTGCCACCRAAGAACTTCCAAAATTCAGGCTGCAGGAGCATATTCTTTTATAACTTCTGCTAGCTTATTTCGATCCTCCTCGGTCTTGGTTCTTATCAAGAAGGTTCTTGCCACAATAGTGTCGTTATTGTCACCATCACCCTGCAATCAGTGAATTTAAGTCAATAAAAGTTATGAATCATAAATTCTTTTCATGCAAAAAATACCTTGCAGATCCATGTGAAGTTTGTTGGAAATCATTATCAATCTGCTTTTTAAAKAGGTTATCACAATCAGAGAATTCAAAGTGCAAGAGATGGCAGGCTCCGGTTTCTTATTCTTTCTATTATCCCAAAAACTACTTTAATTGAGAATTTAATAAGCTCAGTAGGACATGGCAAATGTTGCAGATAATATAACAATTCAGAAGGGCATCTATAAACCATTATTCCCTCTTTTAAATGCTTGAATTCCACATCTAAAAATGATTTTCATTCAATGAGCAATTTTGTTGCTCTTTATGTGCCTGTGCCAAGTGAATAGATATATATCCTTCCAAATGGACTAATAAGAGATCATAGTTGAAATACAAAATAAAAATGTAGCCATTCTACTCAGTTACATCTTACMGCAATTATCATATTTATTTCCACAAGGYTGTACCAGAAAGCAAGGTACATACCCAGAAAGGCAATCTAMACTGRACATCAGGTTCCCTCAAAATTTCAAAGCAACAATTCAGCATTKAATACTAAGAAAAGAACAAACATGAAATATCATGATGCAYTACCGTAGTGTGAAAGATAGCAACAAYGGAATTCTTCTGCATATTCGTCTTGATACCAGGGTACAACAATGCATTAAGCAGTAGTTTCCCAACCTGCAAAAAYTGACAAACTTTTAAAAGAACCTTCACCAAAGTGAGTTCTCTAGCTTGATGAGAGGATGAACCACAGCCCATGGACAAAATATTTTACTACAACTGAAGAAATATAGATTGTTGACCTTTCTAACCTTTTTATTTTTTTATTCTTTTATGGTGCAAGCGAGTAAACAACTGACTCAAAACGTCCATTGGCCTCTTATATCTCAAGATTGCAACCCTCACAATGGATTATCTCCATTACTTATTCTGATGCTAAAAAATGAAGATATTTAGTCTTCCTCTCATAACTCCCTTCTTAGTTTAGGTAAATGTGATATTGGAGCTTTATTGGCACCACATAAGAAACTTCACTGGGGGCCATCTACGTAAAATGACAATGTCAATCGAACTCCTAAATGGTGTTGACTAATCAAAGTATTAAAGGTAGAGAGGTAGCAAATACTTGGTTAATAGTAGAAACATAAACTGTGAGATGGGATGGAGTAAAGCAAATCACAAAAGATGAAGCAAATTGATGAGAACATAAACTATGGCTATTGCACTATGGGTACTTGGTTGTTACCAAAAAGTACAATGCTAGTCAGCAGTCATCTCCAAAATAGTAGGCAGCCCAAAATAGAAAATTTACTAGCGAATTAAACCAGAGCAACAARCTATGATCTTCTAGAAAATATACATTTACACAAACTCACAGAAACAAACCAAAAAAAGGAAAAGAAAAGGAAAAATAAAAGGTGCTCTCTCAATAATGCAGTGAAATGAATCAGCTTAAAAATGCCCAGTAGGATATGATGAATTAAACAATATGAACAAATTATTTTCCATATCATTCTACCAGCAAATGTCAAGAATAGTATAGAGAGACAGGAAGGTATAAGGARAACTCAAGTATCATACTAACAAAATGCATAAGAATTTTGACTCAAAATATAATTTTGAAGACCTACATCATTTCGAATGACAATAGTCGGCTTAGATTCTTTTGTACCCTTGCTAACACCCTCCTTACATTTGATAGAAAGTTGACCTGTTCCTTTGTCTTTCCATGCATCTTTGTCTGCTGGATCGGTGGACTGGACATGAAAATCAAAACTAGAAAGATTAGTATGCAAATAGATATGGTAATAGAGATATACCCAACAATAATGTAATTCAGGCAGTAAAACCTGATTTCTGAAAATATATTTCTTTCTTCAGGCAGCATACGCGTGATCATTATGTTACCTTCACATAAAGTTTACATTTCACTTCATGGACCACAGTGATTCCTTTCTCTTCAGTTCTTTTCACGGACGGGCTACTAGGCTGCTCTACATCATCCTCTGTATTAATGAGGCTATCTTAGAAACCGAAAATAGACTGCAAATTGCTAGCAAAGGAAAGCAAAAAAAGAAGAATTCAATAATTTACCCCCATCCACTTCCTTTGGAGCATCGCTGTTTAAGGAAACTGAATTTCCGCTCCCATGAACTGGACTTTGGATTCCTGGAGAATTAGGAGCAAAAGGATAYGTTTATTTACATTATTTCTGAGGCTTGCATAAGAAAATAACCGCAGTTAATAGCCAACCAAACAGCATAAAGTATTTAAGCATGCAAGATATGTTTCCTTAACACATGTACCAGGCCCGAGGCAGTATGATACCAGGGCAATGGTTCATAATTTTAACACGTCAATGTTAAAAGCTAATCTTACAAGAGAAAACTTCTAGGCATTCTGTACCCTCTAGCAATTATTTTTACGAATCAATACCCAAGCAGCATTATGACCACATATTTCCATTTGGAGGAAAATTGAAGACTCCATCTCCAAATTCTTCTGACAACAGAAAACGGTACGTATACTTCATGTTGGTACATGATTCAAGATAGTCAATGACCAAATATGCAAATCTAATAGGCAATGAACCAAACAAGAAAACAGCATTATCCAAAAATTAATGCATGGTTTTTGTGGTTAGTCCATACGCAAGACCGATTCCAATCATGGAAGCTGCGATGTAGACTAATAGTGGGTTCTTTCCAGATGGGAATAAAATCCTTATCCATAATGACAAGWGTCCTCATAAAGAATGATGATTTTGACTTTCCAATAAAATAGAAGAAACGGAAACAAATTTGAAGTCAATCAGGAAAATACTTGATCCAAGGACATGTGCTTCAGCTGAATGCTTTGCATGGGACACGTGCTTAAAGCTTAGAGGAGAATGTAAGACTGTGTCAATGCCAAAACTTCGAACAGAATTGGGATCACAATGACGTCTTTTAAGCTTGGGGTCAATCATCTGGAAATAGAACATGTCTACTGAGGCAAAGGTTCAAAATCAATGTTATTGCTATGCCTTTTYATGAATAGAATCATCTCAAATTTATCCCTTCAGGAAAATAAATGTCGAAATGAAACTTTTTGTTTGAGACTACCATAATCTTAGTAACTATTTAAAGAAGATTCTGTTSCCAAAGCAGATTACATATTGCATAATAATTTTAGTAAGATATGAATCATAGTTTTAATTACATGGTCCTAAAGTAAGCTAAACGGTAAACAGAAGTATTGTGACTRTCATAGATACTGAAGCAGAAACTTTTTCAGATAAAAATTCTTCATCTTTGTTTTCCAAATAAATTGATTTAGGAACAATGGAGACGTCAATCTTATTTATTTCTTTTCTTAGTTATGTGCAAGTCTTSAAATTCCCACGAAAAAAGGATCATTTACGAATATTTTCTTTTCTCTAAAATTTCCTCCAATAAGCAAATTCATACATTCTCTCTTCTACATTGCAAGACATCTGAAGGTTTCCAGACAGTTAACGAGAGGACAGGATGAATCTGGAGAACAAAAAACTGACATTTATGAATCTCAAAGTTCATAATGAGGTATTTCCTGCAGGTGAACAAGCCACCAAAAAAAAACTAAGCTAGCATAACCATCAAGTACTTGATCACATCCAATATGATCTAAATGGCATTTGCCTCTCACGTAATTTGGACTTGAATGACATGCATCACCACATTGATTAAACTGTCTCCACAGTTTTACAAAAAAATGAACCCTGGTTTTAGAGAGATCAGACCAGATCAGCCTTTTATCCTATTACCAGAGACAGGTTACTTAATTGTAGCGCGCTAAAAAACTCCTGTTTAATTGGGGTGATCGAGTAACTGTTCATCTTTTTTCTTTTGATCAAAAGAATTTTAGAGAATTAATATGCATTTGCTGGATTACTAGTATATGGTAATATCTATAGAATCCCTGATCCCTTATTTGTTGCAAGGGAACCTCCACATTGGTTATAACATGCCAAAATCAATATAAACTACATTAAAATCACATATTCGAGATAACGATTTGGTTAATTTCTATGTAAGTTACTCATCAATTTGCCTACCAAAAGAAAAGGGAGTTTTATTGTTGAAGAAAACTCCYCCGCCCCAGGATGCTCCAAAGTTTGCAGTTGTACTTGCTGGAGGAATTCCAGGTTTTCCAAATAATGAATTGTTCTCTTTTCCCTTGCTTTCAGAGCCAAGTACTTTCTGAGTAGTATCTGGCCCAAGCACAGGCATGCTTTCACCTTTTGCAGCATTTGCTTTTAGCCAGTCAACAACATCACTAAATTTCTCCTAGAATCATAAGATATTGAAAAAGTTAGCACACTGAATATGACAAAGAAATATCTTCACAGTTTAGTTTCTACATACAAAGAGTGATTTCAATATTCAGAACAACATCAWCCAGGCTTGTTATCAATTTCACAAGGATCTTCTGCATTTAAGGAGAAGAATAATATCTCCCAGAGGATCTGAGCTACAATTAGAAGTATCAACCAAAATATAGCACAGCCAATCAGCAGTTTATTATTGGATTAGAAAGAACATGTTGCTGAACACTCACCATACTAAATAGCATGTGCAGTAAGTTCTTTAATTGGATAAGAGGTTTATCTCAAAATACAGATATATAATGCTTGCTTACTTGTGTGTTTTCTTGGTTCATTTACAAGTGGAACAAAATTTGAACTATTATAAGATTTGGTTCRATAATGGCTAGATATTAGATGGACACATGCATATCAAGCAATGACTTTGAGAACACTRCCATAATAATAAATGTAAGAATTTATCAGAAACTGYAAACAACTATAAACTTCTGGAAAGGCATATTGACTATTACCATAATGGTTTTAGCATGGTTTAGGTAGTCTTGAACCCCATCTTCCCAAAGTTCATCTGGATGGTTCTCTAACTGATTCTGTATCCAACTGAAAAAGAAGCATTTATTGTCATGAAAGTATATCATATACTCGAAGAAAAATTTTCAATGAACAAGGTATTCCTTAACAAGAGACTATTGTCAATTAAACTAAGCATAGAAGAGAAAGACTGCTAGCATTAACTGCTCTCCCATATTGCGGTCGCCATGTGGCGTCAAGGAGTCATGTTAGCTGTAACCTGAATAGACTGCTAAACATAGACAACAAGTTGAATCTAATACATGTTCCAATAGATAAAAGATATACCTTGCAAATTGTTTATTTAGTGCTCTCACATGCTGTTGAGATGATTCAGCCCGCTGGATATCCAAATTTGTTGTGACTGTTGCTGATTGTTGCTGGGATGGTTCTGCCCTTGGTGTATCTGGACTTGATCCGAACATTATTCTTTTACTCTGTATCTGCATCAGATACATTGGAACAAGAAAAAGGATAACTGGTTGCTGTGAGACAATATAAGCATTCAATTGACCAGACATAAAACAAGTTGAGGAAACTAAAACAACTTGCGGATGTCTGTTCGTACACCACAGGTATTAATTATAAAGAAAAGAGATACACATTGGGTTTTCTATTGGAGATTTCYATCAATSCAAACTTATCTTTCAGAWAAAGGTACCTTTTTTCTTATCTATTAACTTTTCAAAGCAGRGTAAAGCTCAATTGCTGCTGAATAGCAAGTAAYTAMGTCAAGGGTAACTTATTTTTAGTATCAAACTAAAGAATAGCATCCCATTMAATCCAGGATTCCGAGTACGTCYGACTATCCTYAATACTAAAAAACTCTATTTACATGCAAAMATCGATATCGGTSAGCAATAACCTTATATGCCGAATTACATAGAACAGTGATCATGTAAACTGCAACCGAAAGTCTTTAAAGGAATTACTTTATAGTTTTACTCATATTAAAGCTAAGAAAAATGAAAATTGAACTCACCATTGAGTCATTAGCGATTGGATTTGAATCTGAGGCCGCGAAACGTTTTGTTCCTCTCATCATTGGTGATGAAAAATTGATGAACAATTGCTATTAGTACTTCAATTTTATTCTCTTTGTCGGAGAGAGACTTCAGGGTTTGCTCTCCGATTTTGGAAAWATTAGGGCTTTCCTACAGGTGGTACAGYAGTGGAGATAGTAGGAAAGGGGGAGAGAGAAGGAGACGGGAACTTTAATTAGGAAGGAGATGAAATCATAACCGTTAAATACAGGTGGGACGACAACATTGAATATGAACCGTGGATTACGTGTTTGAAAAAATAATTTAACTGAAGAGTGATAAATTAACTTTTTAATTACGGCCGAACCCGACATGATTTACGTGTTTAGCCAATCCCGTAGGGGCTAATTAAATTATGGATGATTCCTACCAGGCCCAGCCCTCATCATAGAGTCCAGATTCTAGTCAAGCGACATCCTATAGTGGGTCTTCGAAAATTCGACCCAATATACCTATCTAGAACACCGGCCCAATATACCAATCTACAAAAATTAAGAATGAAAAAAGATAATTTTGAATCTATTTGATTAAAATGTGCTACACGCATTCGACAAGCATCTCGCACACATATAGGAGTGAAGATTAAATTCCGATTTAAGGGATACGAGTCCTGAATATGAATTAAATATTATAGGTTTAAAGAAGAAAATGAGATGAAGCTGCACTAACTTGATTCAGCCTGCCCATTAACCTGTCAACCAAAACTCCTCTTGTTGTTTTCCTTTATACACTGTCGAGCCGAAAACAAAGCCATTGAGTTCATAATATGCAAGAGATTATTTCATAAATTTAATTTATTGTTTCCATAATCATATTACAAAGAAAAATTAAGCAAAGATTAAGAAACTTAATAAATACAAAAAGCAACTATTTGGATCCTTCTGTAGAACTACACAATTCACAGCTTACTATCTCAATTTTTTTGAGCCTTTTAATGCCTCTATCTATGCCTATAATGTTAGGAAAACCACAACCTAGAGAGTAACTGCCATATAAAAACTTAGCTAACTTCCAGAGCTTACTAGACTAATGGCCTTCTCTCTTCGTCTGATTCGCCTTCTTTACTTCCAGATGATCCATTAACTTCTTTATGAAAACCCTTTCCCTGATTTATACTGGCATTCGGAATCAAAACTCGAGTAGGAGTTTTATTTTCGGGCAACATCTTCATTATAATACCCATGGATATGAGTAGTAACCCAGAACAATGTTGTTCAGTCAGGGGCTTTGTAAAAATCAAGTATGATAACAACAAAGTCACAGCTTTCCTGGCAGTCGTTATCTGCAGGAAAATAAGATTCAATAATAAGAGAAACAGTTGGTGTATTCTAGTCCAAATCATCATGACATTAAGCTGAAGTAGCAGATTTTTACAAAGAAAAACAATGAATTGTTAAGAGGAAAGGAGTAATAGTATTACCATAGCAGTGGTGGCAGCTCCAAAAATCGCTATAAGTGATAAAACAGAAATCTGACCAACAAATGTGGCCATAGCTTCAAACACTAATACTGCATAGACATAAGGATGCTGCACATAGAAGGACCAATATAGTTTAGTAGACAAAAGATGCATTTACATATTTCCATGATTCAGATGTTTGTGCCCATGTATTCAAGTCAAACTTCAATTAAAGAGTAATTCACAACCTCCAGAGCCTATTATCAAGTCAAGATAACAAGTATGGTAAGATAATTGTGCTCAGGCAAGGAATGCAGCTGGTCATTAAGTTATGATCTTTCTTAGTTGGATGAATCAACACTCGGTAGCTGCAACATAGTTTTGGGACAAAATAATTGTTTATGATCTCGACTTGAAACAAAAAAAAAAAAAAAAAAAGGGCTTTTACCTCATAACAAGATTTCCATGCCCTGAACAACTCGCCAGTCAGTATCATGGGTACAAGTAGGAAAGGCGACCCGACCACTGTAGAGCAAAATAGCATCTCCATCTGTAAAAGGCAAAAAGTATAAAGTTTAACAGAAAAAAATGATCACCCAACATTGTCTTCATTTTCATTAGCGATGCCCTAGTAGTAATATGAACTAGTGCAAGGGAGTAATCACCTGTGTGGTTTCAGGATTCATGGTAAATATTGCTTCCTGCAGGTTGCCCAAAAAGGAATCCATGACTAAAGCACCAGAAATCATGGCAACACCAATGATGCTAAAATTTGGAGAAGTACTGGCATCTGCTAAGGTGAAGAAAATCAAGCCAAGCACTAGCAGTAGAGCAGAAATATATTCATGAAGGGGATACTTTCTTCTCAAGCCTGGTATAAAGGCACCCATCACCATCACAGGCAAGACCTGTGTTTCAACAACAAAATATGCTCATAATCAATTGGAAATTCTATAACAAGAATTCGTTCAACTAATTTGCAAGATAGTATCAGCTAGAAGACTTCAGAATTATCACAAAGGTGGTCCACCTAATAACAAAAGAAGGAAGTGTATAGTGCCTGCTCAMAAGAGGCTTGATCGAATTGTTATGTAAGACTTATTCAAGAGGCAGATAGTGTAATCTATTATACCTTTGTGGACTTGAACATGATTTGTGCAGGATAGTTAAGATAAGCCAAAGATCCTTTGGTTAATCCATGAGAACCCATGAGAACTGCAGAGAGCCTCACATAAGTTTTCCATGGATTCACCATTTGCTTGATGGTGAAGCCCTGTAAGCGTATGAGTGCCAAGTATACGAAACCTTGTACAAAGGTAAAATACCAACCATAGCTGGAACATATCACCAAATAATAAGAGGAAAAAAAAAAAAAAATTAGGCAAAGAAACGTGTTTTGAAAAAGTAGAATCAACATGAAGTTGACAGTGTGCCCCTACCTGAAACTCAGCCGATTATAGACATACTCCTGCAATGAGAAACATTAAGTTACCGTTAATCAACTTGGACYTCCGATTCTTGCAATCACCAAATTTGTGCAAAATGCAGATTTACAGGTGCTCAACAACACAATGAGACGCCGATCTGTAACTAGACCAAGCTTTAGGAGGACTACAGACGTCCTCGAGAGTTGAATTCATCAAAATTGAACAACCAATGACAAGATCCATGTAGAACATAAATCTTAAACTAGCAGCAGTGTATCAATAATGAACTGTGATAAAATTCCAGTCGTACAGAGACAAAAAGATCGTCGCTTTGCACGTTTTGGCTCTTTGGTAACTGAAAATAAAGGAATAGTCAAAAGTACAGCCAATCCCTAACCAAACTTTTCCAGAAAATCAACCTATACAAATTCAACTTTTTAACAAAAGTTAAACAAGAAATGCCAACTCACACAACAATCAAAACTTTTCCTAGACCAATAACCTTAASCGCCATGTTCGACAAGCTATTCCGTGACACGTACACAGATTATTACTTTCGGTTTTTATTTCTTTTTCTTGATAATCAACTATCTTCCAAGTTCCACTCGAACCTTTAACAAAATCCCACATGGCTACTACCCTTTTCGATGAATTCCTGGAGACGCCGAAATGAATATATTATCAAGAAACCATTAATGATCAAGAGAAGATACACACCACTGATTTACGCACAGTAATCAACAATAGATAGAAATGAAATGACTTATGCTAAACATATGCACATCGAGATCAATACATCGCGAAGTTCAAATAGCCAAGAAWGCAAAAATCAAGAAGACGGAGATTACGAAGGAGGAAATTTTCAACAGCCTCACCTCACAAACGCCATTAACGAGGTAACCAAAGAAGAAGCCGGACGAACAGATAAGAAATTGTTGCCATTTCGGTCGATCAGATAAAGAAATCCCAAACAAAGACCTCGCTTGATCTTCGTTCTTCATTTTAATCCAATAAATGATAACAAAAAACCGAAAGATATGAACTTTTGTAGAACTACTCTAGCCTCTATGCTATCAGTGTTGCATGGCGTCGTCCTGTGGTTCTTAACCCCACAAAAAARGAAAGAGATRAAGAGAGCGGGAAAGGGAGAGAGAGAGTGAAGGGATAAGCGCAAGAAAAGTATCAGAACTTGAGCTGACTTCTCTCGCAATCTCTCTGCACATCTCCTCTCTCTGTTACCTTTCCTGTTTCGGTTTTTATTGAGCCTTGAAAACAGGAGAATTTGAGGAAGAGAGAAGGTTGGTAGTAACGCCAACAGAATATTTATACATATTCTGTCAAAAAAAAATACATATATATACATATAATTACAACTATATGATTGCTGACTTTCACTAACGACTCAGATTCGAGTTGATCTTAATAGTTAATATTATAAAATTTTTATTTTAATAATCTTTTTTTATTTTCAATCCACATCCAATGATTAAAAATTATCTTGAAAAGAATTTTTTTGAATATTTTTAAAATTGAATTAAATTTAACTGAAAGAGAAAAAACGGTTGAAATGCCATTTTCTTATATATATATATATATATTATTAAGTAGGTGGGATGAAGATAGAGTATTTTTTTTTTTCCCCTTCTTTATGTGGTAATTTAAATTACTTGGTTTATTTATACCTTTATTAATATAGTGCAAAATATTTGGTCGATATTAGGAGGCATTTGGATAGTATAGAAAATTTGCAAAGTATGAAAATATTCAAAAAAGAAAAACAAAAGAAAGCAAAAGATGAGAATATAAGTATTCAAAAATATATTTTTTATTCTTTTAATTTGTGATTTTCGATTAGTAATTTTCTTTCTATATTAAAAGATCAAATTGGATTTAAAAATGCAACTCACATCTTTTTAGATAGGAACCAAAATCTTGTAATTCATTCCTTAATAGCAATCTAATATACTTTTTTTGTTATTTAAAATAAAAATACATTTTTTATCATCGATCACAATGCGATATGTATATATCGTTAACTTCTTTAACTCTTTTTTTTTTTATTTTACAGATTAAGATATATATAAATCGTGTTCTAATTCGTAAAGAAAGAAAATATATCATAAAATTTACTATAATTTATTCATGGGAGAATGAGGCAAGTTTTGACTTTGATTTGAATTATTACCTAAAATATGTTTATTAGTACTAAGATGTATTATTTAACTAGTTATAATAACTTTCAATTTTTGTTAATTGGTCAGCCGTGGCATCTTAATTCTAGAAATTAATAATTTAGGCATMAAATTAAGAACAAGTAGTTATGTGAAAGTGATGTATGAGATAGGAATAAAGGCTTYTTAAATTATATGGTTGCCAACTCCTATTCTTTTATAGGTCTTGGCTACTAATRGTAAGTCCTATATTGGCAGCTGCCCTCAAAATGTTTGAACCAAGTTACATATTGGTTATAAATGAAGTTAATCGTAAATCTATAAATATGGACAAGATTTTTATTGATACGGAGCATTTTGAGTAGAATTTAAAAGTAAAGTCGAGTCTAAACTTTAAGTGAATAATATCATAATAATTTTTACTTTTCTTTTTTCTTTTTTTAATATTTGGCAACCTTTTCTTGACTTTGTCTTTGTGTTCTACTTAGCTATGTCCTGTGTCCACCAAGCAGGGGGTGCTACAGCTTTGGACTAGGTAAGCAATGAACCTAGTACTTTTTTGGCTTTTCAATACATTGCGGAGGTTCTCAAACAAAATATATCTCATTAATTTTTAAAAAAAATACATTTTAAGTTTAAGATTGTGGATCTCGACAGCAGAGCTGATATCTTCGATGTGGAAGTTTCTGGTGTCTCCCTTTGTGAACAGAGATGGCTAGTTTGTTTCTGTTCCACTGCAAACAATTGGACACCTAAAACAAAGCTTATATATATCCATCATGTAATGAAGTAATGAGGACGGCGATGGCAATTAGCATCATTTCTAGCAGCCTATGAAACAATTTGSATGGTTTGGACATTAGCAATTTCATCGTCAATGGAGGCATAAGCTACAGACAAATGGGATTTAACCAAAACAATCATTTCAGACAACAAGATCAAACTATTGACCSCATATTCTTCCATTAYGYGTGTGTCTACATTTGAAGAACTTGGGGGATGGATGTTTTRTTAGCTGTCTGAATACTAATCTGAAGAGTCTGGTTAGACTACGTCAAAAAGTTTCTAACTGTAATTAGAAGGTAATTTTAAATTTAGGAAAACAATACCGAACTATCTTACTATAAGGTGAGACCATTGTGAAAACAGCAATGGAAAAATCACTGCCTTGGTCTCCAAAAAGGCTCAAAATTTCACCATGATTCAACCAGGTATCTCTCTGGGGAAAAAGAAACAAGTCGTTTCTCAAGGAAGATAAAAATTAAAAGAGGTCCTCCATAATTAGGATAAGAGGAGATCATCTAATAGCTCATTCATTAGGGAAGCAAAAAACTCAACTTCTATCTCCAAAGCGACTTCGTGTTTCTCCTTATCTGAATTCCTCCACTCTCCTCCCCGTTCCATGTCATGAATATATGCTGCCCTGTTCTTCTGCACCTGCCATTCGAGCAACTGTTCKATAGTTTSCCCGTTAAGCCAATCTTTGGCAATATGTAGCAATGSMTTTTCACTGTTATTTTCAATTTCCAACTTMAAGAAATCTAATAGTAGCTTCTCTTCATTTAGCTTAATGCTGGTTAATGGCATTRTGTCCTTGATGATTTCAAGTAACTTGAGTGCTTTCTCTTCAGCTTGGTTCTCCTCTTCTGCWACTACTTTTTCTTCTATGTCCGATACAAAATCTTCTTGAATGGATTCAAAAGAATGGCCTAGAGGACTTTCATTTGATTCTTGATCAGATTCTGATAATGAAATTCTCTCCACTAAGTTCACTGGTTCCAATTGACTGATACGCTCTAACCTCCTGATCTTCTTCATCAGCCTTTTCTTGGTTCCTGTCAACAATCGTTAATTGATATCAGACAATGGTTCCTAGTTCAAGAGTACCTCTCCTGACATGATTGAACAGAACTCCCTATATTTCCAATTTCAGAGGAAACCAAAGTGAACCCAGAAAAGGGTATTTATGAAATTTGCAAATTATTGTTACCTTCAATGCGTTCGACTTTATGCTGAAATGGTGAGGAAGAGGAAACCTCATCGTCATCATCTTCAAATGGACAGTCCAATACAGATACTGGGCTGAACTGTTGCTTTTCCTCATTAGGCCACTGCTTCAGTTATAAGCCAACATGTAAACTTAATTTGCATTACACAAAATATGAAACAAAATAAAAAAAAGTAGGAAATGACTTATTGATACTGATAGGCAAAGTTAGAGATCTTTTTAATACATTATTTATTCTACACTCTTTATTGGATCACGAAGTATATAGAAAGAATTGAGCTAGAAAATTTAAAGCAAAAAAATAGGCAAGAAGATCAAAGAAAGGTGAGCTAGAAGATTCGAGGCTAGAAAATAGGCAAGAAGATGAAAGAAGGTCGAGACGAAGCTAATGAGATGCTGGGCCCCAAAAGTATAATGGTCCCCAARAGATCAAAGGCCCTGAAGGGCCCAAAGTTCTTGGTTCGTAGCTGTGTTTCATATCAGCAAATGTTCATGGGCCAGTCCAACATAACTCATGCAGAGAAGTACAAAGTTTCTAAAAAAGGTAATTATGAAATTTCCTTAAAGTTTTAAGTCAAATTTTGATTACGRGGATGTTTCCATTGTRAGCAAATGGACACAAACTACAAAGGCCCACGACAAGAGAGGCTAAATTCCAATACCCAATGTTATGATCAGTCAAAAGTCAATATGTGACACCTGTCTCTCTAATTATTAATGCAGATTCTAAATCCTTTTTATTTTCAAATAAAATATTCAAAATAGATTTTCAAAAAAAAAAGTTAGCAGAATTTTTTTTAAAAATATTTAGTTAATCTAATATCACCGCTTCATGAAATTAATATGTTGACTAATAATTCCGAGTAAATACTAATATCTCTATTTTTTTACTTGTCATATTAAAATTGTGTACGTAGGATAAGAACTTGTAAAAATTAAAATAATTAAAATAACCTTTTATTGATTTTATCTAAAAATTATATATTGATTCGATTTCTCTCTATCTCTCTCCTCCTTTCTCCTTTTTTTGGGTGGAAATGAAAATACTTGACTAGTTAAGGGATGAAAGGAGAAAAATCAATAAATACTTCATTGATTTACTGAAACAACATATATTTAAAATAAAAAAATTACCTAATATGACAAGTAAAAATGATGAAAATAGCATTATGATTTAATAGGCAAACGAGATATAAAGAAAGGACATGGGTATTTCTGAAAATAAAAAAGAAGGGCTTATCAGGTGGATCCCGTCTATGGAAACAAGAATTACGTGGTAGTTTCTACTCCGTCAGATCTTGCGGATCAGACAACACAACMGTGATATCCGCCGTATTGGATCACCAGCTGCATTTAAGTTTATTAACCTCGAGATGTACTCTATGTTACCCAAATGTTCCCGCACGTGTACTTCATGAGGAAACCCCGTTAGTCCAGCTGGTTCATCTCCATCTTTACCGCTGTGAATATTCAGTCATATGGAATTTCGAAATCCCTAAATAATTCTTTATTTTTTTACTAATTTAAATTTCTCAAGTATTTTACAATATTTCAAAATTTTGAATTTTAAGTTTACTATTACCATACAATGGAGAGCATATTCGCAACACGCTCTCCGTTAGACTAATAATTACATGACAACATGTATTTTTATTTTTTTCATATTAAGAGTTAATTATATATATATACACATCATGCTCTTATCGATGTAATAAAAAAATTATAATGAGATGTACCGGACCATCTCCATTTTAAAAGCTTCCTTTCATTTTTGGATGAATAGTTTCAAGAACCAATATGTAAGATAAATGTATACCTACTACATTTTTTAGGGCATGGAGTTACATAGATAAGTGAAGAACATTAATCAGTATAAAGCATGATAAGCGGTCGACATTAAAAGTTAYGTATAAAAGTAGGTTGGAAGCATGGAACTAGAACTACCTTAAACAAAATTGAAAAAAGAWAATTAATAAAAGACTAACCTTTGTCGTGGTAGGAGAGTTGGTACTACTACTAGTAGCGGTGGTTATGTCCATGGAATCATCACTAACACCGACTGWTACGCCTGCTCTTTTGTTGCTAACCACCTCATCTTTTGGTAAACGCTTTTTGTTGTTTTCGACCGCGACTTCTTTCCCAATCTTGCTTGGAAAATTAGCAGTTGATGAAGACTGTACTGAATCATCTGAASTGGTAAAATCACTGTCTGACCAACTGTTACTTTTGCTGTTACTGTCACTCGTCRAGCTATTGGTTGAGTCGCCGGGGAGGGTGATGATAAAGTCCGATGGTACTGGGGAGAACTTTTGTTCGCTTAGATGCTCAATGGGATTGGGTTTCCACGCTTGGATCTCTTTGTGGTCATTTTTCTTCCAAAAGCAACGTTTGAGGAGCTTTTTTGAGAGGCTTCTTGGTAGGATTCCCAGTTTGAATTTGGACGAGGATGGAGATGATGACTTAAGGGATGCAAATGGGAGGTGTTTCACGGCTTTGATGATAGTCTCAGAAGCTCTTTTGAAAGCTGAACTCGAAGTTGTGGGGGCTGGTTTCAATGGGCTTTGAGGGAGTAGTTTTTTCGTGTATTTTGGTGTCTTGGTTTTCAGGTCGACGTCCATAAGAAATCGAACCGTGGTGCAGCATTGTCTGCGTGGATATGATCGGAAGCCACTGGATGAACACGAGCTCAAATCATCAAGAAGATAATCTTTCAGCATCCAAGGCTTTCTTGACAACGGATTCGCTAAACTCAAGTCCATTACAATACTGTCGGTGTGTCCTTCACAATGCCAAACCTCAAGGTACCCAGAAGTATATAAAGGAAATATAGCAATAAAGAGAGACAGAAATGCTGAGGATATTTAACTATAAAGCTGGTAATGTATCAGAATCAGAGAGAGAATTTAAGTTGAAATATGCTGAATGGCAAATGTAGGACAAGAGTAAATGAAAGTGAAAGGGCTATCTCAGATAGAAAGCTGTAATGCATTGCCTGCAGCCAGCGTAGTGATTACAGAGAAAGGAAATATATGAACCAGGTGGGGTGCTGGGGGGAAGCGGGAGAAGGTTGAAAGAGAGAGGTAGCTTCGAGAGGTGAAGATCTCAAGGTGAAAGAATAATAAGAATTGGATGGAAGCATTGGCAATGGAGGATCATATTTGAGGAAAGTTGCAGAGAACTAGAAGAAGCTTGGATGCTTCTTTTGATGGTTTTTTGAATCTTAAGTTTTATTATTTTAATGATGTTTGATTTAGGTTAATTTAAGTGCAGTCTCTTCATCTAATAAAAAAAATATACGTGTAAGATTTATTAGTGCTCTTAGACTCACAACTGACCAGGAATTGACCTTCTTAAACTAAACTATTGTGATCTACTGCTAGAGTTGCGTTGCCAACCACGCGCATCTCGGTTCACGCGATTGAACTGGCAATAAATATTTTCTGACATGATTTTCAAATTATTGCAGGGAAATTAATAAAGAAATTTAAAGGAAGGTTTGAATTCTTCTTCGAAAAATTTAGTGATCATGAAATCTTACTACAAAATGATTTGTCAGCCATGATCATGGCTAGACGTTTACACTGTCTTATAACGATCATCATGCAGGATTGCAAATTACAACTCACTCCTTAGTTTATCATCATTCTACGTGCTGCGTTTTGACTCCATCATGAAGGATGTTAAAGTAATTATATATCTCATCAACTATTATTGATTCAAATAATAAGGAGATTGGTATCGTTTAAGCTCCAAATAATATTTCAAATGCGAATTTTATAAATAGAGTAAATAATATTAAAAGAATTTTGTTTCCTCGAATCTCTTTCGACTCAAACTCACTCCAAATAATATTTCAAATACGATTTTTATAAATGAAGTAAATAACATTAAAAGAATTTTGTTTCCTCGAATTCCTTTCGACTCAAACTCATAATAATCGTAGCAAAAAATTATACACATTAGTGGTCAAGCCAAAAGTAATTCTACATGCCACATAAAACCTATTTTTACATCCACAAATACGATAATGATCAATCTAGCTACTTARAACAGTCGGTAAATGAACTATTAGATTAAAATGAAATATCAAGTTCRAGTCGATAAATGAACTATTAGATTAAATGAKATATCAAGTTCGATCTCAATTTGTAACACGCCATGATGAAAGAGTTCTTGAAGGCTTGTCATAAATGTTGATTTCTTCCTTCAAACAGCAGTAGGAGCCTTTTTTTTAGCTGGAAAAGAAATTTTATTAATCAATAATAGCACGACACGAAGCAGCAGGAGCTTTATGGCGCCATGAATTAAACGAAAGGAAGATATCGCATAAGATTTTGAGACTCTCCTCGTACCCGGCTCCACACGCCATAAGACCGGGGCTTGGGTTCGAGGAAAGGGGATAAAGAAGAAGAGTAAAAAAACAAAAAAAAAATAAAGGAAAATAATGAAGATGGGCCTGAAGAGGCTTTCAAGTAAGCTACCGGGAGCGCACTGTTATAGTCCACGAACCTTCTACTATTGAGCCCTACATGTTTTGGACACAAGTACGGTCCACAAAAATCAAGAAAAGTCCACACGACTTGAACACGTAGGACTGCTAAATTCTTAGGCCTAAGCCCAGTGATTTTTAAAATTATTCTAAAATTAAAAAATTTCTTACGATATTGTCATTGTRTTTGCAACAATATGTACACTAGCATTTTTCATCTATTTCTTATGTCGAATAATAAAATAAAATAAAAATTTATGCCCTTATTTTATCCTATAAAGATCTTAAAAAGGGCAAAAATAAAAGAAGCAAAAAATACAAACATTCAAGACCACAATGACACGTCACCATCATTTACCACGTCATCAACATAAAGATTATTTTGCCAGTGAGGTGGAGAAAGTAGAAGCCCTGAAGCCATGTCTGCCAGCAACCCAGGCATGTTAAACAGTGCTTCATCATCCATGAAGGAGGCATTATTCTCACACTGCAATGGCTCTCCCATTTTYATCTCCTTTTCAGAGGACTTCACATTCGTAATCTCTTGTTCTTCACCAATGGAGTCACTTTCAGTTGATACAGTAGTGGTAGCAGAACCCTGATCATCACATATTGACTCTTGTGGTCGGAACACTTCAGCCGCTTCAGCAGCAGCTTTCCGGATATCCTTAGCATCCTTAGAAGCTGGGACTGGCAAACGCCAAACGGAGTCAGCAAAATTCAAGCAAGCCAAATWACCCCTGAATGCCAATGCAGCAACATCATAAGCACGAGCAGCCATTTCTGCTGTGGGATATGTACCCAACCATATTCTAGCCTGCTTGCTAGGTTCACGAAGCTCGCAAACCCATTTATTCGAATTCAATCCCCTTCTTCTTACTCCTCTGTACACCGGGTGTCTGGTCTCCTTGAACTTCTTCCTCCCAGCTCGCTTCTTCGGCCTGCTTGACGACAATATGATTTCTTCGTCTGAGTTTATGGCTCTTTGGGTAGTCGACTCCGATGATGAAGTGAAGGGATGTGGATCGCTCAATGTATCCATCTGTCTGCGAAAAGTTGGGAATTAGGACTTACTAGCAGTAGTTGACTAAAGTAAGAATGTCGATCGCAGTTGAAAAAGGTTACAAGTTTGCCTAAGTGCATGGAATGATGGAAGTGTTATTATAGAGGTCGTAGCCGTTGGTGTTTTCTGCATACGATATGGACGCGAACACGCAAACCCGCTAAAGCACCAGGTTAAGGAAACGGGTACAGATAGCAGCCCACATCTTCCAAGGTCCCTTTTGTTTAGCACGTGGTTTTTCCAAAAAGCGTCGACCTGTATTTGTCAACAAATAAAACAAAATTTCAATTTAGGATCTTATTTTTTCAATTAAGGACCTATATTTTTAATAAAATTATACATTTCATTTATTTACCTACCAGTCAAACCCCGAAAACTCGAATAGATCTAGGTGATATCGAAAAATGGATGAATCTTGGGGACAAAATAATAAATCACAATAATATGTGAACGCACTGATTTCTCTTCATCATCGTATTATTGCCGTGGCCCCCATTTCTCTTTCTTTTCCCAATCGCAACCCCAAGCACACACCATTTCTCTAATTTGAACCGTTAAATCACACAATTTTGTGAATTAAAATAAAGTGATTTTGACTTGGGTCAATTTGTCCCGGGACCAAATAAAGTGATTTTGACTCTATCCGAAAAGGACTTTGTCTGAGATTGAGGAAACCAGGGTATTCTCGTATTCCTTTTTAGGTTAAGAAAGTGGGCACACGGATGGCACACAACACACGTGTTTAAAATACAATCTTATTCAATCAAAAAGAGACAAATATTATACGAAATTATCGTCACCGCGCAAGTAATATTTTCAATCCAATCAATAATTATCTTTTGGACTTTATTCATTGGGTAAAAATCTAATAAAAGATTAATGAAAATTGAAACTATATATATGCATATGGCTTTTGAGAACTTCTATTGCTTCCTTCCAAACAATGAATTTAGATGCTATTATACTATTTCTCTAATAGCGCTGAGATTCTTGCCAAAACATAAATCTTCACATAATAAACGAAAAAGATGCAAATAATTCTACCCCTAATGAGAAGATCAAGGGATATAATGGACTTTAATTAAATTTATTCTCATACATAATTTAGATTAAAATGAATTTTTTATTGAAAAAATACATTGGTTTTTTCAAAAAAGAAAAGAGGAAGAGAAAAAATTAGTATCGAAGCCAATTATTCCTTTTAACGAGTCTACTTTAATTAGCCCTAACGTATATAAATAAACATTGTTTGTTAAGATGAAGAAAATCGAAAATGTACGAATTAAGGAATTTTAAATTTGTGATCATATTTAAATAAATTTTTTATTTTAAATATTATTTTAAATGAAATTCTAAAATTTTTTGAAAATGTTGCTTGATTCTTTGGGAATGCTAGATTCTGAAATATATACTCGGTGAATATATAACTAATGGCATGGACGCTGAATATTAGCTTCATTCGGGGCCCAGTACTTTTAGATTTTGAAATTGATGAAGATACTTTGGGCCCGATCCCAATAACGATAATGAATTTACATGGGCTTAACCTAAAGTATCTCTTGAGTCTGGGCCATTTCTCGAATGGCTATTTTRCGGAAAATCTGTTCTAGCAGCATAATTTCAATTGAGTCMACTGTTATTCTCTCAGCCCATTGGAGACCATGTAACTCAATGTAGCATGATAGCGCTCACATTCAGTAGACGGGTCCACACGAAGTATGAATTTCTAATCGAGCATTTAACATCAATCGAAATTAAAATGAGTTTGATTAGAGGATCAAWTAGGATGATCATTATGATTGAATTGTTATTATTTTATTTAAATTTTGAGATAGATATTATCGTGATTGGTGACATCAAGATTAGTAATAAGTCAAAATTTCAATTTTACTTTTTACAATTCATGCATTAAAAAATAAAATTAAATTCAACTCTATATAACAGCATTTTTTTATAAAATTAAGATAGAGTTATTTTACTCTATTCGTTTTAAAATAATTATCTTCTTGGATAATATTTTTTATTTCAAATTACTTGTCATTTTAAGAAATTAAGAATGTATTAAATATTTTTTTTCTATTTTACCTATAATTGATTAGTCTTATTTAACTTTAGAATATCATATATAATGTGTAAGACATACACATTGATCAAAACATTAATTATCTATAAAAAAATAAAAATAAAAATGTTATGAACGTCATTTTATTTAAAAGTTTATAAGATCAATATTTTCTTAATATGGATAAATAATTAATTTAAAAAAAGAATACTAATTTTAATTTAATATTTTATTAATTTCTTATCCTAGGTATACAATCCATTCAACACCATAAGCAAATAGAAATAGAAGGGGTGTGTAAGTTTACCTCCTCAACTCATTATGATGCTTAAGTTACAAGTTCCCAAAATTTGGCTTCCTTTTCTAGACATTCACTTTAGGAAAATAAGTTAAAGTGAATGATTTTGTATGATTAATAGCCCAAAAAGAAAABAAAAAGGAAGAATAAATAATCAAAGTCACCAAACCATATGGGACTCGTCRACTTTCTTTYTGTGGCCCTTTCATATCTCCTCTCCTTCAAAGCATACCAATCAAAATCTTCCTTTTACCCCATTTTTTTAGATGCTTTTGAGTGCCAAAACATCCAAGTCAAATGCATCTAATATAATATATAATATATATTGCCAAATCCACTAACTTCAAGAAATGGTGATTTCTTTAACTCTTCTCATCTTCCCCAAATTGGAATATCAGGTATCAACAGTTATTTGTTATGAACATAYCATCTACTTAGGTCCCTAATTTTAAATTCAACAACTCTTTGTCTCAAGTCTCCAATACTAATGTGAAATGCCCTTTAAATTATAAGGGAATCTTTGACGTATAGATATGAGTGGTTAGAGTTGGCYATTCTTTCTCCTTTTGTACATATGTTTTTGTGATTATACCCACCTCAACAACATATCCCTTTTAAGAACTTATAATCTAATCGTTACTCGAAGAAAGGCTCAAAATACCTTTTATAAAAGTGTCAAAATGGATTAAGTTCGTCGGATCAAGTCAATTATTATGCGAAATGAATGAGTTGAATTGAAGTTTTCTTAACCCACCAAATAATAAATAATGGGTCACTCTTTGYAATCCGCAACAGGCCTTTGGTTGGGTTCTATGGGGTTTTTCGAASCCGCCTGTCATGACCTGCCTAATGGAGGTAGACCAGTTTGATAACCCTACATGACGCAACAAGTAATGATCTAATGCTGGATTTCGATTTATATAGTAATAGTTCGTTTATTGTTTATTAATGGTATCAAGCTGATGGAAATCTTGTCGGTGAACTTGAATGTTCTTGGCACTAATAGTTGGTGATTGGTGAATATCGACGAAGAAAGATGTTTAAGTGCAAGAGGTGCGTGAAGAAGAGAAGTGTAAGAATGTTTTGTCGGCCATGGATGTGTTGTGATAGTCAAAATTGCTTTAATCATTATTCAAAGTAGATGATTTCGGCTAATACTGTGAGATTCTGTATCAGACAAAGCCCCRCAATTAGAACCGACAWCTGTTCTTTTYGATTTCATGAATCAAAGCTTGTCCATTCATACTAAAAAGAACATCATTTTAACAGTTGATGTTTCAGTTGGCTCAAAAGAATTTGAAAAGAAAAGGAGAAGAAGAGGAAGAAGAGGAGAAAACTAACTGTCTGATCAGCTATATAAGTAAAACGAAGTGAGATTGATAAATAAATTCTTATTTTTATTCGAAAAAGTATTCAAAAAAGATGAATAAAAAATTTTATTTTAATTTAAGAATTGATAATATTGGTAATAAAACATAGTCAAAGATATAATTGAAGGCATCATATCAGCTGAATTAAGGGCAAGAAAGTCTTAATCAGAGGAAATTTAGGAGAACACCTAATTCTATACATAAATCATTCTCTACATTAAGAATAATTAGGAATTGGTTAGAGCTCTCTCTTGAAAAGGCACACATCTGGCTCTGGAATTAACCTCTCCACCTAAAACAAGAAAGAAAAGGGTCACCTTGAGTTTCACAATCCCTCATATCTTGCATTTTTCATCATTAGAAAACATCAAAATTAAATTTATACTTGCATCTATTGAAATCCGTCCAAGAAACATACTTAAAATGCTATTGAGTTCATAGGGAAATAGTTTCATAGTCGATTAAGTACAAAGCCAAAAACTTGGTTTTGAGGTGACGAAAATAATCGATGAAGATATTGAAGAATAAAATAATATTTTTAGGTAAAAATTTTATATAAATTATAAAAAATATGAACAATATATGAGATTTAAAAAAAATGTTGAAAAGGCGACTACTTCTTCCCGTCCCCTAACTTCGCCCTTATAGTTGACGACATGATATACATCTAGATGAAATATCCTTGGAGGGATGGAAACAATGTTGTAACCAAGGGGCCAGGGGTGGGCTGCCGCCTCCAAAAAATTCTTTAGTTGTATTATTTGACCTAGAAGAAGTCTAAAATTTTCAGAAAAATCTTTATATCTATTATATTTTCCCCTTCAAAATCTTTTAGAAATGCTTTAATATATGTTTTCCTAGTCTTTGCACCAAACTTGAGATCCTGGTTCATCCCCGAACGAAAAGCACAAATATGAAATGCAATTGCAAGATCATATATAGCAAGAGGCAATGCGACCCTTCTGTGGGGATATGATGATCCTTGTTGTCTCTACTCTAGCTTCCTTAGCAGATGAACCAGCCCACCTAAAGCATGTTATGGCAAAAAATACCAGAGCTACTGTTATGTCTCTAATGTTAAATCTGACCATCTCTGCTGAAAAACATGATTAAGCAGCCACGTAATATGTATTTGCAGCAGTAGTTGATAATGTGTCATTCCTTTTTGGTCCTATTTTGGATTGAGWGCTTCGATCATTGAGAAATGCAATAACTATCAAAATGCACGTCTCCTCTCAAGAAAATATTATCACTTTCTAGCTTTGAAAGAGTAAATTGAAACAATTTTGACTATGAATCCGGAGTGTCAATGTGGTGGTAATCCATACTAATTTCACACATCCTTGTCCAAAAAGAAGGATCCACCAAACCAAAAAGAGAAAAGGTAAACAGATAGCCCTCACAATTCACCAGTAAAATTACACAACACAGCAGCAGTAGCAGCAGTGTCTGCTTTATTCAGAAGTCAGGACCTSAGAACTGAGAGATCCTGCAGCAGCAAACACAGGGCGTGTGATAGAAGACATGTTTTCTGCCAACTACACGAGCAAGCTCCATAACTGTCTGTGTGTATCAGAAAGACTGTCCGTATGTATCAGAAAACAAAGAGACCCTAATGTATTAAGGTGATGCAATTGCAGTACTAGATGTGTATAAAATCACTGATATTTTTCTCCCTCGTTTCTTGAAAAATCATCTTGATTAATTCATGGTAGAGTTCTGATCTTTTTCTTTTTATTTCTTGGGGAACAAAGATTGATCTCTAGCCATATGGTATATGCATTACATACGGTATCATGTTCATTTTTGATGATCTTCTTTGAAAGCTAATTAAAATAGCTCCAAAGACTTTCAGCATCCGAATCTCCGGGTGAATCATCTGATCGTGAGGAGTTTATTCTGGGTGGGCTAACCAGCATTCCTCCTGCCATATCGACCAGCAAATTAGGCATATCAAAAAGAGCATCCTCATCAATGAACTCATCTTCTGTGAAGTCTCTATCTGCACTAAGGGAGCTCTGATCACCTCCGGGCAGATTAACATTAATCCTCTCCTCCCCGCTAGCTTCCGCACCATTCATTGACGTGGCTGCACTTGCAGCAGCACTGCGTATATCCGGTGGTGAACGTGAAGCTGGCACCGGATATGAACTAACTCGATCAGGAAAGTTAAGTACAGCATCAGCACCTTTTAGGGCAAGTGCAGCCACATCATAGGCCGCAGCTGCCATCTCCGGCGTWGGATAGGTCCCAAGCCAAATCCGCGTACTTTTACGTGGTTCACGAATCTCTGATACCCATTTGCCACTCCGGCTCCTTATTCCCCTGTATAGTGGGTGTTTTCCACCCGTAGAACTAGGACGGCTAGCTGAGCCTGAGCCACGCGATGAATTTGAACCCACAATAGTTCTTGTTTGTTTATCCTTTTTTGGAGGTAACAAATGGACTGATCTTTGCCCTTGTTGCACAATAGGAGGACCTGCTGGTGGCGTTGGTGGAAGAGGAGGAGGAGTTGAAACAGTAGGAGACAAGGGTTCTTCMCTAGGCAGCTGGGTGGTGGTTTGGTCAACTTGGCACATGTTATTAGTATTATGATGTGGATAGTCAGCCATATATATATGTAATATGTATAATCAATAATCAATAATCAATAATCGGTTTATGTATATTTGGGAGATGGTGGTGAAGTTGAAGGATTAGGGAATAAGAGATCAAGTTTGGTATATAAGGGAGAGGAAACTATATGAGTGTGACAAAAAGTGAAAGCGTGGGGAAATCGTGGTTAGCTTGCTAGGGTTTCAATCTTTGTAGAACATGGAAATATCGGCACACGGACAAAGCTTGCATTTAGCTGTAATCTATTGTATCTCCATATATCTCCTTCTCCAGTGTGCCTACTGCCACCCCTCAACCTGGGGTTTCAACCGACACGGATTAAGCAGTATAACTCTGATGGCGAAGAAGAAATGAAACGAGAAGTGAAGACAGAGAGACAAGGAGATGATCACCAATGGAGCCCTCCCATTTATGTATGTTCTAGTATATAGCGAAATGAAAATGATAGGAAAGAGACATCAAAAGTGGTGCCTGCAGAGACTGTACATATAATCTCCACAATATGGTTTCTGGATTTCCTCTTGCATTAACACAAAGTTCTCATTATAGTATATGGAATCTTGTAACCAATTCTTGAACATGTTACAAGCCCCTCTTTTGCTCGAGGTTTTGCAAGTTAGTGAAGAAGGTCTCCAATCAAAGAATAAGTCGAGGATTTGTCTCCAGATGTATTTATTTTTCTTCCTTGTTTTGATTATATGCATACCTAGTATTAGGAGTATCCAATCAACAAAGATTCGGTTCGGGTCCACTGATGTTGCAATTTCATGTATGTAAACAGTGGCTAACTAACAAAACCAGCCCTTGTGAGGATAGGAATTTAAGCACTACATAGCCTACTGCCTCTTCAAGGCCACAMTTTGAATTTCCTTTTGATAAAACCCTCCATGGCCCCATTCTTAGTATTTGATTGAAATGATTTCAACACGCATCAAAACTCGTTATTTGATTTTATTTTTCATCCATTTATTTGTACGTGATTTTAACATTATCTCAATCAGTCTTATCATAAAGTGATCGTACTATTTTAGGACGTCGAAATGACATTATATCTGTACAGATTAAAACCATAAATAATAGATATATGAAAACCAAAGCTAAATAGTAATATTTGAACAGAATTAGAGCCATTCTGATTAAAAACCTCCTCTCCCTTATCTCGTCATATAAGGACAAAATAATTCAAATACAACCGAGAAAATATTTGCTAAGTAAACGAATAAGAATCARAGCCCGTTTCGGGCCCGGAATATTAAAAAAAAAAAAAAACTTGATTTTTCGGTTGGGTTGCTGCTTTATGAATGGATGGAATTAGAACAACAAGGCTTCTCTTCACTCTTATTGTATCTGTAAGGGCACATGAGCCAACAGTACTCTTCAGGGTGTGGGGGTGTCCCAGAAAAAGGAATTCATTATGGTGGACCAATATTGTACATTGTGAGAAAACCAGGAAACAAGAAACCATGAAATCGAACAGTACATATTTTCTTGCTGTGCTTGTAACAGGACAGGCACTGCATGAAAGAAAGGCAATGAATCCTCTTGTTTCTTTTGATTGGGTTTATAGAGATTTGCTTTCACTTAGATAGTTAAGAAAGACTAGATCGAAGTACAGAATAAATACTCGAATTATTGCTCCCTTTTAACCTTAATTTTTGAAAAAAGATCAATAAATGATCTTATTTTTAGAGTGTTGTTACTTTTTATTTTAACCTGTTGTACGATTCACTTAAAAGTAAATAGTTTATTAGAAAATGCATTATCAAATATGGATAAGGCATTCAATGAACCAACCCTTTAAAGCTAAAATAAGCAAAACCCCAAGAAATAAGAATATTTATTGAGTGAATCTAGAATGTAAAGTYATTTGAAGAAATAACCTTAAATATTATGAATAAGAAACTTGATTATTGAATTATTATCTAAAAGATATCGACTCAATTATTATTAGTTTTTTTTTTTTTTTGTGTTAGATCATCCATTGATCCTTGTTTAAAATTAATTCGGACTCAACTTGGTTTGCATTAGTCATATTTGACTCATGCTTATAAGAAGAGTTGGTCGAAAACTTAGAATCTAATATGAAATTTTATTTTAACTTAACTGTCTGATTATCAATTATTCTAAAATTCTGGATTAACTAAATTACTAKTTCACTGCTAGATCATTTGTTGGTCAAATTACACCAATTTCCTGCCCAGGCTGCCGGCCTAAGTTGACAAAGTACTTCGACATTTTAGGTTTGCATTTTTCCGTACGTGGTCCGTCATTTTGGTCGTTCAACAAACCAACCAAAGGCCAAGTACTTTTGCCACAAAATTAAAATCAGGACAAATTGGCCCAGGGCCGTCCAAAGTACTAAATGCAATAAAATATTATTTGGACAAATCTTAGTTTAATTATTTCGATTTATTCATATGAAGGTCATACATTATTGAGAACCAAAAAAGAAAAATATTAAATAAATAWAGATGATGCCATCGTCCTGGAGACCAAATGGCTAGTCAAAGGCCGCTATTGGATAATTAAATCTAGTCACAATTGCGAAATTATGAGGAAGCTTGGCCCGTCCTAATTGTAATCTCAACGAGACCATTTTTCAAACCAGGCAGAGCCCATCCATTTTTGGGCTCAAGGGGGAAAGCTTGTTCCGCCTGATCCAAATCGACAGTCCAGGGAATGAGTTGGAAATATTAGAATTAAGTAAAAATTCGATTTCGAATTTCACGAACGTAGTAAATAAGAKTGGGAGAATACTTCATTCTCGAATTAAACACAGATCATGCCTTTTTGGTCGGCGTGTCTCCAATTATTTTATAGCATCATATATCTATATTTTCTTTTTCTTAAAACAAGTTATGAAATATAAAAACTAATTTAGTCAAAAACCTTTCTGGATAAATATTAAAAAACAAAATAATGATATAAAAGTCTATAATCTATAGTAATAAAAGATAATCTGAATGTGCGTAATATACGTAATATCCATATATAGACTATTCTATCAACTTTTCGCTTGGGAATACTTTAAGTCTTTTTACTTTTTTTTTTTTAATAAACAAAATCATCTTTTGACTAATTTATCTTTTATGTTTAACAAATTGGAGAAAAAATGGAATAATTTGATTGATAATTCACCAATACTTGTGAAAAAAAGATTTATTTTGGTAAATCAATTACAGATCTGGTAAATATTTATGTATTTGTGCACATTATTGAAGGGTAATCCGAAGTTCAAAGTTCAATGTAGAGGATAAGCCCTAAACAAGAATTGTTGAAGTAGTTTATTCCCGGGGAGAAGGTATATATATATATATATCATCCAATTTGTAAAAGAAACCGAAGGATAATCTAATCTGAATTCAATTTCTGGGATAAGGGTACTGGCTGTTAAGTGTGATTTGCAGTGAACTTTAAACACTATAGGATCATATAGGATAAGAAGAGATATACTTGGATGATATCTAGTATCCCTGTAAATCTTATGAAGAGGAGATCGAACTGGAGATGAGGTTTTATATATAGATGTCATCCATCATTAGAGTTGTTCCCTAAAACCCATTACTGTGCAATCAACCAAGAATGGCTGTGGGTGGTGGAATTGGTCCTGGAAGCGGTAAGGCCTACCCTGGAAAACTCACTGGCAAGGTGTTTGTAACGTGTATTGTGGCGGCTATGGGAGGCTTAATCTTCGGCTACGATATTGGCATTTCAGGTCTCTACTTAGTTTGCACTACTACTTCCTTTTCTTCTTGTGATGCTGTTTTAAATATTTGATCTTGATGATGAGGTTACTAATGTGCAGGTGGTGTGACATCTATGCCTACTTTCTTGAAGGAGTTTTTCCCTGATGTTTACAGAAAGGAGCAAAATCAAATAGATTCGACGAATCAATACTGCAAATTCAACAGCCAAAAACTTACATTGTTCACATCATCACTATACTTGGCTGCTCTTATAGCATCATGGTTTGCTGGTTCGCTTACTAGGTTGTTCGGACGAAAATTCTCAATGATTTTCGGGGGGATTTCCTTTTTGATTGGTGCTGCTGTGAATGGTTTTGCTCAGAATGTGGCAATGCTTATTATAGGCAGAATGTTTCTTGGTGTTGGTATTGGATTTGCAAATCAGGTATAATTGATCAACTTGTTCTCATTTAGTTTTGGTTTCTCCTAGAAAGAATSGTCGAGTACCTGGCTTGTTTCTAGCTTTCTTGATCTTGTATTCATGCATAAATAAATATATCAAAATTTTGCAGGCTGTTCCAGTTTATCTATCTGAAATGGCACCTTTCAAATACCGTGGTGCACTTAATATGGTATTTCAATTGTCAATTACAATCGGTATTCTTGCTGCCAATCTGCTGAACTACTTCACAGCACAGCTGACTGGTAGCAAAGGATGGCGCATTAGTTTAGGCTGCGCTGCCATACCCGGAGGCATTTTCATCATCGGTGCACTTTTCCTTCCTGATACTCCCAACTCTTTGCTTGAGAGAGGTAAGGACGAACTAGCTAAGAAAAGGCTTAAAGATATTCGTGGAATCGATAACGTTGATGCAGAATTTGATGATTTGCTTGCTGCAAGTGAAGAATCCAAGAAGATTAAGCACCCATGGTTGAACATGACCAAACGAAAGAACAGACCACAGTTGATTTTTGCCGTGTTTATTCCCTTCTTCCAGCAACTTACTGGCATGAATGTCATCATGTTTTATGCTCCAGTTCTATTCAAGACTATTGGTTTTGGAAATGATGCTGCACTCATGTCCGCTGTTATTACTGGTCTAGTAAACTGTGTAGCAACGCTGGTGTCAATATCGGTTGTCGATAAGTTTGGAAGGAGAGGGCTCTTCATTGAGGGGGGACTGCAAATGCTCCTTTGTCAGGTACTAAACTAATGGAACTTGTTTAAGTTCAGTTGCATCAAAAACCCTAAAGCATGTCGAATGCATGGCACGATTGGAAATACCTAATATTTCTTACATAAAATTTGACTTTCTGTGGTGCAGATTGTAATTGCATTGGCAATTGGGATCAAGTTTGGGACGGATGGGAATCCTGGGGCATTGCCAAAGTGGTATGCTACAACACTGGTGGTGTTTATCTGTGTATATGTTGCCGGCTTCGCATGGTCATGGGGGCCTCTTGGTTGGTTGGTTCCCAGTGAGATTTTCCCTCTTGAAGTGAGGTCTGCAGGGCAAAGTATTAATGTATCAGTTAACATGATCTTCACATACTTTATTGCACAAGTTTTCACCTTGTTGCTATGTAAATTGAAGTTCGGTCTCTTCATCTTCTTTGCTGCATTTGTTGTTGCAATGACMATTTTCATCTGGAAATTGTTGCCCGAAACCAAAGGAATACCAATTGAAGAGATGATCGGAATCTGGAGTCAGCATTGGTATTGGAAGAGATTTGTACCCGCTCCTCCTCCAAGTAATGATAAAAAGCCACCACAAACAATGGGAGATAATTAAAATGTGATATTGATCGTTACTTTTTTCTTAAATTTTGTTTCAAATAACATTTGTATGTATCAGTGTGCGGATCTCTTGTTTATTTTTTATTTAATTTTCCAAACGGAAATACTTTTGTGATACACTGATACCAGTCCTTTATAGGGTCGTTTTCCGTGATTGAAGTTCTGCTACTTCCATTTCTTTTGGCCTCAAGAGTACTGGTGCGTACTGTCTTCTGCCGATGATATCTTGGTCTTGCTATAAAACGAACAAAAACTTAATATGGGTTGTCCTAAAAGACTGTGTTTAGTGCTCTGGCTGACTGAATTTGCCGCTGTTTCTGGTCTTGCSGGCTGTTCCAAACATGACTTTTGACAAATTTCTTGGTATTATTAATTAAACAAGCAATCTAAAACAAAGGTCATCAAACTAAATTAAAAAAAATTTCCCGACTTTACCAAAGAAATGTGAAACCTAGTACCTTTACCTTAACATGAAATCCTTAGGATGACATTAATAACAAATACGTTTGAATAGCATAGTGACTAGGCTGCACGTGAAGAAAGGAACTTGTACATCCCCCAAATGCAATTGCAATCACTSCTATAGGGTTTATGTTACTGACAAAAATTGACTTGAAATTTCTCCTATTTTGTTTTTGTTCTAACGCCAGCCTTTGTATAGTCAACTTTTGGTTACTCTTTTCTCTTTGTTTTTACCAATTTAATAGGATCTAACACCGTAGGAATCCATAGGCCGACCCTCCTCCTRTATGAGACAAAGATTTAGCGGCTAATTTTTAACACATCTTGAAGTTTATTGTCGATTGTCCAAATGGTCCAACAGAAATGATCATTGTCTAATTTGACTCTTGGCTCAAGAAATAGTTTACTGTAGTGATGTCAAATGAACCAAGCCGCGATTAAAGATCAAAATGTCATCGTCAAGGATTTTGACATCCCATTCTATTTTGGTACATTTTCTCTTAGTAGTCTGCACTACACCAAGTTTTWAAAAAAATGGTCAATAATCATCATTTCATTGTTGATTTACATTAAATTTATCTATTACGGGAATTAATAAAATAATGATTCGATTAATTAAAAATTTTATTTTTGAAGCAATCGATCACGTGTTTAATTCGTGTCATATGCGGAAATATGTGAAAGAAATTATTTTAATGATTAGGAAGCTTTAGGTTTTAAGAAAATTATCTTAGCTAAGGATTAGGGAGCTTTTAGGCTTTAAGAAAATTATCTTACTTAAGGATTAGGTTGGCTATAAGATATAGAAAAATTCAAATTTATGTTAATATCAAAAACAAATTTGACTTGCCAACAAAGTCTTCACGTTCCGCTGACAAACCGTCAAAATAACGTTTTTAATGTGTCTTGATTTGATCTATACATATCTTATCAAAATATACCAAATTCGCATTAAACGATAAAACTCCAAAAAAATCGCATTATATTTTCCGCTTTCATCTATAAGTTCTGTCTCCTCTTAGCCGTGAAAGTACTGATTTTGTCAGTAAAATTCTTCTCACTAATATAAAAATTTAATCTTTTATACGTAAAAGCGCGTCTAAGAAATAATTACCTCTATCATGATTAATGGTCACAATTAATATTGTGTTGCAATTGTGAAAGCATGTCTAGCAATTTACTAYTGCMTCTGTCAGAATTAATGTTGTAACAAAGCTTGTATTAGAATTCGTTCGAATTAATCTCGTAGAGGTAGGATATGGAACGGTGTTAAAAATTTGTAAAAYATTAAATTAAAGTGATTAAAATAACCTTATATAAATTTTAACAAGAGTCTCTTCTCCCATCACTCATCAACATTGGTATTAAGTCTCTTCCCCTATCTCTCTTTCCCCTCCTTAATTTTTGTATTTTTCCTGAAAAGAGAATGACTATATCGAATCTCCGACAAATATTTTGAAACGGAAAGAAACCAAATTTCAATTTTGCTTTAGACCTTTTCTTTCATCTCTATAGGCTGACGTAAGATTTATTTAAAAACAAACAAAAAGGTGTAACATGCAACCACAATCAAAATAGTTTATTATTAATAAATAAAAATGGCAAAGGGCGTCCTAAAAATCCTATAAATCCTTGGCAGAAGTACCCAACAACAACCCATAAATCTGGGGCCTCCAAAACCTCCAACACTAACCGCCATCAGCCGCTAAAACCCTTTAGCCAATTTGATCGAAAAAGACCACTACAAAAACCATGTGTCAGTCGGCCTCTTCTTCTCCGGCATGCAAATGTATAGCTGATCAGCCTATTCTGGCTTCAATTGAAGTGCAAGAATTAAATATTTTGGCGCCATTGATCTCTGAAAAGCCAGCATCAAGCAGCCAGAATGCCAAGGAAAGTTATTTTTCTCTCGCAATTGCTGAAGCCAAATGCATTGCGAACATTGCTATTCCGATGATGTTGACAGGACTACTGTTGTACCCTCGTTCTTTGATTTCCATGCTCTTTCTCGGCCGCCTTGGGGAGCTGTCGTTAGCCGGCGGTTCCCTTGCAATAGGGTTCGCGAACATCACTGGTTACTCTGTTCTTTCCGGTTTAGCTATGGGGATGGAACCCATTTGTGGCCAAGCTTTTGGAGCAAAAAGATTCAAGATTCTTGGTCTTACCTTACAAAGAACTATTCTTTTGCTTCTGTCGACCTCAATCCCAATTGCTTTTATGTGGTTCAACATGAAGAAAATTTTGCTGTTTTGTGGTCAAGATCATGATATCGCCACGGAAGCTCAATCGTATATTCTTTATTGTCTTCCCGACCTCTTTGCCCTATCATTTCTTCATCCATTACGAATTTATCTTCGGTCACAGTCGATAACGTTGCCTCTAACATACTGTGCCGCTTTAGCCATTCTTATTCATATACCCGTAAATTACTTCCTTGTTATAGTGCTCAATCTGGGCATCAAAGGTGTTGCCCTGAGTGGGGTTTGGACCAATTTTAATTTAGTAGTCTCATTGATCATCTACATTTCGGTTTCTGGAGTGTCCAAGAAAACTTGGGTTGGCATTTCCTCTGCTTGCTTCAAGGAATGGGGGTCTCTCATGAACTTAGCAATTCCAAGTTGCATTTCTGTTTGTCTAGAATGGTGGTGGTACGAAATCATGATTTTGCTGAGCGGATTCTTACTGAACCCCCAAGCTACGGTTGCCTCAATGGGCATATTGATTCAAACCACTTCTTTAATCTACATTTTCCCCTCTTCATTGAGCTTTGGCGTGTCAACCAGAGTTGGAAATGAACTGGGTGCTGACAGGCCCAACAATGCAAAACTGGCAGCCGTTGTTGGTCTATCCTCCAGCTTTATTCTGGGATTTTTCGCACTAGCATTTTCAGTTATGGTCAGAAACGTCTGGGCCAGCATGTTCACTCAAGACACTGAAATTATTGCTCTAACATCAATGGTTTTGCCCATAATTGGACTCTGCGAGCTCGGAAACTGCCCTCAAACAACTGGTTGCGGAGTTTTAAGAGGCACAGCTCGTCCCAAAATGGGAGCTAACATTAACTTGGGATGCTTTTACCTTGTAGGAATGCCAGTAGCAGTGTGGTTGAGTTTCTACATCCGTTCTGATTTCATAGGCCTCTGGCTTGGACTGTTAGCCGCTCAAGGCTCGTGCGCCATCACTATGCTGCTCGTATTACTCCGAACCGATTGGCAACGACAAGCACAGAGAGCCAAAGAGCTAGCTGCCACCATTTCTATATGTCCTGACAGCAATGAAGATGAAGAAAAACCAAGAGACGATCACAAATTAGTTGATGATTCTTTCGATTCCTCGGATTACGCAGTTTAATCATTCCCTGTTTGATAAATTAATATTCATTTATTCTTCTTCCACGTGCTTGTATAGTTTCAGACATGATCAGAGGATTGTAAGTGCCATTTGTGTTCTGTTTTATTCCCTTCTGTGGATTCAAACATGAGTCCATATAAAGAGACAGGAATATTTTCCTTTCTTCTTTTGTAAAACCAAATCTGTTACTGTACTCTTTGACTTTACAGATAATTGACTTGCATCATCTCATAAAATAATATCTCTTTGTTTATTAATGTCAAATAGGACAAAGTGGTCACGGATGAGCTTCCGTAAGCAACGAGTAAAAGGAGGTCTGCAAATGGAGGAAATGGCAGTTGTTAATTCAACCTTTGCAACCGCCGGCGACGTAAACGAGTAGATGACCATCTTTGTTTGATCTTTATTTGAATAGCTTATGGCCTAGGCATGGCTATTGCACCTCCCTTTTTTGTATTCTAGTTACCTGAATTTGGAGTTTGTTTCGACAAACAGAACAGCCAAAACAACACCCACAAGATATCTTAATCTAAGCAAACTGTTTATGCCGACCAAATCGGATTCGAGTAGTTCCAGTCAGATGTCCTGTTCGTATAGTGAGCAGAGCAACCTGCCAGCAAAGGGTGGGCAGAACGGTCGTCCATCCATATTTAGAGCATCTTAAATGCTACACTCCTAGACGATTGTTATTATAAGTCCTGTACTCTATTAGTTTCTCAATCCCTCTAGCCGGATGGGGGCCGACCGACTTTTCTCGATCAAATCCGCCTACAAATCGTACTTGAGGGTTTCCCTATTCAAGGTAGCCCAGTTAGCATCCGATCACAAGCCTTCTAGTGAAATTGAGATACTAAACAAATTGACATATAACCGTCACATATTGGGGAACGGTTTTCATTGTTTTTGTGCTATATATAGGGTATAGGGTTGGCTTGCGCATGGCAAATTAGTGAAGAACATCAGAGGAATAGTTCTAAGATTTGCCAAGTCAAGAGATAACATTCCTTATAATCATGTTAGATTGAATATAAGGTTGGATTTGATATATAAATGTATTTGTATTGGCTTGATTGTACCTTCCTTATTTGGTGCATGAGCGTTTAAAAACATTCATAAGGGCCATTAAATTAAAAAAAACAAGTACTAACAGAAAATTGCTAACAAAAAAACATCCGTAAGAGCCATCGGTAAGGGCCGTTGCACATTAGGGTTGACTACAATAAATGGATTACTTTTTCAATAAGAAAATTGCTAGTAAGATCCGCATGCGGCCTGCAATTATGTTAGTCATGAATTATTTATTTTTATTTTATTTTAAAAACTAAGTATTAACAACAAATTCAAATATTAAAAACATCAACACTACGTGGGATATGATAATGAACTAAAATCATTTATGGATACCCGTTCTAAGTAAGCATAGATACATTCAATGCATTTTCATTTTATTTTTTGCACATAAACAGGCAATGTTGGATATAATCAATAAGTGTCTAAAAGAAAAAAAAAATTACATTAAAGAACTCAAAATATGTGCATGTTATAAATTTTTACTTTTCAAAAAGAATAAGAATAAAAATTAAATTTAAGATTTTCGACGATCGTAATTCTTTTCTTTTATAGGACCTATTCAAGTGAAGAAATCAAATTACTATATAAAATGCCCCTAGAACTCATCGAACTTTGAAAATTGAGGGTTTCAAATCTTGAAAGTTACTCTTTATTCAAGTTTGAATCCCTTTGCATGCTCTCGAGTCTTCAATTCTTTGCATAATTGGCAGCCATGTTTCACAGAACTCGGTTACTGGAGAACATGAACTCAAGAAAACTAGGTTAATTAGCTATATGACCATAGGACACTCAAATTCTTGCAGTCCACTTCCATAGTTTTAGCTCAACCCTTCTTCTCTTGACCAAGTCTTTAGCTTAGTAAGGATTCTAATGTTGTTTAGGTCAATTGTTTAACCTAAAAGTCAAATAAACATGTAATATGTTGGCATGGCACACAATATCCTACTTTCAATTGATTAATTTGTCCTGTCAACTTATCCTACATCGAGTAAATTTATCGAGTATCTATTATTACTTAAAACTTAAAAACGTATCACTTATATGAAAACGTAAATCTTAATAGACTAGATGGTTTTGATTCGCAGAGTGTGGTTCTCATGTGAACCTCAAAGGATTAAGTAAATTTTTTCCTTTTCTATAACCCTCTAAACATGTAATGAATAAACTTATCGAGTATCTATAATCACTTAAACGCGTCAGCTGATTCTGATTATGCATTGTACCTAAAGCATGCAGGTTTTTAAGGTTTGGACTTCGAACCTAAGATGATTAAGCTCGACCTGAATATGGTTTGGTGCTCACCATGTAATATATGCTTACCAGGACAACAAAAGCTTAATCAAAGATATATAGCTCAGCATGTTTTTTAGCCATGAACATGCTGCATATTTAGTCAAACACTGACCATAAAGACACCAAAATGTTTTGGCATATTCATTTATAGACATCATTGACTTCCCCAAGAGCGGCCTCGTTCTGCCTCTTCCTTAAATGTACATATGAAAATTTTGAAAACCGAATCTTATTTTTATAATCTAAAAACCAGATGAGGTTACAAATGTTCTCATATTCACGGCCGGCCGATATAGTGAGAATTGAGTCGGTGTAGTTGGTTAATACTTTATTTTTTTGAATATTATATTTATTTGGAAAATTTAAATTTTTTACATTTAGTATTTCTTGGATTAGTTTACAAAAAAAAAAATTGTCGATCAATTTATAACTTTTGATGAAGTGCTTCTTTAGCCTATCAATTGAATTGTGTGAATCGAATTCAACTTAGTTCGAGCCAATCTAAATCAATTTTGACTTGATAGATTTTGACTTTATATTGTTGAATTAACTATTCTTTGACTTTACATGTATAGAGCCTCGTTAGTTTGTCATATTAACATAATCAATAATACAATAAAGTGATCTTCTACTTAATATTTCATTTATTTAAGGGGAAAATATAAGATAATATTAAGTGCTAGATTGAATTCAAGAATAACTCTTAAATAATTAGTAGAATATGTTATTTTAATTTTTTTTTTAGAAAATGAGAATTTGAAAGAATCCATAATTTTTTTTATTTTTCAAGGGAATAAAATTTATTGTTCCACTGAAATTAAATAATATATTTTTAAATCTCATTCTATGAATTTCGTTTGTGAAAAATCTAAGCGATGATTTTTTGCCTCGTAAGTCCTAAGATATTATTATTTTTTTAATAATAAATAAAAGAGTGGGAAGTCGGATAGCCTTGGCTTCTTAGGCCGTCCAATTGATTTGAGTCCATTTCTCTAGTTGGACCGTACAATTTTCCTTTAACAACGCACCCAGATAGATAATGGGCCGAACATGAACCTAAAGTTTTCAAACTTCTTCTTCTGGGCTCACGTACAATTATTCATCAAGTTTTGACTCATGTACAGCCCTATTATGGGCCACACATTTCCTCTTTATTTTGTACCCAAATTAGGCGGGTTTTGAAAATTGATTAAAAGCTTTCTTTAAGAAATTGTTGACTCCCCCCTTGAAAACCCCAATAAAATAAAATAAACAAATAGTCCTTAAATATGAAGGGACATTAAGACAACGCTTGCTTGATAACGTAATTTAACACTTCAACTTAAACAGATTAAGAGTCTATTATTTGCTATTGTGATTGTAATATTTTCACATCCTTATATAAAAAGTAATAATAATTTGACTTTTACTGCTAAGTTATTTATCAATATAAATCGACTCTAATTTAAAATTAAAGGCTAAAAGTGAAAAATGATAGTTTTTATAGTTTTGTTAGATTGATTTTCAAATATTCTGATCAAATCCAACATTCAAATTCAAACATATATAAGTTAATTTTCAATGTTCAAAAAACTTGATTACTTCTTAAATTTTAATTTTATTAAACGGGATCTAAATGTCTTCTCCAACTCTCTCTTTACTTAGGTTTTTATATATGTGGAAATCGTGTTCGATGTGTCAAGAACAACCAAAAAAAAGGGAAAAAAATCATTTTTGAAGTCTCAATCTTCAACTTATATGTTGAAATGTCGCAAAGCTATTTATATAATTACAGTAATCAAATTAATCAAAAGAAAAAAACAATCTCAAATTATCCAAAACTTGTATTCCGATACAAGAAAATGTATTAGAAGATTCTAAAATTATCTTGAAGAAAGAAACTCTGAATTTGGCTTTCAGGCATAATATCAAATACCTAATTGATTTGATGAAAGGGCAAAAGGAATTTTTCATATATCTTTACTTGAAAGTTAGACAACTTCAATTACATTAAARACATATTATTTTTTGTTTGAGTAATAAATAAATTAATATTTCTTAAATAATATCTCAAATTCGAATTTATAAATATACTAAATAATATCGAAGAAAGTTTTACCTTTTATGTATACGTCTCTTTTTATTCGAGATCGAAGCATGAAAAAAAATAAATAAATAAAACGAGAGAAAGTTGTTTTGTAGGTCAGGTTGGTCGGCATAAGAATGGATTCTGGTTTACAAAGAAATTAATATTGCAAAGTGGTACCAAAAGTTGATTAAAGTAGCCCATCACCATTCATATCATGCAATCAAAAGTCAAACTAAAACCTTTTTTATCATTATTTTGTGATTAGTTGTTTTCTTAAATATTAATTAGGAAAATTATAAATATTCTCTGGTCCAATCATTTCTTTTATCATATTTTGCAAGCTTACAAGCAACAAGGATGTCTATGCTTCRAGTATACTAATCATTAYATCCCCACTAATTTAATATAAATATAAAGCCGCCCACCTCTACCAAATATTAGCTCAATTTGCTGGCATGTCCCATTATCTTTTTCTCTTTTGGTTGGAGAGAGAGGACAGGAGGTAGCTAACTAGGTTGGGGGACAGTAGGTAGGTTATGTATATATCACTNATCTTTTTCTCTTTTGGTTGGAGAGAGAGGACAGGAGGTAGCTAACTAGGTTGGGGGACAGTAGGTAGGTTATGTATATATCACTAGCTTCGACTATTTCAATTCGAGAAAGGAAGAATTTCAAAAAAAAAATTAAAAAATTTAAATTGGAAACCATACTTAAGAATTAAAAAAAGAACGATATTAAATTTAATAAAGTCTCAATATCATATGTATAATATTTATCCAACAATTTATATATATATAGAACTTGAAATTGAAAGGCCACATAAACAACCATACCATCTCCAAACAGGGGATGTCAAAATCTAGGTACAGATCAAGAGAAGAAAAGAGGGAATAGGGAAAAGTTCCCAAGATAAATTCATGTATGTTCCATAGAAAAATATTACTATGTGCAAATATTACACCATTTTATACTACTTACTGAGAAATTCAATTCTTTTTGTATTGATTGTAGCAGTAGCAGTAGGAGCAGAAAAGCAGCAGCATATTTATGGCATTATTTAGAAGGTTTCCCATTTTGTTGTTACCACAACTGGCCCTGGAGACCTCTGAACAGTAAAATCTTTATGCTTCCTCTGCTGCTCTTTCTGATTCTGAATTGGCCTTTGCATATCTCCAGTAAAGATTGTATGCTGCTGCTGCAATGGCACTTTGGGACTATTGTTGCTGAGAGCAGAGTTTCTTAGCTTCAGCCTATCCAAATTCTCAATGTACTTCTGCACCCTTTTAACCTTTCAAATGCAGATACAAAGAGGAAAAAAACCTTGTTTGAGTCAAATTGATCTTTTTCTCTTTTGAGGGTTGGGAGGGGGAGGGATGATCATATGTATACCTGCATTCTTCTCTGCAATTTGACATCTCCTTCTGCGGCAATACCATCAAGCTTAATTAACTGTGTCATTAACAGTTCGATCAAGTTCAAGATGACTGTCTCCATTACTTTCTTGCCACCATGAATATCCAATTCAACAGCTGCAACCTGCMCAGAAAAGACAATTTTTAGACACCTTTTCAGAAACAATCGGCATAGCAAGAAGATAAGATTTTAAGAAAACGGACAAAATTCCCACCTGCTTTGCAAGCTTGTCAACCTCAAATCTAATTGCTGCTATGTCTTTTGATGCCTTCTCCATTGTTGCAGTTCTTCGCGATTCAAGTAACCTTCTTTCTCTGCTCGGTTCATCCTCAACCAACACAAGTTTTGATCCATTCTTCACACCAGCAACATCAAGAAAAACTTTGGAATCTCTTTCTTTGTCCTTGTACATTAATTTCTGATCTTGAGGAGGTAATCCAGTGGGTCCTGCCAGCATTTTCTTCAATTCACCTACACCCCAAATGCAAATTCCATCAATAAATCATCTAAAAATTTCAACTCACCGTGAAAAAACATGAAGAATAACAATATGTTTAAGTACCAAAGCTTGCTTGTGAACTGATATTGACTTCATGATAAGATGAACCATATTTGACTCTGACTTTAATGGTTGGAACGACAATAGAATTTTGATTGGAATCGATGGTCCTCTTCTGCACTAACATTCCTCCTGGTCTAACCTCCCATCCTCCAACCTCCCCGCCACCTCCAGCGCCACCATTCACCGCAGATGACATAATTCCTCCAACTTTAGGCTTCATTCTTACTATYTCTTTGTTCATTGCAGAGAAATGTGGGTTTTATAATCAATTCAACAAGTACAAGTCTGACAAAACTCAGACAGGAAGAAATAGCAGAATTCGGTGTAGAATTGGTATCAAGAACTTGTCTGCTAAGCTAAGAACAAACCCATGAATGAAGAAAGAACCAAGTTCTGACCCACTACACAGAGAAGGTTTCAATGAGCACAGACAAAGGCAAATCCTTTGTACCTAATCAAATATCACCAATCCAATTTTATTCAGAAACAGAAGTGAATCTCTACGTGCTTCAAGTCAAGATTCAAGAAAAGAGAAATTTCTGAGTGTGTTCTAGAGAAGTTTCGCAAACAAAGAATCCCTTCGAGTATGGCACCATAAATAATGATTGTATCATATTTGTAAGGAAAAGGAAAGGGGATAATGAATGGCCAGAGTGCATGGATTATGGACAGGATGAGTGCCTCTGAATATATATTAATAAAATAAATTAATTTTCTTTTCTCAAAATTGCTAAAAGATGTTCTCTTTATACTTTATTTTATCGACCCTACACTATTACAAGAGAAAAGAAAAAGATCGAAAGTGTTGAACATCAATATATGTACTATACTTCTATTCATTCATAAACGATAAATTTAGTGCGTTCAGGATGTTGAATCTCTCAAGATATCTCGTATAACTAAGTAGTTAGAGAGAAGRAAAAAAACGAATTCTACCAATTAAATTATTAACCCTATTTGATATTTTTTTAATTTATATTAAGGTTAATGTGTTTGAATTGGAAAAATGAAAATTCTTTGGGATTCTTTTCTTGAGAGTTGGATTATGGGCCATAGAACTTCTTTATTATCCATATTTTTTTGTATACATTCAATGGAATTATTTAATTTCTTTTATTTATTTATATTATATTTTAACAAGAGAGAAAGAGTGAGACAAGAACAAGAAAAGGCAACTTTAATTTAATAAAAAATTGCAATCATTCTCTGAATAATTTCTCCCCTCTTTGATTCCCCAAGAGCAACCACCTTTTTCATCATTCATAGTRACGATTTTCTTTTAACAATAAAATATTGTATTTTTCTTTTTTATTTATTTTCAAATCACATTATCTCTAAACGAGTAAACTTAGAAACTTTTTACTCCATTTGACCCTTTTTTCACGAGACAACTTAACAATAATTTGTATTTTTTATAGCCTTATTCTTTTTTATTTTGTCGCATTTTATTATTACGATCTTGTCCAAAAAGAAGCAAAGGACAGTTAAACGGAGCAAAACTTTGTGAAATTAAGATCGGAAAAGGACAAAGTTAGCCATGCAATTTCTAATACAAATTAAGTAATTATTTAAATGATTCAAATTGAAGAAGAAAATGGCGTAATTATTTATTTTCTTAATATATGTAATATATACTCTTATCCTTTTTCCTTCATTGATTTATTTCTTTTGATAGATACCGAGATTCATATTGAAAATCAGAAAATTGCTAGTAATTAGAACCATAAGACATAAGAGTAAAATAGTTATTTCAAATTGATTGAAATAAATATAAATAAATGTAGCAAATAAATGGAATTGGATGCTATGTTAATTCCATAATGATGCTAACATGTCACGTATAAAAACTTACTCATTAATTAAAATGACACCGTTATGGATGATTTTTTAATTATAAATAAAATTGTTAATTATATGAATTAAACAAATTATATAATTTTCGGGTACAAATTGCTCTGAAACAGGCCTGTGAGGGACACGGATCACCTAGGACTCAGCGAACTGGAGCTCATGGAACTTTGAGGTTAAAGGCAATTTACTAAAAAACCCTTAGGATACCAAAATTCTCCAACATAAGACATTTTCTTTTTTCTCAGTAAAAATAATAATGTGAAATATTAATATTACTTTACCTCTGCTATTTTTAATTTGGTAGTTTAAAATTTCGAAATTAAAATTACTCTACGATCCTCTTCTTTATTGCTTGTGATTATCTATAATATACTTACAAAATACGTAACTCTATATAAGCAAATTTTTTACGATATTATGGCAAATAGTAATTAATGTAAAGGGTATTTTGTCCAAAAAAATATAACTGCATAAGTAATCTGAATAAACAATCATCTTTTCTTTTCTTTTTTCTTTTTCAAAAATACTTATTTGAAACTTCAAGTTAGATAATTGTGAAAAAATTAAAATTAAAATATACATCAGTGCGAGATGAAAGTATTATTCTCATTATAAAAAGAGAAATAAAATGTGCAATTTGATAAAAATTGAAAGCTTGACTTTTTAAGTAGGATCTCCTCATCATTCGCCCTTTAAATAAGATCATATCGAGTTAAATATTTAATTAAAAATGTATTATCAAAKTAGGGTGGAACACAAATCCTAACTATCCGGAAAGTGTTACTTATTATCATATTTGTTTGTCAATTTCTATTCGTTTTCTCCAACCTTGGATACAGATGGAGAAAAAGAAAATGAAAAAGAAAAAGAAAGTGCAACGGAACTGGAGCCAATCATTACTTGCCAAGAGAAATGATGACTACTACCAAGCTCCAAGCAACGACAAAAGAGGTCCATTTGGAGACCAATAAGCTAGCTGCCTCCACACATGGCACGACGACTGCTTTGCTAGAATGTCCCCTTCCAAAGGAAAATGCACAACTATAACCACAGCACAAAAAACTCTAAGATGGCCCACCCACCCCTATCCAAATATCTCATCCCATATTCGTATACATATCATGTTATTCTTGATATAGCGAAGAGAAATAACCGATCAATAATAATAATGTCTCCGGTCATAAAGAAAGAATGAGAAAGCATTTAAGTTAGATRAGTAGTCAGCTCAAAGGCCGTTTGAYTGATGTTACTTGGTTTAAGCAAACATCTCAGGTGAGATTACCCTGAAAGGTGTCGATCTTTGTAGTACCAATGAATGCACGTCTCTGCTTCCCTGATGCTTTAGTCTGCTGGCTACCATACTAATTCCTCATCTCATTGCAGTTCCATAAATTCTTTTTCATACATGAGAAATGAAGCTTTCGCCGAAGGGGAAAGCAAGACTTGGTTTGGGACCATAGATATGTGTACAGCAAGTACAAGAAGCCAAAGAGTAATCAGAAAAAGAGATATAATGCGACATCCGTTTGATGATACAAATGGCCAAACCATTTGGGATAGGAACTACTTTCAGCCTCAGCCTAAAATGTATTCTGAAGAGGTAGGGTAGAATCCAGTTCATCTCTCACAATTGGAGAATGGATACATAATAATGGCGCCTGCCATTCAAGCACAAGTATGAATCAAATAATTCAGCCAGAAAAAACTGCCTTAGGGACGGATGGTCCAGGAAGAACATGCATCCTGGCATTTCTTCAACTGAATTGGCCACAAAGTCAGCCATCCAGCTGCATTCCTCAAGGCATGATTAAAGACTACAAACAACATAGTGGGACAGAAGGTCCTACAATGTTCTCATCACAAAAGTAGATTTCGTATATTGTTTCTTTTCTTTATCATAAAGAAGGTGAAGTAAATTATCAGATTAAGTTCGAATCAGTGACTGCCAAAATTCCGAATCAACAAGTTCTTACGAAAAGAATGCCACTATTTTTAAAATAGGGCAAATCTACAGATTGAGATCGGATAAAGTCCAAGAAGATATGTTGACAAAGTATTTAGGCAATTACAGTAGTTGGCATGATAGTTCCCTTGACAGCCGTTGGAGATAAAGTGCTGCAATCTAATGTTTGGAGATCATTTGAAGTTGCTGCATTCCTTCAAACTCAGGTAAAGCAATGAACTACAGAGCAGGTCAGTTGAGAAGATGACAAATCTGAAAATGAAGCGCTCTGTTAAAGTCGTTGATGCATACCAGTCCAGAGGATAGATGAGAACAGGACAGACTTCCATATAAAAACARAACATCGCTGAGTTTTCCACAGCATCAGTTTCTGGATAGATATCATAGTCAACCAATAAAAGGCCATAAAGTTTTGAATTTGAGAAAATATAGATAGAAAGTACGACCAGAACAGCACAAGACATTTTCACCCCGTTTGTATACCAATTTCCATCTTCAGTAGTTAAAGCTAGCACGATATACCCTCTTACATTTGGCTGACTAAGATTATGCAAAATTTGAAACACATAATAAAATTGGGACAGACATCCTGACATCCCTATTCTTTCAGAATCTGGATTTCTTGTCTTCGGATTAAGTTACTCCTCCCATCCAATATATAAGAAGTATCCAGAAGAAGCATGGGTAAATAAATTAGACATCTTTCAGGAAGGCAATAGTAGCTACACCACTTGACAACATCGAAGAAAACAAAAAACAATAGTTGTGGGAATACATGCATCTCATGGTCACAAATGTCATAGGACTTCCTTTGTAGTTGACACAGAACCACCTGAGAATGAGAAACTACCCCAATAATATGAAMGCAAACACCATAAGCACAGTGCACAGAATAACTTCATAACTAACGCCCTTATAGTTACCAGTGCAAGGCACACAACAGTTCTGCATTATAACAAGTACATTGCCCAAGCTTCCAGTAGTAATTACCCAGATGAACTTATTGCCATATACACACCACTATGGATCAATTCTGGTCAATGTTGCTTAAGCCATGATGACACGTCACAAAAGCAAGCTCCTACAGGATCCTGTTCACACTCTTTGCTTAGGTTTACACACTGACAGCAACAAAGTTTTTGACAAGATATCCTTTAGTATTTTTCAGTTCTTTCCAAAAATTTAGTTCATCTTTTCTTCTCCATGTCCAACTTTTATGTACCTTAAGCATAAAACAGACTAGGACCAGGAAGAAGGGAGAATCTTGATACCACCATACAGCATACGAATCCAACAGGGAATGCCACCAGAAGGATTTCCTCCAATCTCAAATCAAATTGAATTTAATAGGTTCATATCTTTTGAAGATGTTTCCAATTAGTTAAGAGTTTCACCAGACAATGGTCAACTGGAACATGGTATCACACTGATTCAAATAAACAGGATCATTTCTAATAGCCACCACAAAGTGGGCAGGCTGAAACACTTGATTGATCAACAGAGATACAAGAGAAACAATGAGATGCAGTAGCACACTGATCAACTCAGGTACCTTGTTAACAATCTTAAGATGCAGCACAAACCTCACTGTTCTTTCCGTGCTTTTGATCTGGCAGGCTTTGCYGGCTTTATTATGTTACCAAGGATGATCAATATTATGGGAAGGACTGTTCCAACATAATACACACTCCCGTATGAAGCAATCGTTTCATGCAGGCTTAATACCTGACATATAAGCAAGAACATGTGACAAATATTTAACCTAAAATTCTAGTTCACCCATTATATTATTTTTTCTTACTATTAGAGTAAGAYGCAGGAGGTAAATAGTAGGGGGCCTTACCATAAAACCAACACAGGAGTAGTTAAGAACCAAAAGTGTGTAAGCAAAATTCATCAATTCTAAAACCTTCTTCAATATTGTCGTACTAGTAGCTTGCTGCCACCTGTAAAGGACTGCTCATAGAATAACAAAAATTAGAGGTTTAAAGCAAAAAAGAATACTAKCCCATTCTCAAAAGCACAGCCAGAAGAAGGAATTCCAGTTGTTACCTCTTGATCCAGCAATCATCAAAGCAGACTGAACAAAGAATATGATGTATCCAGGATATAATCCCTGTTAAAACAAGTTGTTTAAGAWCAGTATCCATCTGAATATCAAAGTTAATTAGGAGAAAATCCAGGTTGACATGCTGAACAAACATATATAAAAAGAAAAAAAGAAGGAAGTCATTATTTGAAAACTCTGGCACCAACACAAGTATTTTCTAGTGGACCAGAAGATAGTCTAAAGAAAAAGATTATCTTATGCTCCAATGAATAGGACCATGAGCTTTAAGGAGATTCACATGCTAATTTCCTCTGAATCCTGATATCAGGAAGTATGAAAAATAGGATCGCACTCAACTTGATCAGTAATTAAAAACCCTATCCCATACTGTATGTTSGCTACATAAACATATAATTGTAGTGAAAAACARGATACACTCAACTTGATCAGTGATTAAAAACCCTATCCCATACTGTATGATGTTGGCTACATAGATATATTATTCTGTTCTTGCCTACTGAAGGCCATACTTTCCATTTGATTCAAATTCTTTTCGTATTTTACTTATTCAAATTGATGCTCACTGGTAGATTCTCTACGAGTTTGTCCAAAACATTTCAATAGAATTCTCTCTAAATTTCTTCAATAAGTTCACATTCTCCCATGTTTCTTGCTTCAGGACAATCTGACCAAACAGTTCTGATGGAGGCATGATGTGCTCCATTACCATTAGTCAATAGACAATTGGCAATACCATTTCAAAAAACAGAAGTTCTTGATTCAGACAGGTAAAGTAAACCTAAAGCGTTAAAAAAAGCAACCAAACAATTTATGACAACACAAATTAAATTCACCTTAGATACAAAAGCAAGCTATGCACATTAATGCATCATACATTCTTAGATGTTGGGTAAGGATTATGGTCAGTARCAAGAATTGCCCRTGCATTTATTMGAAAATAAAACACCATAGTTTAGACTACTTGTGCAAGCTGACTTTAGAAGAGCCTCGTGCCGTCATAGACAACTGCAAACAGACGTTACTATATTTATGGAAGTGTGACCAATCAATGGGTGGAAAGTGATGTTAAAAGCATTAGACTATGCTTGATACTTACGTGCCATACAGCACTGACAGTTTGTGTAGCCAGCAACTGGAAGAAACCAGGTTTTTTTCSATTCTGAACAAGCCTGTCATAAACATCTGGAAAAAAACAAAAGAATAAGATAACCATATAAGTTACAGGTTCCATCACATCAACTAGTTAAGTTGTGGTGCATTTCAATCTAATAAAGAAAATTCTGTGAACATAAGAAATGCCATCTCTCCCATTCTCACCACGGCATATCCTGATGACAGATTTTCTATTATTGATATTTCAGCATCCAAACCATCTTCGTTTCGCATTTTTAAWGCTTCGTTCACTTTACAGACCACAACATTCAAAGACGAGTATATSTTGCAGACCATTCTCTAAAATGGTGGGAAAAAACTAAGAGCTTCGCTTACTTACAGATCACAACATTCAAAGAGGAGAATTTCCTGAAGATCATTCTCTCAAATGGTGGGAAAAACTAAGTCTTACCTCTCATCTCCCTGTTAGTTTACAGAAATATTAACCAGGCTTGTAAACCAATATTCACAGTGAGTTCACTCTTGGCTTATCACCAGAAGGAAAGTTTACTCCACCATTCTCCAATTTCCCTTTCTCCTTCCGTAATATGATTTTGCACATTCAAATCCCAATTGTAAACAATCAAAACTTTCAAGACAGCAGAAAACTCAGCTTTCACAAATATCTTAGTCGAGGATCAGCAACTGCAATTGCAGTTAGTACATTGCTTTTATAGTTTACATTTGGGAACCATCCAGAAGCATTTCATACAAATACATCATGTGATCACATTTATAGATATCTGAACATCAATTTTTTGGYAAAGAGGACTAGCAAATTGTATTGGCCATCGATCCTGGTATATCTTAAACCAGACTCTAATCAGCAGATGAACAAAATCAACTCAGTTAATTATAGCACTTTCTAGTAAATCTCTCTTTTCTTAGGCTTTCTCAGGTATATTTTCCAGAGTTCTTGGAAATTGAAAGAAGAAAACCCAAGTCTGCATTTTGTAGTCTTTTCTCAAAGGAAATACTTTGAATCGTGGAACTGAAATAAAATTTTGTTTTCTTAGCAGAAAGGACACTTCCTCAGTATTTGTGCCCMAATCTCATGAAATTTATCCCAGAAACATCCAAGAACTATATGGCCTTGCAGATTTATCTAAACCATGCAAGAAAAATATTCCCAAGTATTTTAACAGTACTAATTACACATCCTAGAYAATTAATCAATTCGAAGAAAGGAATAACCAAATCTTCAATTTTAATGAAGTATATAAAATTAATTCTTCGTAAGAGCATGGAATAATAGTAGCGAAGATCTAATGAAGAACGAAAACAAGATCAATCAATAGTTAAAACACCAGCATATTATGCAAAGTCTAGGAGAAATAAACTCACAATGCCGTAACCAGGTGCTAACTTGTATATTCCATACGAGTGGCAATTGAACTGAACTCTTTGCAAATTCAACACCCAATATATCAACGTTCTTTGCACGGTCCCATCGCGGTCTGGGTGGGGAAGAGTCTGTCCAGCCACTGAACCCCAGGCCAGAAATAATGATAGATGCTTCCGAGATTGACCATATGAAATAATATTTCCAACGAGCAGTAAAGCCAGACATGTACTGGTACCCCAACCGTTTCCAGAAACCCCATTCTTGATAAATTGGATCGTTAAAACGGGAAAGAGGGAAATGAGGTACCAGGTATAAATACAAGCCCATACAAATTGCAGCTTGGAGAAGTGCTCTAAGGGTCGGCAAGTAAGGTGATGGTGAACCCTTCTCAGAAGGTTTCCAGATCTAGAAACCAGAACATTGGAAGCAATTACTGATAAAATTGTAATGAGATGTATAGTCGTTACCGTATAGCATAGTGACATAGCTAACTTACCCCTCTCCTTTCAGTCCAGTCAATATAATCCTTCATTTCATATACTGGACCAGCAAAATGGCTTCCACAACACAGACAATAACCAAAGTAYTCAAGCAGTGATGGCAACTTAAGCAAACGGTTTTTCTTTTGTGACTCACGCAGGTTATCTTCTTTCAGCAAACCATCATTATAGTTAATCACAGATGAAACGATTTTTAGAGTGATAACCATCAATGCTCCTGTAAAAGATGAAGCAAATAATAACGTGTTCTGGCAACATTAACACCAGAAAAGAAAATGATATCCATTGGTTTAGCATATAAMGACATTAAGAAACCAGAATCAAATACAAAAAGTTAAACCTCCCCCCTCCCCCCAACAAAAAGARAAATACAGCATACTCTTATCTTTGATTGATCCTTAGATGATCAATAAGCTAAGATATGACTCACATAAGATAGGAGYGAAAAATTAACTGAAATGCACTACAAATAGATAAATATGAAAAGTTAACACAGTTTTCCCCTATGATTTAATTGTGTTGGTAACAAAGCTCCGTAGTTTAACCCTTAGAAATTTTCCGCCTTAGGATTTCATTTACCTATTTAAGCATCCTTCAATATAATGTGAAAAGTTAACCCAGTTTTGCCGTATGATTTAAATGTGTTGGTAACAAAGCTCTGTAGTTTAACCCTTAGAAAGTTTTGCCCCTTAGTATTTCATTTACCTATTTAAGAATCCATCAATACAACGTGGACAAGCAGACTTTTACAAGCCAGGTAAATTTATCATGATGTTAAAAACCCAATGTGCATTGMACTGAGGATAGTTAGATTSCCTAGAAATGAAAGTATTTCCGTGTTGACATCCATGATACATGTTTCAAAGTTTCAACCCGATTCCATAAAAATGCCAATAACGATTCATGAACAGTTTGGAAACAATTAAATAATTCATAAACCATATGCTATTCAATAATCGACCGACTCTCCAACTTTTCTTTGAAATAATGGTTATAAACAATTCCCTGATAAAAGAACTCAAAATTTGACTTGCTCTGTGATGATTACCTATAATAATTAGAACTGGAATAACTAAAGACAAGAGGAGCTTCTCATATGACAAAAGAAAATATGCTACAGGTTAGTTTCTTCATATTCTAGAGCTGGTAWTTTTAGCTAACAATATTTTCTCATAATCTTTTGCATTTAAAAAATTTTACACGTTCGAAGTTCCAAAATGTTTTAGTGGACTTTTCAAACCATTAATTATCTTATTCCTTCTTCAAAAAAGTTAACCTCTAAAAAAGAAACAATAATGTTTTAAAGGCATTTACCCACCATTTATTTTCTTAATCCATCTTACAAAAAGTTAACTTTGGAAAGAACTTTTGAACCATGGCAAGGATGAGGTCTGAAGTTTGAATCCCTAAGTTCTGAACGAGAAGCCCCACATAATAAAGACTTAMGTTGTTTGATTGACAATTCTAGGAAGTGGAGGAACTTAATAGTTTGAGAACTCTTCCTTTCCCTTTTTCTGTTACTATATCTTAATTATGAGTTCCTCAAAGAACAAATATTCTATGTGAATGATGAAATAAACCCAAAGCTGGGATAGTCCTTACCCGTAGCATCAATTCCCCCTTCCTTCCATGCATCACCACTCATGTAATAGACGTGGCTACACATGCATACCAATAGTTATTAGTCAGCAACTGCAGATAACTAAAAAATGCCAAAAAAAAAAGTAAAATTAAAACAAAATAAAAACCTTTCATCATTTTTTCTGACCGCTAAGCCCTTTTCTTCCAATTTCTTTGTTTATCCTTGCACTAGTAAAACATTTTAATCCACAAAAATTGGCATGTTTTAAAAATACTGAAATTCAGAAATAATAGAGCTACCATAATAATGCTTACTCAAAATAGTTTTCTTCCTCAAAACAAACTGACCAACGAATGAAAAACTAAAGAATTCAAAAATGCCAAAACTCCCGTGTAGGAACTTCCTTTTAGAGAAAAGACAAACGCTTCGATGATTTCCATTCAATTATAGATCAGGGAATGAAAATTCAGAAAGGGAAAAAAAAAAAAAATGAGTACCATCCAATGAGGTAACCAAAGCCTGAGAAAAAAGTGATGATCCCACAATATTTACGGCAAAGGACCATAGAAGCGTAGCCCAGGAGCATGGGGACCAAGAAGTGGAGGTTCGAAGAGAACCCAAAAGAAAGATACGACAAAACGGCACCAGTAACGGCGGCATAGAGATGCCTTCCTGTAACCCCGGTAACAAAACGGTGGAAGAAGCTCACCGGAATGGTAGCTACGAAGCACAACAAAAATCGGAGCACCGGCACCGATACTCCTATAGCCGAGGCCATCGTTTCCATCTCTGGTAGCCCCATCTGGTTCCTCCACGGGTCAGATTCTCTTCCTTTGGGTCAACAACCGTCCACCTTGAACAAGAAGTATATATAGAGGGAAAGTTCAGCAGATTCTGATCTGTGATTGAAGAAAGCTAGGAAATTGAAATTGAAATATTAAAAAATATATGTATATATATACACTCTAAACAGCGGTGAAGAGATTTAAACTGGAACCCAAATTCGGTAAGCGGGTCCCATGACAGGTTACATGTGGCAGATGGGTTTTAAAAAGGATTGGCCTGCATTAAGGTTTGTTTGGGTCAATAACGTAGACTTTGGATAGGCTTACCTTAGCAGTGATCTTGGAGGACCCTATTTTCTGTATGAACCTCTCTATTTCGATTAGCAAGAATTTATAAAAGGAGTAAAACTTTTCCAAAGTTATCGAGTAACTTTACCAATTTGGCGGAGGCCAAGGTCGATTGGAGAGGACCATTTGTTAAATGAGGATAAGAAATTTGCAGAGAAAGATGAAGCAGAGTTAAATGCCTTTTTTCTGGGCTGCATTTAATCAACCATGMAAGTGAGCGATGATCCAATCTGCAATTAATCCGCATTCACAACCAACTTCTATGGTTAGGTCGTCCCAAGAAGGAGAATGAGGTAGAGATGGCAATTTCGAGCCATGCATATCACTAATAGATATTATCTTTTTCTAATGAGAATCGAACTYACGAATTRAAAGTTTAACACGATTTTTAYTCTTTGACCTTTATCACTCGATCATATTTCTAAAAACRTGATATGTACTCTTAAATGGAAAAGATCTTYTGCTAATACTTTCTCAATCTATTTTTTGTCATACTTGCATTTTTTTCTATATTTCAAAAGTTAAGAAAATAATATATATATCTTATGCTTGAATTAATATATTAAAAAAATTATGTTAAAAGATCATTAAATATATACATTTCGTGCTCGATATTTTTTGACATCTTATCACTTTCCTGTTCCAAAAACATTGGAAAAKAAGGCATCAAAATAAGAAAATAAAGAATAATTTTTAGACGAAATTTGATGAAAAACAAAAACTGAATGCGTGGAGATATAGGAGTAGTCTGTTTGGACAACAAAATTAGTTGTGATCTGATCACTTAATCCAAAGRGCTACTTTTCCTTGTACAACTGTCAATCGATGATTCCCATGTTCTATCTTATTCAACGATTGTCTTTTCTTATAGCAAATAAGAAGCTTCCTAAATTTCACTTTCTATATTCTTTATTAGCAATAAGAAAATAAGCGTGTATATAAAATGTTAATTAAATATATACATGTCATGCATAAATTAATATAACATAATATTAGAAGTTTTTTTATCTAAGATTTGATATTTATATTTTACATATTCACTAAATTTTCAAATTATATATAATAAAGACTAAATTAAATATGAAAATATACTTTTGGATCGTTTAAAATAATCTTATACGATCAAATTTTTTCCCCATACATTTGGAAGGGGAGATGGGATGTTGGCGGATGTTGAATCCAACATTAATAAAGTCCTCATTCTCAAAAATATAAATTTAAATTATAATAATAATGAGTAACATCGCGTGAACAATTACGAGATGGATTTAATATTTATTATTTTTATAAAGTAAATAAAATTTTTTAATTAAATGAAAAATCATCCCAAGACAAGTATCTAAGAAGATGTAATAGTAATCAAACCGCCTTTATTTTTTAAAAAAATTAATACAATAATTTTTAAAAAATAAATACAATAATTTTTTTAAAATATTGATGAAATTGAAACTAATTATCCATCTATGTTCGAAGAAATAAACGAAAAAAACAAGTGGCTGGACTTCACAGGGCCGAATCGCGAATCAAGTAGCCCATAAAATTAAGTTGCTAGACTTTAATAGGCCCAATTTTAAGTCTTTTAATAATCCAGCCCAATAGGACAGAGCCTTCCCAATCTAAGAATTTGGAAATATTTGACGTCATTGGGAACTAAAGGGGTAGTTCTAACTTGTCAGCCGTACACAGAAAATATGAAACCAGCACATTTGGCTTATCCCATGACCGACGCGTGTTCAAAGTCGAGTCACTTGCGGGCCCTTCTACTTGTATTAGCCGGTCACTCCCGAAGTTCCCACTCTGTCTTCTTCGGTAAGTATCTTTCTCCTTCCCGCGCCTCGTATATGAGGCAAGCGCACGGTCTCAAGAAAGAAAACACACAGCTAAGCAGCAAAGCTTCAGTTTTTAGGGGTGAGCATTCACTTGAATCTCTCTCTTCCTTTTGGACTTGACTCCCATTTTGGTTTTGTTTCAGCTTCTTTTTGGTGTTTCTCATTGGAAAATCGAAAAATGGGAGGAAGCATCAAGCTACATTTTGGATAGCTTTATATAACTCCTTTGGTTTTCACGATTTTAGTTGGGGGCTGGGAATTTGAGCAGGAAAAATTAGATTATGAAGAACTTTTGTGCAAAATAAAGCTACTTCTTTGGTATTGCTTATAAAAAAAAGGCATATACTTGAATTGGCTCTTTATTTTTTGAAGCAGTTATCATATGGAATTGAGGGGTCTTTGGAATTTTAAGGTTTCGGTTTTCTTGATGATTTAGATATCCGGGTTTTGTTAATGCTCTCTCAATTTATGATGAGAGAGTGGAGCATTCTGAATTTATAGCTGGGGTTGCATGTTATATATATTAGCTTTCTATTTGATAATTTTTACTCGCTATCTGATTTCTGAGTATTTGTCCTTTTTTTTTTTTTTTTTTTTTTTTTTTTTTTTTGGTTTCTGTACATGAATTTTGATCAATATTTTGTTATGTTGCTGCTAGAGTGATTATTACTGATCTCTTCAGTTCGAGTTCTAATCTGGGTTTGCATGTTTTGTGAGAGCTTGAACACTTCACAATTTTGATTGTAAAATTTGCCAGTTGATACTTGGATTCTGCTTTGTATGGGTATCTTTCAAATTTATGATTTGTGCTTTGTCAATGCTATGCATGGTCACTTATTGCGAAGCTCTTCTAATTGCTACTGTTTCCGTATATGTTCATGGTAACTCTCTCCCTTACACCTAAGGATTCATTAATGTATGAGATTCTTAGGAAAAATGCCTTTTGTTCTCGAACGAATTCTCTACATGTTAACTTGTGAATGCAGGCTATTTTGGTTTTCGATTGTGTTTGTCATGGTTATTGACAATTTGGTTTGTAATGCAATGGCATTTACCTAAAAGTTCTTACCTCTTTCTAAAAGTTCTATTTTATGTCCTTCTTAAATTAATTTAATGATTTGTAAACTTTAATGTTCTTGGGAGCGTCAGCAAATTGAATTTGACTTTGACTAGCTGGTGTGGTTATTCTTCTAATTACTGTATGGAAATTGGTAAATTTTGAAGAAATGGAGCTTTCTTTTTTTTTTCATGGAGGAAATAATAACATTTTCCATTTTATGTTGGATGGGCTCTGGTTCTGTATCCTGTTAGTTTTGGCTAGGATTCTCATGCAAAATTCTATTAGAAGCTTTGAGCTCGGAGTTGTTATTCATCTGCTTGGCTCAAGAAGCTTACTTCAATTCAAATGGCGAGTTGGCCATGCCTAATTTAGTACTCAATGATGGAAATGGAGGTTTTCTGTAGTCTTCAAGCTCTAGCATTTCTCCTAGAAAAACAGCATATGGGTCACCAGTGAACTTGCCACTTTCAATTGTTAAAATGGCAGAATTGAATGCAAATTTAGCCTCTGGTGATGTATACTCAACTCTGCTTGACAAGCTTACAAATCCAGGGTCAGGTGTTGTTATGAGTTCTTTGGTTGCAGATGCAAACTCGATGTTACAAAGTAAAACTTTGCAGCAGAGGAATGGCAACTTACCCTTATCACCCGTGTYATTCTTATCTGATAATTTAAGTAATTCAGCGATGGATGGTTCTCGGGTACCCCAGAATTATGTAGATGAAAACAGTCAACAGSGGCATAAAATACAGCAACTACYGCGAARTGSGGTCTCTACTCCTCTAATTGAATCTAAAAGGCGGAACAATCAGTTTTCACTTGCTATTGGAACAAAACAAGATTCTAATACACTAATGCAGATGCTGAAGAAACCAAGGATAGATGGTAACCATGATACCACACAGGACCAGATTGTTCAGCAACTGTTGCTGAGACAGGACACCAAGCAGTTGCAAGATCGTGATCCTCAATTAAGGGCATTAATCCAGCATCACAGACAACAGATTTTCGATTCTCTTCCACAGTTCCGGGGAGTTCAGGCACAGCAGTCAGAACAGCAATTCAGGCATGACTTGCAACAGCAGGCCACCTGTCCCGCCTCTTCCAAGGATGATGGCGTCTGTTCTCAACGGTTAATGCAGTTTTTATACAATCTGAAGAATCGACCACAGGTCTGTTCTTTGAAGTTGATTTCATTGTTAGTTCAYGTCACAGTCTTAAGGTTATTTTCGAGAGAATTTTCTCATACAATCGTTAGCATAATGCTTTCATTTCCTGTAATTAGTTACTMTTTTTTCATASTAAAACTTGATCAAATAAGCCCATTTTCGTTTTTCAGGACAACAGTATTGATTTCTGGAGGAAAATTGTTTCAGAGTTCTATGCTCCTAGCGCCAAAGAGAGGTGGTGCTTGTCTTCATATCAAAATATTGGGAAACATGCTCTTGGTACACTTCCTCTGGGAGCAGTGGTCAGTTTCTGCCAATCCATGCATTCTGCTTAGAGGCTGAAAATTTATGTTCATCGCTTCCATATATGTGTTTGCTTCTCCTAATTCTTCTTCATTGTCAGTTCATGCCAATTTTCTGTTATTTAGAGCGGTACCGTAGTATGCTCTACAATTTATATTTTTCCTCAGCTTGTCCTACYGGTGGTTGATGTGGATGCTGCTTCAGAAGATCTCATTTACCTTATTTGTTTTATCAGGGGGCATGGTGTTGTGACCTCTGTGGTTCAAGATCAGGGATGGGATTTGGTAAGTAGATAAAAGCTATTTGTTGCATAATTTAAGATGCAGATTCTATCCTTWGAAAGATTGCTTCGATGTCAACCTTGATAGTCCTTCTGGTAAAAGCATGAAGTCCCTGTAGATTCTTCTTCTGTGGTGCTGCAGGAAAAGATAAATGTTTTATGTGGTTGGTTCTTAAATTTATGGAGTCTATAATTCATCTTAACCTTTTTTCTTCTCCTTTCAAGAGGCAAGCTTTGAGGTACTTGCTAGGCTTTGGAAAATAAAATTCATGAGTGGTGTCCTTGAGGAGATCCTATTTTTGGGCTTTCCTCGAGAGCATAGATTACCGTGTGGAGTGATGCTGTTGGAATATGAGAAGGCAGTTCAACAAAGTGTCTATGAACAATTTTGTGTTATCCATGAGGGTAAACTACGAGTAATTTTCAGACATGACCTGAAGGTGAATTACTTGCAGGCTTCAAGGTTTGAATTTCATTGCTCTTTTTATTTGTTTATTTTTCTGTTATCTCAAGTATTCCAATTTTATGCTAGATATTGTCTTGGGAGTTCTGTGCAAGCCATCATGATGAATATTTCCTTYGCCGGTTGATTGCACCAGAGGTATCAAATGCTGTCAACGAATTGCTATCTTATTGATAGCCTTATAAATTACAATCTTGAATATTCACAGAACTCCACAAATTCTTGAATTTGTTGCATGTGCAACTGATGCTTTGAAGTTTTGTTGTGTACTCAATATTCTATATGGTCTGAAGTAATTTAGTCACTGGATTACCTCTGAAGGTGTGAGGAGCTTGATATATGTATAAATAGTTGCATGGTGAAGGCATCTCTTGGTAGAGAGCCTCTCTTTTTACAAAAGGGCTGATAATTTAGATCCACATTTTCCAGCAAATAGTCATATATAATATATACATGTGGAATAAAATTAAGCAAGCACTTCTTTGCTCTTCATTAATTCACAACTTTGCATCAGGTCATGTTTCAGCTGGATGGAAAAATTGCTTCCCCAATATGTCTCAGTAGGACTTGTTTTGGCCACTGTAATAAGTTTGTCCTACATAGCAAATGTTTGGATGAATTTTAAGACATAGAACAAAATTTAAGTCTTTTTGCAAAGGTTTGAACAAATAGATTACTATTAATTGGGTCAAGAGGCACTATTTCCTTGTAAAGTTTTTACAATTGTATTTTGAATCTTACTTATCCAAAAGCTCTTCAATATGATAATCAAATGGTCAAAGTACTGAAGCATGCTCACATCAAACGGTAAACTTTTCAGGAACCAACCTCTATACTGTTTTTGCAGGTCAATCGGTTGATGTGTGTTACTCAACAATATCAGGGAATGCTTAACGAAGGCACACCAATGGACAAGGTTCCAGTAGAGATGTTGCAAGCAAGTTGCGATATGTAAGTGAGAAACATGAACTCTTTTTTTACTAGAGTATCGCTGTTTCTGTAATGAACGCGCAACAGCAAAGTTTGATTTCAATCACAAAAAGTAAATGTGTCAAATTAAAAGCGTGCAAGAACAAGTAATATGGTTTAAAGTTTTCTAGGTGCTGAAAGTTGAACACATTTTATGTGGCCAAGGTGAACTCCTCTCCCCTTTTCTCCCCAGAAACTAACAAAAAGAAGACGAAAAGGATGAGGAAAAGAAATGGAGGATAACTGTTGAAGCTATGTATTGCAGCCACACCCAAACCAGAAACAACAAATAGAAAGATTGAAGGAAAATATGAGATCTTAAATGTGGGAGTGCCCCTTTGAGTGGGAAATCTAGTATGAACTTTCTTGATATTCTGCTTTCTGGTTCCGGTAAAGTCGTTGTAGTCAATGAAACCTCAGATGTCTAGGTGCAGAGATATGCAGAAGCAACAGTCGAGTGGATAATTCTGTGTTGAATGGATTCAAATCTCATGTCCTAGGTCTTTTTGCTTTACCTTCAAATATAATATACCTGGATCAGTCCCAAACCTACCTCAGGTGTAATTGACAGATCAAACAATTCATGAGATATCAATAATAGTCCGTAAAACTTCTATATCCAATAACACGTTCATAGGATTCGAATTTAGTAACATAATGAGAGTAGATAACTGATCATCTGGTTTTTAGTGGGTGTGTCTGGGATCTTGAGCTTTTTGCAATTTTGGTTCTATATACTGGCCCCAGGAACATATTCTGCTTTTTGGCTAATTGCTTCAGATATCTGCAATATATTTTGGTACCTGAGATGTAATTCCATATTTGGAAAGTAAGATGATTAGGCTTTTGATCTTACCTGTTCATGTAGGTTTGCAGAAGCAGGAAATCAGTTCACTAGAAGTCTGGAGTCACCAACAGTACATGAGTTAGGATTTTCCAAAAGATACGTTAGATGCTTACAGGTAACCTTTTGACACTAGTTCATCTGAACCAAAATCAATATTTTGTTGATCTGTTTKCGTACCATTTTCTATCACGATTGCTAAGTTTAATTGAACTATCTGACAGATAGCTGAAGTTTTCAACATCATGCAAGACTTGATGACTTTCAGCCATGACCAGAAACTTGGACCAATAGGTATGTACATTCTACTACTAGAAAGGATCATCTTCCCTCGCCATTTGATTTCATAGAAGAGTGCACTTCCGTTAATATTCAATGCTTCCATGTAGCGAGCTTGCATGCTTATCATCATAAAGGCACCGTTACAGAACCCAATGGAAGTATCAAGCCCGAGAAGGGGCAAGAAACATCACAAAAAGGGAGTACTCAGAGTGTGCTCACTAATGGGAATCATTTAGCAGGCCGGAATATGGGTCTTGACAGCCACTTCAATGATACTGGTACAACTGGTGATGGTTTTTCCAACTCCGGAGATGGAGATAAGGAACTGTTGGTGGCTCATTATTACCAGAAAATACTAAGCGAAAGCCTGTTTAACCCAAGGGCAACTTCTTTAAAGCCAGATCAATCGTGTTTGGTGGACGCAGCTGGCCTGAAAGCAGTCTCGTCATCATTTCTGACTTCCAGTCCTGGACTTATTCATGACTCGCGTCTGACTGGTTTGGCAAGTCCGGAGTCTTCTGAAGCCAGCAAGAACATACAGCAGCACATAATTGATAAATTTCTTCAGAATGCATTTGGAAAACAGAAGGAACGAACCCTCCCCCAGACCACRGAGAATATACTCAGCGGCTTGCCTACTACATCCAGGGGCACAAATCTATTGAGCAATGGAGCAGTTCCTGGCAACTCCACAACTGCCGCCCTTGGACAGGTATATCTCTTTGATAATGTCCGAGGAAATGCAGAAAGCTCTGGCGTTACCTCCAACACTGACTCGCATAAAGTCGCTGGTAGCAACATCAAAATCAAACAAGAAACAGATACACCAGAATTCCGTGGGAATGAAGTTTTTTGGGATAGCCATGGTCAGTTCTCCAAACATGATGTTTAGGCGAAGAAAATGAGTTAAATGTCGACAGCCTCCATATGCATATTTGCTTTTATAGGGAAACCGTTGTACAGATTTTTGTGAAGGGATTTGACACTCGTCATACTCACATAGCTGGTTGATCTCTTTTGGTGTTAGATACGTCAKAAGAGATACCATTGTATGTGAATATGTTRTTTACAGCTTCAGTATATATATCTTTAACAGTCTTATCATTTCTTTCCTTCTTCTGATGATCTTGTTGTCTGAATTTTCTCTTCAAGCCTGCAAATTAGCATCTGGATCCTGATATTCCGAGAGAAAATTTGATCAATGATGTACTTATACAGCAACATGGAGGCATAGCCGATGCTCTTACTGGACAAGTAACACCAGGTGTTCTCGATGACTCAAAAAGGATAAATGGGTGTACGGGGCTCTCATAGGGAGACGATCTTGCTTGCTTTAGAATCATAGAATGCCTCTAACCGTGGCTCGAGAGTCGTTTTAGAGGTCCCAATAACTTATGCCGACGTGGCTCCAAAAGCTCGTTTTGATGAAGAAGAAGTCCCGACAAGTTATCCGGAAGTTCCATAGCAAATGAGTTATCCCCAAGACCCTCTATAGACCCTTTAAGCTCCTCTTTGTGGAAAGTATAATGAAAGATAATATATTGCACATACGTCCCCAGAATGAATTGAAGAGCTGGAGAAGAAATATTGGATCGCTTACCACGTGCATTTATAAAGAAATGATGCACTCAAACTAGAGAGATCAAGAACAATCCCAGAAAAGAGCCRAATATAGTYATTTCATCCATAATTCATCTCTTAGGCAGGTCACACTCATTCAATTGGAGCAAAAACAAGGTTACAATATAGGTGCAAAGCTAGCTCCCAGTATAAAAGGAAGCAACCTCCACAGGGACGACACAATAAAAACGGCCGAAATATTGATATGCACAAGCTGCCTACATCTCGATATTTTGCAACGTGCGGGGATTTTGGCTCCAGGAGAGTATTCTACATCTATGTCCTACAAAGAGATTATTGCTACTAAAAGAGCTTTAATCTCTCCCTGAATTCACTAGGATATACAAATATGGAGTCGACACAGAGACCACCTTTTGTGTGGGTGCAATCTATCTGGGTCATCGAGAACTTGAGTTTTGTTGGCTTGTGAGAATTGGCAACAACAAAATCCCCCATATGATAGTAAACCCATTTTCCTGGTTCCTTCAAGTAACACTGAGTCGTGGCTTGCTGACCATCTGAGGTTGAAAGCTGGAATCGCACTGGTTTTATATCCCATCCATGGACATGCTCGGTATTACAAATACGGCGACCGAATCTCTTGGCTGTTCGGCCTAACTGCAGCCTGAAGAACAAGCTGTACGATCCTGCTGGAAAGGGAAACTCTACTTCCCCGTCAACTTCAAACCACCAGATCTGCTGAAGATATGCAATGGAGCAAAATCTACATGCAAATAGTCAAATAGATGCATTCAGACAATGACAGAAAAAACCCAACAAGAACTACAGGGGAAACCAATTAGTGACCAAGCACCAAATACAACAGACATTCAGCAAAATACAGTTTTCTTCATAATAATAACTTTCTATCATTTACATAACATCACAAGACACAGAAAAAAGGCAAGCCAAGGGTACATAAACTTCATGCAGACGATAACATTTCTAAGGTAGGGAGATCTTATCACAATAAATGCTCATCTCACTCAGCAAAGGCACAAGAATTTAGGTAAACAAGCCCAGATACATCCATATTGCAGGCCATGATAACTAAAACCAAGCAGAACGCATATAAAGCATGTTTACCCGGGAGGTCTTGTCTTCTGTCTTGTTACTTTGGTGAATTTTTCCCCCATGTCTATGCTTATACTTTCCAAGTAATTTCCTCATTTGTGAGCTTTTCAGCTCTTTTCCTCCTCCCCTCCTTTTTTTTTTTTGTGGGGGGTGGGGGTGGGGGTGTGGGGCGCACAAAGATCACAGAGGTAAAAAGAGACTGCTTAAATCAGGTTTTGTAGTAATGGACATAATCCAGGCTATCCTTTCAGCATAAGCACCTCTTCGTTTGGAAAGGTGGAGCAGAACATGGCAAGTTGCTTAGAAAACAAGTAACTCTTAAGAAATAACTACATGCCGCACCAAATGCATTTGACAACTAAACAAACAAAGACATTGTACAYGTTTCAAGAGCATAACAAATAGAGAATCAGATATGACCAAAATAAATGAGAACCTTTTAGAGGRAGGATTTCAACCAAGAAATGCCCCGGAACTTGGAGTTGGATCAGCTGATTTAAAATACACATGCATCAAGAAAACATAAAGATTTCCGTTCGCCAATTCAATTAAAAAGACAAAACAACAAAAGTTTAACCTCCTCACCTTGATTCCTCAGTTGAAATTCGGCTCCAATATCTGCGATCGTCTATTCCTGTTATTGCCAACCCATTTGAAGAAATGGACAGACACACCTTTCCAGAAGGTTTATCCAACCAAACTTTCTGCAGAGAAAATCAATGAACTCCATTAACAATCAAGATCAACCAAAAGGATAAAGCTTCCAAAATACTACCCACAAAAAGGAAATGAAATATACACCCAAAATTTCTCCAAAACCCTATCACTTTGGGAATATCATTCATAAATCCACCCAGATTTATCTTGCATACAATGAAAATAAACAATTTTTATCATTTTAGGAAAGACCACGCAATGGAATAGACATTAACCTTTCATTACAGCAAACGCCTCCATTATGGTTCTTCTTTATCTTTTTCACTTTCCCAAATTTTTCCAAGGAAAGTATTATTTCTTTAAATCTGGAGCAGCAAAACCCACCAAATACCCACCAGATACATTAACATACCAACAGAAAATCAATCAAATTCTGAACCCAAGAAACAGAAATACCGATGAGAACAGAAGAGTGGTACAAAGGAAAAAGATCGTACCTTTGTGCCACCATCGAAAGAATTAGGCCTAGAAAGTCTTGAATAAATATCCCTTTTACACAAATCCTTGGGAAARTAATTACTTTGACCACAACCATCATCATCATTAAAAACCCTTTGAATCACAGAATCATAATTGGGAGGCAACTTCGATTCCCATACAAAATCAGCACATGAAGCACCCCTAAAAGCCCTATTCATCATGGCCAGCTTACAGATCTCTGGAGGGTCTAGATAAACCAAAACAGAGGCCACACAGCTTTCAGGCAAGTCCCCAAGCCCTGGTTTTGATGGTGGAGCTGTAGACGCGTTTGCAGGCGAAACTAAGAACGAAATAGCAGCACCCATATCCCAAAATCCAAGAATTTCTCCTCCTTTTCTCCTTTTCTGCAGATAGAAATAGCGCCGAGAGATTCTTGATGGCGTATACAGAGAGAGAAATGAATGTCATACAAGAAGTAGAGAGAGAAAATGGAAGGTACGAAGACAAAAGGTAGCAGACAGCCAGTTGGATATATACATGATTGTAGAGAATGCATACTGTTAATTGTTAGTCTAATTATTTTCTTTTTATCTTTTCTTTCTTTTTTTTTTTTTCAATTTTTGGACAAAACTTTTTTACTTGTGTTTCAGCACAAGATCTTTTTAGTATATTATTTTTTCTTATACATCAATTATAACATAATAAGTATGTATTTAATTTTTAAAAATTGAAAAAAAATAAGATATTGGAAGGATCTAGGACAATCGGTATACAAAAATTTTAAAAATTAAAGAAAAAATTATTAGATTAATCAAAAGAAATATACGTTCTATTTTACTTAGTAAATAAATATTTAATAAAAATGTATTAAAAAATTATTAAAAGATACCTAACATTTTCCTTCATCTTATCCTCATCCTCTATCCAATTTACATTTTTCTTTTTCTTTTCTTTTCTCCTTTGACAGATTATCTTCGTGGATATAATTTGAAATTTAATTCCCAAACTTTTTTCGTAAACCTTATTTTTTAAATTCAACTAAAATTATTTTTAACCAATCATAAAATATTTAATATAAATTAATATAATCATTTATTCTTTTCATAACTCTTGATATACCTTCTAGACATTAACTTAAAAGAAAACTTATTATTTTTCTAATAACCAATCAAGAGGGTTACTTATAGGGTTATGATCAATATTTATATTTAAAAATTAAATGTTTAACTGTAAATTAAAAATATTTCAAATCATGTTTATCTTTGGRTAAGATATTTCGATATGTAGAGTGCTAAAATTTAACTCTTATCCGTATAAAAGTTTAGTTATTAAATTCTTATTCATATAAAAAATTATTATCAATATTCAAAGTTTAAATGCATAGTTAACTATAACGTGAAAATATTCAAAAATCACTTTTTGTTGGGTTAGACATTTCACTATATTCAAATGCGATTTGGATTACCATCTTAGAATCTGATTCTCATCCTTAAAAAAAAAAATTAATTTAGAATTCTTAAAATACGATCTTCACGAGTAGAGATCGAGCATGAAACTCCGCTTTAATTTAACAATATATTAAATTTAACTCACTTTCACTTCAGACTCAATAATCTACTCATCGTGAATCACTAAAATTCTCAATTTCACTTTTTACCAAAGAAATAGGGGAATAAAACGTGAGGACAAGTAAGGAATTACAAGGAARGAAGATGGCCATGGTTCATGGAACCTAAACAATTGATWTAGGTTAGGGAGGTTTTGATTTWTGTACGGGTTTGTACAATGCCYACATGATATTCGACGCATTAGGCATTGTCACATCACGTAATAGCCAATTATAAGAAGTATCCAGGAAGCCACATTTTTTAATTTCCCTTTTTCTTTTTTTTGCATGAGATAATAATATTTTTGGTAGTGCTAAAATGCCTCTTAAATTAGTWAAAAAAAAAAATTGATATTTATTTCTGAGAAGTGGATGATGCGGTGACATTTCATTTCTACTCGTATGGATTTTTTGCTTTTAAATATCGTTAAGAAAGCATCTGTCAAGTCAAGGCTCAGCTCCCATTAGATGTTGCTTGGGGTTTAAGGTCAATTTGGGGCAAGGAGTTTTCCTTATCTTTGAAGTAAAGGGAAGGAAAATCTTGGTAATGTTCTCTTCTTTCTATTCATTATCAAACCCCAAAGAAAGGACATGAAAAATCTTTTCCCCCAGAGGATGTAAAATTAAGTTCTTTACATATAATATAAAAATTTTATTTTTATTTATCTTTTGATATACTAATCGTTAAATTAAATTTTTGATTCCATATTTGAAGTAAGCATGTAATATAATAATTATATTATATTCATAATTATTAACGAACCAAACACCTTTAGTTTGATTATTTTTCCACTAGACACTTTCGGCAAAAAATTGCTAATTAAATAAATATTCTCACTAGATTGAGTTGCTGACTGAAACACAGGTCATCGAGAATGTATATGTTAATAGAAAAAAAAAATACTAGGACCCGTACTAGGTAGCATGCCCAAATCAGTCATCGAAATTAATTAATTAAAAAATGAGCGGTTAGGAATTCAGAACTACAGGAGTCCAGCCAGCTCAACGTGTGGCTGAGTCAGCAGACGTGTCGGCCATTCAACGTGGGCTCCATATTAGCCATGGCACGTGTACAACAGTCATATACTGGTATCTATATAATTGGATAAAGCTAATGGTTATTGGATTTGCGGCCAACTTCGATTAGTTCATTATACGGTGAATTTTGTCATACATGTCAGTCTTATTGTTTTTATAATATGTTTAACGTTTCGATTTAGATAAGGTTCATAACAGTGTCTTAATGCAGATTACTTATTAATTAATCAGTTTCATTAATTTGACTAATGGGTCATTTTATGTGTATGGTATAAATGTATAACATCACTAGAGAATTCATACTATCCATCAGTTAGAGATTTTCAAGTATAATTCATTTACATACTTTTTACTAAACAAATCAAAAGTTTGTTTGATGAACGATTTATTAAATAAAATAGTCTTGAATTGCAATTCGAAAAGCCTATTATATAAATTTTTGAAAAGTTATGCGCGAATATAATAAAAATTATCTAAAATAAACCTTCAAAAGCGTCAAATTATGACGGTTTAAAGTTTAGATTATTATATTAATTTTTATTTTTCTAACACATGTATATTTAACTTTTTAAACATTTTTTGTATCCAGGAAGCCACATTTTTTAATTTCCCTTTTTCTTTTTTTTGCATGAGATAATAATATTTTTGGTAGTGCTAAAATGCCTCTTAAATTAGTAAGGGTCTTTATAATTCAAAAAGTATATGTATAAAATGAAGAAATATAATACTCTGCGGTTTGACGCCGGTAGGTAATAGTAGCAACATTAGTTGTGAACGGCAAAGCACGAGAACTCAAACGTGTATAGGGCTACACGTTTTAATTCGTTCGCGGATGATGCATTACGATTCTATTCTAAACAATATTTAAAGCGGTTTAAAAGAATATTTATGGGTAAACATCCATTAGCATGCTTATTCAAATTAACCTTTTTAGAGTTTTTCTTTTCCTTCTACTTATAAGTAAGGTCAATAAACAAAAACATGTTAATAATTATTTGAGACATAAATTATATATATTTAGAGTAAAGAAAATGTAAATTAGACAAGCCTTAGGATCAAAAGCAAAACTACAATGTAATTATTGCGACACCTTGATAGGTATTAATTGTTAATAAAATAATTTTAGAATTTGATAATATATTATTTATATTTCTTTAGAATTGATAGTTTTCATTAAAAAAGAAAAATACAATAATTAACTTTAACTGTCTTGACGTATTAAAAATGTGTATAGTAATATAATATACAGGTCTATAAAAAAAAATCGAGTTTTATGTAAATATTTTTCTTTAGGACATAAAAAGTGTCCTCCCACAAGAGCAAATTGTGGTCCCCATGTTATAAAGAAGAAAATGAAAAATATCTCTAAAGTGACATAAGGTTACAACATACAACTAGGACGCAGCTGGTGTTTTCGTCGCGACACAATACCGTGACCTACTATATAAATTCCAAAGGAACTCAGCCGTCAGTTTTTCCAACGTGGCAAAATGATAGGCTCATAAAAATGAACACGTCATTTCCCACGCAGAAATATACTCGTTCAAAATTGATATCGATTATTAATTCGTTCAATTAAATCATCTATTTTTTAAATGTCATCTCACGTACAAAGATAGTTGTGATCCATTATGACTTCAATCATTTTACGCGATTGATAATAGATCGTTAAATAAAATCGAGGTTTCATATATAATTTTTATTTTAATATTATATGAAAAATTTTTGAATTAGACGTTTATTTGTGTTAGAATATATATTAAAGAAGTTGAATATTGATGAAAAAAGTACACATTGATCATAGTGGAAACGATGTCATCATTCGATGGTGACGACAAAAATGTCATTAGGATGGATGTGATGACGGTAATTGTAGTTAAGCGAGTCGATTGAGTTATTTTTTAGAATATAATTAATTACAGATAGATAAAGACGATTTTAAATTTAAGAGAATAACTAAGTTAATGTTATATAAAATTTTATAAGATGAAAAATAAAATTTACGTGAATTATTTAAAGAATTATATATATTTTTTTCCCTAAAAACTAGAAAGGCTTTCAAAAATTTTGTAGGGCAACCTAGCTCTGGCTACGGCTTCTATATGGTCGGTTGGCTTCACTCAGTGAAGCAAAAGACATATACGTCTATCTCCAGTATTTTTTTTCTCGCTTTATTATATTTAGAAAATTACAATAATTTGATTTATTATTTCTCCCAACAAAATGATGTGATTTGATGCAATAGCCACACTTGCTTTTGTCACATCATCATGTTTGGCGACACCGATATGTTGCTGTTTAATTARGGCATAGGATACCTTTTCCTTTGGGCCAAATGGTAATTAACATTCACAAATGCCTTTTGGATAAACATTGTAAGAAGAATAGTTTGGCCGAACATTTAATCTGACATATTAAAAAAAGACACAAATTGCTCCTATAATCATGYACACTAACTTTTTTTGCTATTTTATTGATAGGATTCACCATTGGTTCATAAATTTATGGACCAATTGGAGCCAAATAACCGTCCTCATTAACATTTAATTTATTTTTTTTTAAGATGGAACTAGAAACATTCATTTGAGAGAGCTAATCATAAGAAAATATATTTTATAAAATAGTGTTAAAAAAATTTTGGAGGCAAAAAATAAAATTGATTAGAAATTATTCTTACATACATAACTCCAACATTCACCCAAAACACAATTATGTAAAAAGAACACAAGTACTTCATTCATAAATTCCGTACATTATAAACTCCAAATGTGTAATCTGAAACTAATGACCCCACATTGATGATCTGATGTTTGAGGTTTTTTTAACTTTACCTAGGAGAAGATATCTTGAGATCGGCTGTCCCTTTGATATTTGGGGGTTTTAGATTGTAGCTGGGAGAAGATATTTTTAAATATATTAATGAGATTAATTCGAATTTGATATTTTTTTATATTTAATAATTTATTTATTAACTGTTTCGAATTTAAATTAATTTAAATTTGATACAATCTTATATTTAATGGTCAATTGACTCGAACTGGATTGTATATTCGGAAGAAGATAATAATCTTCATAGCTTCTGATATTCGTTTTGGGTCTATCGATCCAATTTACACTTTTGGGCTATCCAAAGTTCACATAAAGATCCGTTTTCGATTTGAAGTCCATAAAATACAAGGTTCAACTGATGAGTCCATCTTAATGAGTTGGCCTGTCCCTACTTGATGCTGGGCTTTTGACGGTTTGGCCCGCCCCGAAGCAGCGCCATTCAACCCCTTTAGAGCTCTGACCTGGCTTGGTTCATTAATTCCTTTTTTTAATTTTTGAAAAAGAAAATTGAAASTTTTTTTTTTCTTTCACCAAAATCTAAGTTTCAAAGTGAATTTTTTTATTTTCTAATTTTATTTATTAACACTATAATTTTATATAACAGTGAATCAGTACTTAATCACTCATCTATTATMTCAAAGATAAACCTATAATTTAAGAATATAAAAAGAATCAAGAAACTTCATAATGAAATTTCACTATACTTTATCAATCGATCAATTTCACTRAAAGAGAATAAATAAATCTTTCTAAGCAACTTAATGACAGCATATGTAATACTAATTAGATTAATGTTGACTTGCCACGCAATTGTATAGAAAATAGATAGCTGGTTGATTTTGTATAGAAAATGCAATTTTTTTTGTTACATTAATAGGTATTAGGTCATCTGATTTGGTAACAAAAAGTATAATAATGGAAAAGGCAAGGCAATTCTCCCCCCTTTGATGGTACCATGTCCTTGTCCTTCTTGAGTCCACGGAATCGATCCATTAGCTTTAGATATTTTAATTAATTTTCTCTTATGCATTATTTACATTAATCAAAGCATGACATGCGCATTTATAAAATTAAAACTTAACTCGATATTCTTTTTGAATTTTTAATATTTTATTACACTTCCTTTTACGTATTTTTTTATTACATTAATTAGGTGGGATCATCGTGCATATAGGTGAGAGTAATAATTCAATCCTATATCATGTCATGGACCAAATTGGCATGCTCATCCCCTCCCCTTTCTCCTTGTGCCCTGCTGGTTTTACTAGCCATGGCTCATCTTACTGATATAGCAGAATGGATCCATCTCTTGCTTCCCATCTTCTTCTTACCTTTACTGTATTTCATCCTCATGCAATTCAAGACTTCTGCTGCATCAGAAAACCTCCTACCACTTCCACCAGGGCCAACTCCATTGCCTATCTTGGGCAATATTGGTCATATGGGCAAAATGCTTCATGTAACTCTATCAAATTTGGCTCAAATTTATGGTCCACTCATGTCTCTCAAACTAGGAACTCAGTACATGATTGTAGGAACCTCACCTGCTGCTGCAATCGAAATTCTGAAAACTCACGATCGGATTCTTTCAGCAAGATATGTTCCCAAGATTTTACCATCTAAACAGGAAGAACTCGACCATTCTTCGATTGGATGGTCTGAAGTGTGCAATGATGGATGGAAGTACCTACGAACACTATGTCGAACAGAGCTTTTCTCTATGAAAGCATTAGATAATCAGTCCTGTTTGAGGGAGAAAAAGATTCTGGATTTGGTTGAGCATTTGAGAGGAAAGGAAGGGGAGGTGGTTAATATTGGAGAGTTGGTATTTGCAACAGTGTTTAATATGTTGAGTAACGTGTTGGTGTCAACGGATCTTATGGGCTTGGTGGAAGATCGTGAAGATGGTGGCATGAAAGGTCTCGTGAGGACAGTTATGGAGACGGTTACAGTCCCAAATATATCAGATCTTTATCCAATTTTTCAAAGGCTTGATCTTCAAGGTCTCCGAAAGAAATCAATGAAGTTGGTGATCAAGATTTGTGCTATTTGGGATCCAATTATAGAACAGAGAAGAAACACAGGAGCTTCTTTGATCCAACAAGATTTCTTGGACACCCTACTGCTCAACAATTTCACCAATGACCGAATCCACCAATTGCTCATGGTGCCCTCTCTCTCCTTATTTTGCACCAGAACCTAGCTGTACTTCGCCATTGCTGATAATTTTCTGTTTCTATTTTGTCATAACAGGAGCTATTCACAGCCGGTACAGACACCAGTACTTCAACAATTGAGTGGACAATGGCAGAACTGGTGAAGAATCCAGAGTGCATGAAGAAAGTTCGTGAAGAGCTTGATAAAGAAATACTAAATCAAGATTCAGTSAAAGAATCTAATCTAACGAAGCTACCATATCTTCAAGCATGTATTAAAGAAACTCTCAGGTTGCACCCTCCTGCACCATTGCTACTTCCTCATCGAGCACCCGAAACATGTCGAATGATGAATTATAGAATTCCGAAAAATGCTCAAGTTTTAGTCAATGTTTGGGCTATTGGAAGAGACCCTTCAATCTGGGATGAGCCATTGAAGTTCAGACCAGAGAGATTCCTGAATTCTGCTCTGGACTTTAAAGGGAATGATTTTGAATTTCTACCCTTTGGTGCTGGGAGGAGAATCTGTCCAGGCCTACCAATGGCTGCAAGGCATGTTCCAATAGTCCTCGCATCATTGATTCATTGCTTTAATTGGTCTCTTCCTCAAGGGAAAAATCCCCAACAGTTGGACATGAATGAAAAGTTTGGTGTAACCTTGCAAAAGGAGCAACCATTACTCCTCGTTCCTAAATCAAGAAAATGACTTCTCTCATTCGTGTTGCCTCGKTTGAATCACAAATCCCCCCTTCTTCCATGTTTCTTTGTTTATTTATCCTAAAGCTTCTTCGCTTGTACYGGAGCATTTATGAGATTTCATGGAAGTTATATATGCAGACTTCTGTAAAGAAAATGTCTYACTCTTATCAAGCTATTTTCTCAAGATTTACTATTTTAATGTCACCTCTTTCTCTGCAAAGAAATGTCATACTTATCAGACTCTATTTATTTAATTAAAATTTCTGTCGCACTCTCATTGCAGTGAAACGTGTATATATATAATTAAACCCGTACGGAAATGGATAACTTAAATGCATAAAGGACTAAATTCAAAAATATTCGTTGAAGCAAGTAAAAGTTGTCCATTCTTGGTCCTCCATGTTTCATCACACGCAATTTTTTATTTGTCTTTTTTCTTGTGAAATCTTTTGTCCAGATAGTACTTGATACTGTCTGCTTTTAAATTTTAATGGTTTAGTATACAAAGACAGCACAACTTCCACTTGCCTCTTTGGAGAAGGCTTATCTTTAAGGTTCTGTCCCTGAAAAGGTCTTGTAAGGTTTGGCAAGGCKCAGATCTGAAAAATGGAAATCAGCATTGTCTTCGTAATGATCTTGCTTCTACCGTTGTTCATTTTCATCTTTAAGCAGTCTTTACCAAATAGAACACCACTTCCCCCAGGACCAACTCCATGGCCAATCTTAGGCAACATCTTTCACTTGGGAAATATGCCTCATGTGTCTCTGAGAAATCTTTCTCAAACCTACGGTCCATTGATGTTGCTAAGACTAGGAAAACAGTATTTAATTGTTGGGTCATCGCCTTCAGCTGCAGAGGAAATTCTCAAGACTCATGATAGGATTCTTTCGGGAAGATATATTCCAAGTGCTGCACCGGCTACAGCAGCAGAACTCAATCATTCATCAGTCTTCTGGACTGAAGAATGCAATGATGGGTGGAAATCGGTAAGAACATTGTTAAGAACTGAGCTGCTCTCAGGTAAAGCACTAGACTTTCAAGCRTGTCTGAGAGAGAAAAAGATCATGGACATGGTTGACTTCTTGAGAGCTAAAGAAGGTCAGGTGGTTAAGATGAAAGACTTGGTCTATGCAACTGTATTCAATATCMTCAGCAACGTTCTGCTGTCCAGAGATCTTATTGATTTGGAAGAAGAGAGCGGTAGTGATGGTTTGAAGCTGAAGGGTCTTTTGAAAGGGTTAACTCAGATAATTGCTTCCCCTAATCTATCAGATCTCTTTCCATTTCTTAGAGGSCTAGATCTTCAAGGTCTTCAGAACAGGTCAAAGGAGTTGTCGCTCAAGGTTCAAGCTATCTGGGATCCTATTATCCAAGACAAAAGAAGAAAGGAGACTTCTTTGAAGCCTCAAGATTTTGTCGATTCACTCATAAAAGCTGGTTATACTAATGAACAAATCAATCAATTACTCATGGTTCTCTCTCTCTCTCTCTCTATTGTTCATGAGCAGACCTAATTTCTCTTTAAGATAATGCTCATTCTATGACATTTTTTGATTAATTGTGCAACAGGAGTTGTTCAATGCAGCCACTGACACTACAACAACAACTATTGAGTGGGCCATGGCAGAGCTTGTAAGAAATCAAGAATCCTTGAAGAAAGTTCGTGAAGAGCTTCGAACAGCAATTAATGAAGATTTGCCAAAAGAGTCTCATCTAATGCAGCTACCCTATCTTCAGGCCTGTATTAGAGAAACACTGCGGTTACATCCTCCTGTGCCTTTGTTGCTTCCTCACCGAGCTGTTGAAACTTGCCAGGTTATGAATTATACCATACCTAAGAATGCGCAAATAGTAATAAATGTTTGGGCAATTGGCCGAGACCCTTCGATATGGGATGAGCCCCTAAAATTTAGACCAGAAAGATTTCTTGGTTCCACTTTAGATTTTAAAGGGAATGATTTTGAGTTGTTACCTTTTGGTGCGGGAAGGAGAATCTGTCCTGGCCTACCCATGGCTGCAAGGGCTCTTCCGTTGGTTATTGCCTCATTGATTCATTTCTTCGATTGGTCCCTTCCCCATGGAAAAGATCCCAGACAATTAGATATGAATGAAAAGCTTGACGCAGCATTGCTGCTGGAGCAACCACTGCTGCTGGTCCCTGAACCAAGAAGATAAACAGCACTGTCAGCACAGAGCAAAGCAACGTTCTTTACTCTACTCTTTTCTTACTTAGCTCCTCTGAATGAATTAGCAGAAGCATTTCCATTGTATATTTGAAATGATCAGATGTAAATGAATAAGAAAATTATTGCRTGCTCATATTGATAACATCTTTTTACCTAAATTTAGCACGATGAGAGGTTTTATTACCAAACTCTGTGAAATTTTAAATTGGGATTTTATCACCATTTGTTTAGTTTCATGCTGTCTGTGCACTGAAAGGATTGCAAGAGAATTCTTATGAAGCTTATTAAGAAGATTATATGGCAGTAACTTTGTTGTTTTTAATTTCTACTTTCTCATTGGCTTGGAAAAATATAAAATCACTTGGATCATGGATCATTTTGGTTATGTTTTGGCCTACATCCACCCAAGGACACTCTTCTAGAATCAATTTAACATTCAACGCAGTTGCTTWCTTGGGCAAGAAGTTAATGGGTGGTAATAAGACCTTTTTCAGAATTTTCTTTGTCTGAAACAACATACAGAAGATTTTGTCTGAACAGAGACATTTGGCGACACAGCCATTGACGAAATATTTCAGTWTTGCATCATCTGGTAGCTAATTCATCTCAGGGCCTGCAACTCCTAAAGTTCGACCCTCAAAGTAAAGCAATTCGACAAAGATTTTATGCCTGCAAAATGCATCTTATGGCTCAGATACAGAGTTATCTGATACTCCAAATCTTCGTAATACCCTCTCTACTTTTCATCATCAAGCGATTGAAATCTTCCCGTGTGTAGAATACCTTACTACTTCCACCTGGGTGAACCTCCATGGCCTAACCTTCGAAATCTTGTGTTTCATTATATTTTCCTTCCTTGGCCTGGACCTGGTTTTCTATATTTCAGTGCAGATATGTTTCCTAACTATCATTTTCTCCTCTACCCAAATAATCAGAGATGCTGATTCAGTTGCATACACTCGTGCGCAATTTTGCATATAGATCTTGTTTCTGTGACCAAGAAACCTGTAGTTCCAAGAAATCTAGCTTAAACCATAATATTTTGGAACAGAAGAAAATGGAAGTAGTAGTCATTATTGACACCAACAAGATCACTTCATTTATGATGTACTTGAGCATCAATAACATGGCGGAATAAACATATACTCCACAATTGAAGAAACAAGAAGATGAACGAAATTACAGCATTCAGAAAGAATTGCAGCTTACATAATAAAGAATTAAAGAATCAAGACCAATCTAACGGCAAAACTAGGATGTGATGTCTAGAAATCTCCCTACTACAACTGCAAAGCTATACGATCCTGTGCCATAAAATGGTTCTTGCCCTAACAGGTGACATATTTTCTTATCTGCAATAAAGAATGAAAGAATATGACAAACTTCTCTACCTACAAAGAATTCGCTACCCTTTTCTGTATGTGAGAAATTAAAGCTATTTGTGAATGATGAAGAAGAATTCAACAAGACGTCAATCAACTCGCTGAGATGAGCTGCCTGCACTGTCAACCGATTCCCATGCAGCAACAGTGTAAAGAGGCTGATCTAACCAACTCAGAGTAAGTGCTACTCCATCTTCCCCCTGCTTCTCGACCTTATAATTCTCACCATCGTACATCTTCAACAGCATTTGGCTCTGAAGCAATTCTCTCTCCTGAATCCCAGTGCAGCGGAAACCTCCCTGCTCCAGCATTTTACGCCACTTCTCAAAATTTTGATGCCTTTCGAACCTTTCTCGTCCTTCACAAGCAATGATGTTCCTTATTTCCTGAGCATACATCTCCTCAATTCTAATCCTGATTGGACTGTCTGCAGGGATTCTGGCATCAAGAGAGTCAAAAATGGCAGAGTAATACTTCAGTGAATTTGAAAGCCTCGTCTCCAAGCTGGTCTCGTTGTGCTCTGCTTCTTGCTCTGCCATAAGAACAATCGAGGGGTTTGTGCTACGAACTAATCCCAGAAAGTCCCTGAGCACTGCTCCTGTACTATCATACAGCATCTTGTGTAACTGAAAAACACAGTTCACAGCTACACACTCTTTCTCCTTGACATGAAGCATCCATAGCCTCACATCTTCCAACCTATCAACAACTGGATGGAATTCGAAAGGCAGATTCAATGCCTCTGCAAATCCGGCAAGTCTATCACCTGTTTCAATCAGCTCTTGTTTGGATTCGCCTATACCAGTAATTCTAACATGGCTGGGAGGGTTAGTCCTAGAAGCCAAACTCTGAAAAAGACTAGGCCATTGGAGCCCTTGCTTAATGTCAAAATCTATTATGTGAACCCTGTCTTTTCCTTCRAAAGTTCTCAAMAAAATCTCATTCGATGTAAAATGTACAAACCTTAGAATTGGGCTAACCTGGTTCAAAAGCCTCAATGCAGTGCCAGAATCGTCATCCATGCGGTCAAGCTCCCTAGGCGGGGAAATGTGGAATATATGGGGCCAGAGCCTTGCAACTCGCAAAGCTAAAGCTTCTGTGAAGTAAGCAGTGAGACGGCTAATTGGAGATCCTCTTGGAGAAGCCAGATCGCCTAATCTAGCCATAAATTGGTGAATTCCTGGAATGTTCTTCGATCTTATAGCTTCAACACAAGCCACAAGCAAGCTTATAAGCTCAAAACCATCATGCTCTCTGTGATTGTTGTTGTTGTGTCCTGATGCAACCTGGGTACCTTGGGCTGGATTAGGTGGCCTAGAACCGTTTCCTATTTCATGCTCTATGGGGTTCTCATTTAGCCTAAGCACCAAGCCATGACTCTCTGATGAAGTACTTGATGCGGAAGCTTCATTGGCAGGACCCCGGCTTGTTTGCGCATTCTTCTCTCCTAAGTCTGTAATTTCAGTCACAACAGATTCCACCCAGGGGTTGTGTGACAAAGGCAAAGGCGGCGATATCAAGTCACTAGGCACAAAACACACCCGTTCTTCCTCTCCTGAACATGAAAGAGAAAAAGGCACTTGAGGTGGCTCAGGGCCTGTTATCAGCGGGAGAGATCGAGCTACATCGAAATCCTGTTCCAACCAGAAATTCCCACTCCCAAGTTGACTTAAACTGGGTTTCTTTTCTTCTTCTGGATAATCATCACAGTTTCCATTTCCCCTTTTCCTCTTAGCTCTRTTCATGCAAGTCTCATCATCATCATCACCAAATGGAACCTGCTCCCCAAACCTCTTCAAGCTCTTGCTTTTCTCCCAAAATTCATCTTTGCTCTCTCTCCTGCCTTCAATAAAAGCAGTCTGTGCTGTGGTTGCTGAAGGAGGCAGACGAATATGCTGTCTAAGTGAACAGCTACTGGTTTTGGCTTCAATTGGCTTCTCAACAGAAAGACCTACAGGCCTTATGGGTTGCGTCCTTGGGGTGTCTTTCCGGGGAAAACTACATGGTAAATCCAATCTCTGTGTGCTCATTGAAGGAAAATGACAAGCTTGAAACTGTGCAGGTGCTTCACTCCTCAATCTATGCCTTGGGGACAACAATGAGGAAGAACACCCAGCCAACATTCTTTAGAGCCTTCCAACGTTCCTTTCTCTCTCTGTATTTCCAACTCCAATTCACCCAACCTTTCTTCACTGTGCTTCTYTCTATATTTCTCTTATATTGAATTAAAAGAATTTCAAAGAATGCAATATACAGCCAGTTCTGAAGAATTTCCTAATGATGAAATTGCATAAAATACTTTTCGAAGAGAAATCAAGAGAAACCCGATAATGTCTAATGTGAGTGTGTGAAGTTTCAAGAAACCTAAAACCAAACGAAAATAGGAATCCGATGCCAAAACAAAATACACAATATATCTATGAATATACGTATTGTGTGTCCTATGTGATGAATACAATGTAATAATAGTATGTGCAATAAAGAATGGAATCAGCAAGTTACACCAATAGAAAGAATCAAAGAATTATCAACAAATATGATCAATACCTACAGAAAAAATTATCATCGGATTCCAAAACACCTAAAAATGATTCATGGGAAAGAAATGTAATTTCTAGGCTCATCAAAACTCACTCCATTCATGAAATCGCAGGCACATCCTTGCAAAAACCCGCAGCTGAAAAAATGAGAATTTGAGTGGCCGGAAACAGCATTCGACACATTCACAGAGCCCATACTAGCTGATCAAAAGTTGAATAAACCACAGAAACCCAGTAAAACCCCAACCTCCAAAAACCCCCCTCAAACATGCRTCAATCGGATCGTCATTATTCAACACCACAGTCACCTCTCGGAACCCCACTACCCGAAAAGCCGTAGTACATAACAGAGCTGAGTTTTTATATATATTCTCCCAGGCCCCTCTTGGCTTGTTTCTTTACTGCACTAAACCCATGAATGACGGAAGGATGATTTTACCTGAGCAATGGGAGCAAAATTGATGGCTTGGTGAAAAGGGGTACTCGCGAAAAGGTCCCTGGAATGTTATTCTCTGGCCGTTTGATGAGAATCWACGGGTGCAGAATGGCTAGAAATACGACCGTTGTGGACTTGTCGGTGAAATGTGACCGTTAGAGGGAGTTGGTATAGTTGTACGGAACTGTCTGTGCTACGTGTGGRTGTTTTTAATATATGATTTTATTCCTCTTTTTCCCGCATTCTCTGGTGAAGGCACGCAGGACGCACGTGCATGTCTGCCGATACCCGTTTTACTTGACCGTTGGTTTACATTATTATCTGCTGTGTGAAATTTCTGGTAGATGAACAATAATTAACAGTCTCATGTAAGCCACGGAAGTTTTTATTCATTAATCAAAACCGCTTAAAACTTAACCAACTAATCATTTCACAGTAAAAGTAATTAACTAATAATATCCGTATAACGTTATAAGACATCAATTTACAAAATTCATCTAATTTTCATTCACTAATAATATCAAAACGAATTAATATTCAACTAAAAACATATTTTAACGAATTCAAAAATACTTTTCTTTTCTATCGTCCTCCTTGAAAAATCTTGCRAAATCTCAAATTAATTTTATTCTTTAATGACATTTAAATCATGCTTTTTAAATTCTAAATATTCTATTCGCTTATTTTTTTCCCCTCTAAATTCTATTTCTACACTAAAAGAACTAATTTGATTTTGACAAAATCGATCTTTCAAAAACTTCACTACAACCTAACGGATACACAAAAGTTAAATGCTATCAGATTAGAGTTTATCAATAACACCAAAATCCTAACAAATACAATATCTAACTAAATCGTAAAGTATTTTGGTACTCCTGATTCCTGAAAATATTTTCCCTCAATCTGCATGCCCAGTCCAGGCAAATTTTGGTTGCTCATCCTTAATCCTTCCTACCAAAACATTGTACATCAACTATAATAGCGGTTGAGCCATCTGTGGATTGACAAGAAAGAAATGGTCCCAATTGTTTCAGGTAGAATAAGATAAACAAAATGCTGGACCAACATTATGTGCAACGAAAACACAGCTAGTACCATCGCCAAACACATTAATAGCTAATACTACATTTTAATAAGGAATCTCTAAGCTGAAACTCATAAAAGTTCCTAGCTTTCGTAAAATCATTCCCCGGCAGACGGTCAAATAATGAGTTTGTCTGCTCTTGTAATAAAAAGATGATACGATGGCAACACATACCAACCACCAAAATAAAACACCCAAAGATCCAACATTTTGATTATGAACTTATGTATCATGAGATACACTTGAAACTGTAATTCTCCACACTTTACAAAATGATCCTCTTAAATCTGCTCCAGAAACAAGGCTTCTTGCTTGCTTGTCAAACCTAGTTCATTAAAAGTTGATGTACTCTCTCCATCACTAAAAGCTCGACGAGGATATGGTCTTACCTGCAAATGTCAMTCACAACAGATCAGAATAGTGAGCCTAAAACATGATCCTTCATAGTTGATGACTTATACAAGACTCCCACAAAAAGAATGGCAAGMAGCAGTAGGGCAAAAAGACGATTCAAAGCAACTCAAAGTTAGCATTTGAAATGCCAAAAATGTATGTAGAGGACTTGTGAAGTTCAATGGTCTAAAGACTGGCCATCAGAGACTGAATAACCTAATAAAAGGCAATTGCCACCTTTCACAATGAGCAAGTATCAAATTGTTATTCACTTGTATAAATGTATATGAATGAGGTATTATGACCTCTATTTCTTAGTCTGACAATAAAATAGTAGTTGTTGTGCTTCAAGATTCACGTGACAAAACTATCATTCAAGACATGGATTTTGAATGTCATACTTCCTGAGCAAAATAAGAGGAGACGTAAACAGAGTTGCCATAAATTGAGAATTACCAATCTGTAAGTGTGGGGCTTAACCCTTCTGCTAATGTCGATAAAGTCAAACAGGAACTGCAATGCAGACAATGGAAATGTTAGTTTATTAATCCCGCCGTGACGACATATAAACTCCCACCCTGACGACATATTTCAATAGCTACCGCCACTTACCTGTAATTTATCAGATTTAAGAAATCTTCGGCCTCTACGGCTTCCATCAGGCATCCGAACAAGAAGCGTAACAGCATTCTCATCATCCAACGGTGGTTCCTGAGGGAGAGATGCTTCTTTTGCTGCTAATTGTCTCTCAATTTCCTAGCCATAAAAAACCCATAAGAAACTATAGAAATGGTATCCTTAACAGAAACTAGCCAAAGTTTTCGATTCAATTAAAAAAATGTTGTAGAACTGTATAACTAAATATTACATTTTAAGAAAACTATTGACCTGCAAAAGTAAAAACTTCAAACATCTAACATGAGAAAACATGTAATAATCACTGAAAAAGTGGGAAATTCAAAGTCAGATGCATACATTTCAAGCAAAACATATTGAAAAGCTTCAGATTTTTTTAATCGTGCAAATATCTATCATGAAAAAACATGTAAACTTCACAATGTTTGTTGTCAGTAGATTCTCTTATTCATGAAGAATATTCAGGCACTTCCAAACATGAAAGCAGACAATTAACAACTAGCACAAAAGTCTTGCCATTTTCTCAATAGTGATACACATCTATACAGAAACAAGCATCTCAAAGATTAGAAAGTGTATAAGATGCTTCCATGTGGCCAAACAAGAAAATCTGCATGTAGTGAGGTTCAACAGCAAAACTTAAAGAAAACCGCACGAGGGAGAAGTTTGAGCAACGTTATCTTTTTAGCAGTTTCAGCTTTGTTTCCGTCTAATTTATTATGGAAACAGAGGGAAAGGGAACAGGCTTTAATGAATGCTGTGGCATTGGATTCCCTCATCTAAAATACTGCTTGCTGTTTTTATGCCAACTAAAGATAGGTGGCCTAGAAGTAAATTAGTAATTGGCCTTTCTACTTTCCTTGTCTCCCTTCCCTCAAACAGCATATTTAGCATTTCTTTTCTCTTCCCTCCATCAATTTCCAGAGAAGTGAACATACRTTAGTCTCATTCCCGCTTCACTTTTTTCCTTTTCTATTGGTGCGAATATTCTCTCTTTACCATTCCTTCAGTGGAAACACTGCATCAAGCTTCATATTTGCAGAAAGGGAAATGTCCAAAAAAAACCACCAACAACATAACAACATATCTTGAAGACCCGAACACAAAAGATGATTGGATATCCGTTCCCTCCAAAGGACGAGAAGATAAGGGTCCTAGAATTTACAACTCTATTATGCAATGAAAGAAACTTCAAATCAAGTTTACCTGTTCTTCCTCCAGTTTCCTACGAAGTTCCTCATCCTTTTGCCTCTTTTCAGCAAGAGCAGCTTCAGCCTCTTCTCTCGCCTTCAATTCCTTTTCCCTGTCCGCTTGCAGTGAAGCAAGGTATTCATCATCCTGCATACATAATCAAGAATAAAAATTTATGACTGAAAATATAAGAGCACCACAGAATGCTCAAAACACAAACCTGCTGTTCCCGCAACAAACGCTGAGCAGCAAGGGAGGGTGATGGAGGACGAGGCATCCGCCAAGCATATGGATCCTCGTTTCTGTTTTGATTATTCTGCATGAGATGATGAGGTGCAAATGGAATACGATACCCAGACCCTTCTGGTATTCCACCAAACATTGCAGCTTCAAGCATCACAGCCTCATCATGCTCCAAAGATGAAATACCACCCCACTTCAAAGAAATTATACAAAACCGACAAATGACCACTCTTGTCAGCCAATTGCTCGAATTTCTCATGTAGGTTCATTCAGAATTTTAGAACATGGATTAGTTATTAAAGATACCTCATCCAAATGGAAGTTGCTGCTGTTGACTTGAGGCGGATTAATATTATCCTGATGCCTGGGGCTTGAATGCGGGCTAACTTCAACTTCTTCAATGTCTTCGGCAGCTTCAACACCCATAGACACATTTCTGCTCCTGTGTCTAACCAACGGTTGTTCTTCTATATCCTCACTTTCTTCATCATGGACGGAAGAACTGCCAACTTGCAACCTAAATTTCCAATCAACATCCCATAAGAATCTTAATATGCTTTACTGAAAGGAACTTAGTGTTTTGCCAGTCCACCCCAAAAAGACATATAAGACATTAAATTACCAAGCAACTGATAGAACATTATACCTCCCATTTGAGGATGACAAGTTGACCATATTCTCCACATCAGCAGATTTATGAGCTTCTGGATCTGAAACTCCAACTTTAGCCTCTAATTCACGCAGTGCTTTCTCTCTTTCTGCCGTCTGGATTAACTTCATGTCAAATAGAAGCAAAGCAATGGTGGTTTCAAAACAGTGGTGCAATTAAAAGAGCAAACCTTCAATGACAATGAAACTGCATGAGCAAGTTCATTGTCCTCTAAGTGAGGCTGCCTCTGCTGAGGCCTGGTATCTCTTGGAACCTGTGGTAAAGGACAAACGTATCAGGATCTACACCGACTTTAAGCAGAACGAAGGCAGTAAGATTCTATCACATACACTATCAACATCTTGTTGCTGGTTTGACATTTCAGCATCCCGTTTAGAAGCCTCTATTGCGGCTCTGATCATCTGTTCTTCTATATCATTGCTGTAGTCCGGCACATCATCAACGCCTGGAGCAGATGGCCCGGAAATAGGATCACGCGGATTACCACCCAACGTGCAATCATTTGCTGCATTGCCTACAGTACTATCTATCACCTGAGCAGTTGGAACATCTTCATCATCATCATCMTCCTCATCTATTATAACAGTACCATGAACTTCCGGCCCTTCAGCTTGTGCAGTTCCACTTAAATCCTCAATAATAGGAACACTACCAGAACGACCAGATTGCTCATTCTCATCTTTAACCTCAATCGGAATCTGTCGAACTTCTCTTGGATGGGAGACAAAAGGAGTATCTCTTGTTAAATGAGTACCACTATCCAATATACTGCTCCCAAAGTGAGGACCAAGAAGAGAAAATGGATTCGGGACTCTATGGGAAGATAAAAGTGAAAAAGGTGGTCTGTCAGATCCAACGCGAACTGCATCATCAATGTCCATAGAGTCATCTTGAGCAGCAGCAGCAGATGCTTCATGTGTCCTGAAGAAAGAAGGATAAGCAGTGAGGGATCCCAGGCAGATATCAAATTTAGCAAGAAATATAGATAGATTTGCACACTTTCTTTCTTTCCCTTAGCTTTTCAATTTTATTGCTGGCAAAAAAGAGAGAGAGGAAAAAGGGGGCAGAAGGGGAGGGCAAAGGGCGAAAAGAATGAAGTGAAAGACATAACAAGGTACTGACATGTTTCTGTCCCCTTCACTGAAATGTGCATTAACAGCTTCATTGAGATTGCCACCATGCTCCTGATACAACATATAAGAGGATCAACTTAAAATAAAGTGAAATTAAGTTCATAACAAATACTCCTGACAAACTTTTGAGCAAAAGATGGTAAACTGAAAAGTTGAAGTATTTTATTCTGACCAATTATTGGCACAGTCTCAAATTGGAATCTCCAAACAATCTGACACAATGGAGCCTCAGAAACAGCATCTCATTATGGTTATATAGGAATACCAACATCATCAAGCTCAAATTATCTCAACATTGATAAACCCAATAGCATGTATACCAAGAGAGAAAAGCACATACAAGTTACAAGCCAATGGACACACTATGAGAGGCATTAAAAGCAATTGTATACCCTTTTGTCAAAGGAGCGTAAATGATGCATTCCATCATTTTTTTTTTCCCTCTCTCTTAATACATAATGCACAATGTAGCTAAAATCTCAAATTAATATTGATATCACATATAAGCACTCTCAGGATCAATGAAACATGATCTTTTGGATTTTCGGCTCAAAAAAAAAAAAAATCATTGCAAATTATTCTTTTCTTCTTCACTCACTCTTCTTTCCAACTCAATTCAAGCTTATTTTCAGTCAGCTGCTATACGAGACCAATGTCAATTAATTCAAACATTGTCAATCTCAAATGTAAATAATTACAATAAAAATTAAATGCAAAAACTACTCGTTTCTTCAGTCCTTTGCAACCAACACGAAATTCCAACAACGAATTTAAAAAATAAAAATAAAAAACCCTAGTTATGAATTAATCGGTGAAGTTAACGATCAGATACTTAGAAAAACCAAAACAAAAATCTCCATTATCAATAAATAAAATAAATTAAGAAGCATAACTCAATAAAGTTTAAAAAAAAAAAAACCATGATCAAAATAAAACTACATAAAAGTGATACCTCAAGCTTCTGAATTGCGGTAGCTTCAGAAACGCCTGTGATGCTCATGAAGGTCTCGATTGCTTCCTGATTAGGTCTCGCCATTTTCAGAATCAAAATACAATAGAACTAGTAAAGAAAGACTCCCAATCAGGAGGTGAAGTAAAGAGAAGAGATAATGAAAAACAATTTTGGCGTGAACGAATCGTTAAGAGTATATATATAGGTGGGTTGAGAAATGAGGGGTCTCTTTTCGGTACGGTGGATGGCAGTGTGGTAAATAGCGAGAAATCGGCTACGCCTTCTGTAATGTTCTACGCTTCGACGCCTCTCTAAAACACAAATGGATRGATATATCTTGGGGGATAAGTTGCTTCAATGGCTGATGTTCCCATGCGTGAGATATTCCACAAAAAACAGGGGCAAAATTGGTATTCACCACAAATTTTGGAATATCTATACGTAATTTTACATTTAAATTAAAATATGAACTTGCAAATGAATAAACGAGTGTTAATTTTTAATGAGAATATTATTCTTTTATTTCTTGTCGTCTTAGCCTTTGTTTTATTTTTATATTTATATTTTTCTATTTTATAATACTGAAGGTTGCAATCATTTGTTTTATTAACAAAAAATAAAATTCTAAATCACAAAATACATTATTTAGTATTAATCACTACATGATAAGAGAATTCGAAATAATAAAATAAATATATACGTGTTACGTAATTATCATTAATGTAAGTACAAAAAAAGAATATATTATAAAAAATTTAATTGTAAAAATATATAATTAACTAGCCAAATCAAAAGGGCCTTTCCTATTTATTGCCATCTTGAAAAAAAATGTTAATAAGAAATTCCGTAAAATGAAAATACTTAATCAACCGTTTAGCTTCAAATATAGAAATTAAATGGGCGCTTATTAGATGGTAATTTAATATAGTTATTAATATAATAATTTTTATTATTAAATTGTACATCATTTATTAATTATCAATAAATTTAAAATTCTATCACTATATAATTAGATCTCTTATGTATATATGTATGTGACGTAGAGCTGTCATGAGAATAAAACAATATTTTATTGGACCCAATATTTATTAAATAAAAAACTTAGAGTATATTTTAAAAAAAAAGGAAAATGGAGATAAGTATTGAGAACAAAATATTTTACGCTATCCCTTTTTCTCTGGTTCGTAAATAATCTAACCAAACAGATATTTTGGGATCCTATGCTTCTTTTTATTATTATTTTTTTTTCGGAAGGAACTTATTTGATTTTTTTTTTTTAAAAGAACTTTCTAGAACTGTTATAATACCAGTTTTAGTAACCACCAATCAAACAGCTAATTTTGACTGGCTTCAAGGGATTTGCCAATGGGAGTTCCTGCTTTTCCTTTTTAATTTTTGTAAATGGTAAATTAAAATTACTTCTCCTTCCTTGAACCATTAGATATAAAACTCTTATAACCTTATTTATTTTATTCATATAATTCAAAATTAAAAAAAATTTAAAAGGTACCATACTCTTTAATATATTGACCAAACATCAGATTTATCATCGGCAATTAATATAAAAGGGRTTAAAATATATACTTTYGATTTTTGGGAAGGTCAAGSTATTTATTTTTAATTGTCAAGGAACCCATTAGATATTTTTAATAGATAAAAGCATTTGTTGGAGGGCCATGGCTCACCCTGCCTCCACGGGGCTCCGTCATCGGGCTTATCTCTTCATTGGAGAAAGGAAAGGGAAATGGACTCCTTACTCTCTGAATTGGGCTGGGCCACAGCACACAAAAAGCTAACATGAAAACTAGGCTCCTATACTCCCATTCAATGGGCCAATGTCGTGCATCTCYGGCATCTTCTTCATCGTCCTCACAGCCTACCTCRGTGGAATTTCTTGAMCTCGACGACTCGGACATCTGAAAYCTTGATTCCCAATCTGAGTACAGGCTGAAAACGACACAGTCTCACTCTCGACTTGAAAAGGCATTATGAGCTCTGACACTCGAGCAGAGCCAGTGAAGGGGACAGCTGAAAACAAGAAAGAGAAGCTATCCGGATCCTATTCGGGGTTATGGTTCTGGAAATGGGCCATTGCATCAGTAATACTGAGATTAATTCTCATTTATTTCCCTAAAAATCTCAACTTGGGTTCGCGGCCTGAAGTCTCCACCCCTCTGACCAGCTTCCGCCGCCGTACACACTCTTTTTCCTCACTCTCTAGTGTATGTAGGTGTTGAATTAGTTTAACAATTATTTACTGTTCTTTTGAATGGTTACAGTGGCGGAGGGTTACTGGTTGAAGCAGTTATCTATGTCGCCTTATGCAGGTCTCTTTTCGGTTAATACAATGTGAAAACTTTTTAACATTTTTACTGTGTGACGGGGATTTTTTCTTAATCAAATGTGTTCTTTTTTCATTTTTTTCCCTTCTAATTTCTATTGGAATTATACAGGCTCCATGTATCATGGATCTCCACTTCTACTCTCAATTCTTGGACCTCTAACTGTTAAAAGGTATTAGTTGATCTTCAGTTGTTCTTTCTTTTCTTAAGCAATGTTGCCAAAGTTTAAGTTTTGACGTGTCTATAGTATACTACGTACATATTCTGCGTGTTGTGTTTGTATGGGCATCTGGCTTTAACTTGGCCATAAAGAGAAGACAGTGTAGGCTTTTGACGGAAAGAATTTATTGGTGCAGAATTGAAGGACATCCTGATCATCTTATTTGCAGGTATTATATACACTCTCTCTCTCTTTCTCTCTCTCTCTCCCCAATTCTCAATAGCTGTGTGCATGTCTACTAAGTCCCCTCACTGGAGTCTTTGCAATGAGGTTGAAGCAAATTTAGGAATTTTTGGGTCACATTCAGTTTCCATCTACTATCATTGTTGTTTACCATATAAATGCCTCAACCGCCTCATTTGGGAACTTCTCAAGCCCATGCAGGAATGAGGCTTTCAAGAAATATTCCAGATGGAAGTCTTTTGCATGCTCATCCTAGGGGAAAATTTTCTTTTCTTCTTATTAAATATTATCTTCATCCAGAAAACGTGTGAATGATCTTTATCCAGTAAACTAGTGAAAAATTATTGATCTACTGATTTCTGGAATTTGGAGGTCTAAAGGTAACAGCAGTGCATAATTTACCTGCTAAAGCTTGATGAAAGCTTTATCTTCCACCTTCCTTTCGGGTAAATTGTTCCATATAGGTATAGATGTTTCTTTTATTTGTATTCTGAGCTTATGTGATACATTCAGAGTTTTCACCGATAGCTTTACCCTGCTACTTAATTTCTGTTTCCAATATTTCTTCATCTTTCGTTCTCTAAAATCGTGTGAAGCAACTTGAATAATATCAACACGTTTCCGGATATAGTTTGGTTTCTGTCATTGCAGATTTGATAACTGCAATGCTAATTCGTGCAACTGGTCAGTCTCTTCATATGGCATATGGTCAGAGTATGAGATCACTAAATCTTGGTGTACTATTTGAAGCTTCAGGTAACTGTTATGGTATATTGAGTACTTCTCCAATTCATTCATTCATTCTAAACTTTAACTGCTTTGTCTCGTATTTTTTGTGCTTTTTTCACTTCCATATCTTTTGCATTCTTCCCCTTATTGTTCTTTCGCTAATTATGGTTATATGACTCTCTTTCTCCAGAAATTCTACCATCGGGAGATATAGCTGCTCTAGTGTATTTGTGGAATCCATTCACTATAGTCACGTGCATGGGTTTTAATTCATCACCGGTTGAAAATCTGTTTGTGATCATATCACTTTATGGAGCCTGTAAAGGTAAGTAGTTAATACCTCTTCTTAGTAAAAATATGGAATTTTAGTTGCTGGTCTTTTCAACTTATTAAGAGTTTTACTGCTACTAAGCTTCAAACAAGTTTCCTTCCATTGCTATTCTCCTGATTTCTCTCTGTGATTGGATCTTATTTCTTTGAGCTGTAAGCATGAACTGCTTGTTGGTTGGCATGAGTACTATGGAACAAATACTGTAGGTGATTTAATTGAATATGATCTTTTTACTTATTATTATCCCCATTTTGATTAGACCGATTCGTTTCAACGAAAGATGAGTAGGCAAAGGTTTGATAAACTCGTAATTTGACATTCTTCTGTATTTTCTCTTAAAAGTGGTTCTTGTTGAAACTAACAATAAGTATAATAAGCAATGACATATTCTTACACCAGCAAATGAGGCTTACATAATTCATTAGGATTTTATGTACACTAATCATGGCATTAGCAGAATGGGAAAGGATGGACGGGGGAATAGAAAGGAAAGACAAACACTCATACTACAAATAAAAGAAAATTATTTAATTTATTAATCGTCTCCTCATACCGGACCCTTACCCCTTGAGGGAATTGGGTGGGTTATCTTCTTCTCTTTCCCTCACTTATTCATTCTCTTGTTCTAATTTCAGTTACATTCTTTGTCATTTGGTGTCTTTTGCTCTGCATCCTTCTAATTTGGGAGGGATAGAGAAAGTGGAAAAAATGGCCAGGAGAGGTTTCTCATTTACTTTCCACCTTCTCCTCTTCCATACCAAACAAAGGGGAGGGAAGAGAGGAGGCTGCTAGTTTTACTCATCCATTTACATACTTTTCTCTTTTCCTTCCAATTTTCACCCCCATAAGCTAACATTAAGGCACTTACACTGCTTCGTATTAAGTTTGATGTTTAGCAGAATAATACAAATCACGGATCATTAAGGGAGCATGTAGGATACTTAGCAACTATCATTTGTGAGACAGGGAACTTAATAGTTTGTTTGAAATGTTCGCAGGAATAGGACCATTGGCTGCTTTTGGCTGGGTTTTAGCAACTCATTTTTCTCTGTATCCTGTAGTTCTAGTCATACCGGTATGTTTTTCTATTATAAATATGTTGCCAAAGGTTCTCCAGAGAAGAACTTTTTAAAGAGGCTTTCTCTTTCCTTCACATTTTATATGCATATCCACTTTCTTCAGTAACTGGTGTTGTTTGCTTATTTCAGATAATTCTTCTACTAGGATATGGTCTTGATGCACCACCAAGAAAGTTGTTTTTGCAAAGGCTTTCTTCAAAACCTGGAAATGACAGCTCAGCCTCTTTCTCTCTGAGGCCTGTCTTGTTCTTCTTTCTGTGGACCGCATTGTGGGTGTCCTACATATTATTTTTGTGTTATATTTCTTTGAAAGAGTGTGGTGATCTCTGGGAGATGTTCGAAAGGTAGTAAACATTCTGTCTTCGAATATGTGCATTTTCCTTTTATTGTTATTTTCTAAATCTGAACCATCTCTGCATTCAAATGATATTATCAATCAGGTATGTCAGATTTACAATTTATATAAGTGTTTCACAAGAATCATCAATTTCCATTCTTTTTAAGTTGAAATRATCTTTTAATGCCATATGGTTGTTGTTTCTGTCAATTGAATTTATGTCATTCTCAGTGAAAGTACCCAGCTTAGTTTTTAACTTGTAAGAGAAGATAATTGAACATCTTTTTCCTCGCCCAAGAAGAAAGATAAAAGGAACAAGCATGCTCTTGATTACTAAAAAGTAGTTTTGTTAAAGTTCAAAAACCTTTTCAGAGTGAAAATTTACTTTATGCTTGATTATTATGCAGGACTTATGGATTCATTCTCACTGTTAAGGATTTATCTCCAAATATAGGCGTATTATGGTAAGTTGTAAAATAATCTTTTCTTCTTCTTTTCTTTTTTTGGGTCAAGTGTGGAATGATTTTTTAGGTCGATTATGTTTTGAAATGATTGACCAACATATTACAATTTTATTTGCAGGTACTTCTTTGCAGAAGTCTTTGATTTCTTCAGAAATTTTTTTCTAATAACTTTTCATGCAAACATCTTATTCATGATATTGCCGTTAGCAATACGGTTATACCACCGGCCTTGCTTTCTGGCTTTTGTTTACATGGCAATMTCCTCCATTCTTAAATCTTATCCATCTGTGAGTTCTCCATCCCTCTCTTTTTTTGCAATTAATTGCATGCAAGAAAACAGAACAAACCAATTGCAAAACACAAGGATGCGTTCATATATTATGTGCTGAAATTAAAATATTTGGCTTGCTGTTAGTCACGTGGAGTAGTACTTCATAAAGAAATTAAGCTTCGTTTTTGCACATGAACTAAAGCAGCCATTACATAACTAAGGCTATGAACATAGCGCACTTATAATTTAGGGATGATGGGGGAAGTCAGGTTTAGATTTGAGGCTTAAATCTTCTCCCACCATTTTTCTATGTGGTGAGTAGATCCATTCAGTTCTTCCTGTTAGAACCACTGCCTATAGGATTWGCCCCTGTTGCTGTTGATGAATGAAATAGCTGGTTCTGTTCAGCTGGATGCGTCCAATATTACTAGCTTGATATACATATCTGATAACTTGGTTTAGGATAACAATTTCCTTTTTCACTAGTCTTTGGTGCTCTGCCTCCAATTCCTGTTTAAATTTTGATTCTTTTCCCAGTAGTTTCATAGCAGGACCAAATTTAGACTAATATCTATCATTCTCTTCAAATTCATCAGGTTGGAGACTCAGCGCTATACTTGGGATTATTGGCTTTATTTGCCAATGAATTAGCTGGTAACCTGAACTAACACTTTATGTTATTAACTGAGTTTTTGAAGTGATTATGATGATCTTAGCTGTGTGCCATGCAGAAATGCAATTTTCGTTCTTTCTCTTTTGTGGATATGTTGGGGTATCCCTTCTTAGCCCTGTGATGCACAATCTCTGGATATGGAGGGTATGTATCTGCATGGAATGATGGTTTGCAAGTTGTTTCTTACGTGTTTGATTTTTAGCAGGAAAAAAATAGAAAACTTTCTTGAGCCCTGACTAAAGTATTATGCAGGGTACTGGAAATGCAAACTTTTACTTTGCAACTGCTATGGCCTATGCTTGCTTCCAGGTAATTTCTAAGTGATATCTTGAGAAGGCAGTCAAATTTAATTTTGCTGTGCATGACTTTGGCTTAGGCCATGAGGTTCAACCATTTTGTTTTCTCCTATCTTTATAGTAACATTTACATTAACTAGAGTTTTTCCTTGCTGTTAAAGCTTCGATTAGGAACATGAGCTAATATCTTGGGCAGATTGTCAGAATGGAAGTATCTAAAGAAAGTCAAATGATTCATCTATTTCACTTTTTTGAGAAAAAAGGGTCACATAACTCTGGAGCTTATCGTTACTGGTTATATAGGCATTGCAATGCAATTTGTTTGTACATTTATAATCTCTCTTTAACTGCTGATTTTTTTCATTTTTGTTTTTTTTCTTGGGTCATCTATGTGTTGCAGATTGTGTTGGTAGTTGAGAGTGTTAGTACAATGCTCAACCATGATCGGAAGATCAGAAAGCTATGCACAACAACAAAAGCTTAAGATGTGTGACGTTCGATTATATGGTGATTTTCCTCTTGAATCATGTTGTGTACTCTTTGGCTGTTTGGCCCAGCTTATCTAGGTGCTTCAAAGTTGTGTCATCAGGCTATTGATTCTCACAATCTCACTGATGATAATTACACAAAGTTGACCAGGCTCCATTCACTTCTGGAAGAAGATTTACGCCATATAGCCCCTTGAAGTTTGTTTTCCTGGTTATAGATTCGATAGTCTCCAAAATCAGCAATTTTGTTCACTTGGAGCAGAGAACAGGCTCTCTTGGGTTCTCCAGCTACTGGTATTAAACTTTCAGTTGTATACTCCACAAAAAGTTCAATATTCAACATGATGTCGAATTCCCCGAGCAGCTTTTTCTTAGTAAGGTACGAGTTCTTGCAGGGAACTTATGGATGATATCTGGGCTAATTTTTTTCTCTCTTTGCTTGTAATATTTCAACCCATAGGTTATGTAGGCAATCTAGGCTTGTAGTACTACTCATATTTTATTAGGTAATTCATTCATTGGGCTTCAGCCTTAAAGATCATAGGCCAAAAAATATTTTTATTTGGGGAAAAAAAAGAAAAATTACTAAAAATGGTGAAGAAAAGGCTTGGAATCCTGGAGAATCATTAGGTTGAAGAAGAAGGTTCACGTTCCTAATTGTACTTGGTGTAACTTTGGAGTATTATGAGGATGAGCACGTCACGGATGATTATATCAACCATTTCTTTATGGTCCTACATTTATCATCTTCAGTTATGACTCAAAGTTCAACCCAAAACCAGCCTTCAAAATGAAGTGAGTAATCTATGCATTAATAGCACATCTTTTGCACTTAAAGGTTGATCTCGAAATGGTTCATGGAATTGTAACAGAATTTCAATTAAGGGTTTTGTTTTCTCAATTTTCTCAGTTTTAATTAGTCTAACTCAATAAAGGGCATCGTTTTCAGTTTCAATTTGATCACTCTGTTAGTCTAATTGTATCTCATTAATGTTGAACAACCTACAGAAAGTCGAAAGGTTAAGGGTTTATACGGAAAACAAAATATATTTTGAGGATAAAATATAAATTTACTCATTATTTTTGTACAGACTTTATATATTTTATATAAAAGAAAAAAAGGGAAAAAAAATCATTTTTTGTGATTTTTCTTTTATAACAGGAAACAGGCTCAGTGATGAAGCTGGAATTGTTGCCTTCGCTAAATAGTATAATGTGTTTACAGTTTACTCTAAATAATAGCACCATTTTTTATGGACCAATTTTCAATCTTGTGGTCTCCTGTGTAATTTCTTCACTATAAAGGTATAGAATCGATTTATGATAAAATAAAGAAAATAAAAATGAAAAGAGCATATACCTGGCATTCAATAAATGAAAACTGCTGGCAATAAACAAGTCCATCAATCTGCATTCTTCAATCATAATTTATATAGTCATTGAAATCAGTGCAAGTCACTGTATATATTATATGCAGGATGAACATGGGATGAGCGTCTACAGTGGCTGTCTTCATCCTTTTTTCCTTCTCCCAAGTGTAAAATAAGTACAATGTAAGATAGGGGAGTGTCTATATATATATATATTCACTTTATTATTATTATTATTATTGTTGTAGTGGGAGTGTCTTGATTTATTATGACGTGTTAATATTAAAGAAATATAATTACTATTTTTTTATTTCGAAATATTTATTTATTTAGATAATTTTTAAAAAATAATTTATAATTTTAAAAAATCAAGAACATATGGAATGTCTTTTTTCTTATTTCATCCCTCATTCATTAGTCTTATTTAACTCTACATCATTATTTCCAAAATATTAGGGACACACTTTGGTCAAAGCATTTAAAGTTACATCAAATTAAAAGAAAGATAAAACAGTCATTTTGTTTTAAAATTGTACTCTTCCATTTTTTTAAAGTATGGGTCAGTTTGAGATTGTTGTTAGAAAAACTTATTAGTGTTTGATAATAAGGAATATTCCCGTAAGTAATTTGTAAAGTGTTTGGTAAAACTATCGATTAAGTCGTTGTTAACTTGTAAAATTATACAACGGGGCATTGCATAATATGATTCTTATTTAAAAAGGATGAACAATATAAATTGTCTTTTATTTAACTTAATTGATTAAATACTATTATAAATTACTATTTTGTTCAATTTAAATATTTTAAATTAATATTTAAAGAATATAAATTATTTTTGTTTAATTTAATTGGTTATATCCTATTTCAAATTAATATTCTGTCAAGTTTAAATATATTTAAATTAATATTTTATAAAGTTCAAATATTCTAAATTAATTTTTATAAATTTAAATATCTTAATAAACTAGTTAAATATGAAGTTTTTTGAAAATTAGGAGTAGGACATGATATTACATTAGTCAATTAGCATTTACTATCTATTTTCTTGAAAAGCAACTACAACTACTTTCAAGGAAAGCTACAAAAATCAATGGTAGAGTGTTTTTGGCCCCAAAAGCTGCTGTAACGGTGGGGGAAAGTAACCAAACGGCACCTGCAATCATAATAGGATTTTTTTTAAAAAAAAAATATGTCATATTCTACTAATCAAGACATCATTAATATGTTTTTCGATTTTTATCTTTAATTGATTTTCAAACAAATAATATTGAAATAATATCATAAGTCAATATATGAAATAATGCAATTAATTATTTTTAATAGTAATTTTAGATCACTTTATTGTCTTTGTATATTTTACCCTATTGTGACATTTAATGAAAGGAGTATAAGAATGGACATTCCTTGAACATACGTAATTATGTCCAAAATGATAGTTATTCTGAAACGGAGAGAGTAATATTATATAAAATCTAAAATTATTATTTTTAATTAGAAATCTCCTACTACACATTCTTTAACATCAATGAGAGTATAATAATTATATATTTTTTAATATTTTCAATAAATTTTTTATTTTTATGTTAAAAATTAAAATATGTATACATTATGTTATGATTAATATATTAATATGATTATTGTAAATTTTAGGTTTACAAACCTCGAGGCACCCCATGAAAAAATTCCTAAGAGTAAAAGAAGGAAGAAAAAGGGATTCTCCGAGGTAAATTTGGGTTGGCAGCAAGCATAAGAAAGTATGATGCTAAAATGCATGCACAAGACACTCGAATTTCCCGCTGACACAAACATTAGTTGAAGTCACAAAGTGTAGACATTTTCTTTAGCATGCTTTTAAAAGTCAACTGTAAACAGTCAATAATGCTTGCCTTCTAATTAATGGCTCTGTTTATGTCGACGTGGCACCAAAGACTCCTTTAATTATTTACTTACTTCACTTCGGATAAGCTTTTTTGAGAAAATATAGTTTGAAATACTTAATCAAAATTGTTTATGCTAATTTATTTTTTTGGATAAAAATCGATCTTTCATATTCAAATTGATAGCTAATTTAAATTTTTTATTTATATTTATTAATACTTTATTCATCAAGAATAAAATTACATGTAAAGTTGCTTAAAAATAGTTTAAAAATAAGTAACAATGAAGAATAAGATCGTAACCTGCAGAATAAATTATCTATATAATAATTCATATAACATATTATTTACCATAATCAGCAAATGTAATTGCAAAATTCAAGATTCAAATTGGAGAAGTTTCAAGATTAAAGTCATTATTTCCGTAAAAAATACATAAAACAAATTCATTTTCACTTGAAATTTTTTTATAAAATTAATTTGTTGATGAGAATTAAATTTGAAATTTTTCTTCCTTTAAAAATGATTCTTATTAATTGTTTTCATCGTTAAAACAATCCCAGATGGATCATGTTCATTTGTTTACCACATAATTGTAGACAATTAAGAAAGGGAATTAGGAGAGCTAGTAAATTAAGCCTTGCTTGGAGCTTAATTAGCAGATGTCGTGCACTGCAACAAACATAGTCAACCCTTATATTCGGGAGGGCACGTCAAAAGCTAGCTATACCTCATGCTTGGTGTTTATGATAATGATAATTAAATAATAGTAATAAAAAATTCAGCACTTTGACTACCTGAAGATAAAGCCAAGAAATAATATTAAAAAATTATTCGTAGACAAAACACGAGAATAATGACTGTTACCACTTTCTCAATTCAAAAAGAAAAACAAATTACCATTATTAACGCTTTTTACTCAACCTGCAAGCGAGTTTTCCTCATTTCTATTTCCGAGTAATGTTGTATGATTCATTAAAACGTTAAAAGTATGGTTTAATGATGATAAAATGAAAAAGTGACCCTCTTATTATAGGTATAAGTTATTTTTAACATTTTGCTTATAGGATTCAATCAGACTTAATACTAATTTTATTTTCTAATGATAATTAAATTACACTTTTTTACTCAATAAAACTATTTAGCATTTTTGTTTCCTTTTCAGGTAAGCATGTTCCCTCCATTATATATCCATTCTCCTAAACATTGAGATCTTGATTATCAATAATGACCATGCCAACTTGACACATTGTATCATAGAAGGACCAATAATATTTGTATCACAGAAAGACCAATAATATTTGTATCACAGAAAGACCAATAATATGCAACCCCTTTCCACCGCATCTCCTCCAGAACTACCAAAAATAACAACGCTTTTCAGAAGAGCATATACAGGATTCATGTCTCTTCCTTTTCGTATGATTTCACTTCGTTTTGTTTCCCTTTTGGGAACCTGGAACCACAACGATCTTGAGACAATAAGGGGCAACATTCATTTTGATTAAAATTTAAAAAATTCTGTCACAACAATTATAAATTTTGAAATATGTTTTTCATAAAAGATACTATAATTAACAAAATACACAATATAACTATCTAAAATATACCATTATTCACAAAAACGAATTTTGCAATAACATGGGACTGCTGCATAATATGTGAACCAACATTTCGGATCCTGGCCTATTGACCAGGAGCCAGACTGCCAACTTTATGATCAACAACGCAATTCCCCATGCGCACGGCACAGTCAGAAAGAAACAACTTCAGCCTCAATTCTCTCATTCATCTTCAATGGTACATCCAGAACCAGCAAAAACCCATCAAACTTCTATAATTATTTGTATCAGCAGAACAACTTTCTACTATTACTTACAATGGCAAGTGCAAGTAGTTGGAATGGTTTTCAAGTTGGTCATGTGATCGAGCCCAGGACTCCTTACAGTAGAAACACAGCCTGCATCGGAATGCTTTATGGATGACTTTCTGGAATTGGAGTTCTAATGCTTAGAATACAATCAAGGCAGCAACTAGTATGATTCAAAACAACATTTCTATAGTGAGAAAGCTTTTAATCTTTCCATCATAAAATTGCTTCTTGTCCTTTCTTCTTGAAAAAAGAAAAATTCCTGATGACTATTCTTAAATGCTAATAAAATGAGAATGTATTATATAAAGAATTAAGTTTTACAAGCACTGCCTCCCCAATTTCCTTGATATTACTTCAGCAACAAACCAAAAGAAATGAAGTCCCGGCAGATGTAATACAGAGTTTTTGTGACACATCCTATGTCACTTAATGAACAAATTAATTAGCTACAAAGAGGCCCTATCTTTTGTTTTTATCTCCGACACAATATTGGCAAACAATCCTAAGAAGGTATTCTATTGATCCCTTTCTTGAAAGATTCTACACGCTTGGCGTAATTAAAAACACTTTGCATCTTAGGCTTTACCTATTGCCATATCACTGATCCATTAGAAYTGTGACCACCCTGGTCTAGAGTGGGTCCATGCCATCAGATTTCTGCATCATACCTACAAGACAGGTAGGACTCACTATAGTCCTCCAACAAGACACCTAAGTCCTATGGCTATCCAGAAAAAAATAAAAGAATAAAAACCAAGTCCAGAGAATTTGACTTCATAGTATAGTACACTTTTTATTCTTTTTCAATTAGTGTTCTTTATTCCTAACTTGAACTAATGTGCTTCTTAATTAGCTGTCTCTGTTCTTGACTTTGGACCTTTTCAACTTTCCAAACTCAATTAGTTCTATAYGCTGAATGTGTTCCGCAACTGATGACACACATGGCAGTTCATTACAGTATGTATTTCATATTCATAGTACAAAAATTCCTTTGTATAAAGTTCAACTTTCTCTCTTAGTAGACTGCACAAAGCTTATGCTATATGAAACCCATAAGAAAATAAGTCTCCAATTAAACCCAGGACAACATGCAGTTAAGCAATCCGTGTCATCCTCTTGAGCAATCCACATAAGAGGAAAGGACTTTTCTTGATTGAAAACTTAATCAAATCACCGAAAGGGAAAACCTCCGTGTTTCCGTTAGGATCTAATTTAAATAAGTAAACAAACTTTAACTAAATGCCAAASCAGGTGCAGTTCATGAACTCTGAAAATCAAGCAGGACTAGGTGCATGCTTTAGGTAACTCGGAAGAGAAAAAGACACTAAACGAAATTTCCATGAGTGAACAAAGAATTATAGAGTTCATATAATATAAAAATGTCTTTACGCAAATCTTTGTAGACCAAATTATGCCTTTTGACTCTTAACTGTTTCAGTCTGCACACGAGGCACCAAGGGACTCACAAATGACAAAACCCGTCGCAGACAAAGTTTTATTGATACTTGTGCTCGTGTGTATTTAAGTCCAAAAAGTTTTCAAATCCCATCCTCCATTAATGGAACAATTCCAGAACCATTATAGAGTACTAAGAAAGAACAGAACTGTGTATAATGGCTGGTCACCATATACAACAGTAAACCTACCTATATCTATACGAATTTAGTCCTTGAATGGATAAGCCCGTGGCTCAAAAGAATGGAAGGGGGGTGCTCTATGCGTCCGGTATGGAATAAAATTCAATTAGAATGACTTGTTTACTCAGGCGAGCTAAAAAAGATTTTATCGAAGAAGAGTTAACAAAGAAACAGATACAGTGGTTGCCTGCATATCTAGAAAATTCATCTGCAATCACGGGTGATGTAATTAAGATACGAAATTTGACACTGAGAAGGAGTCCAGCTAAAGAAGATCTARGATGAGATATAATTCTTTAAGACTAAGAAGAGAATGAAAAGAAAAAAGAAAGGGAAAGTTTCAACTCTCTGGGGCTTGACATTTCTAGTGGCATCAATGTCATGTAGTCAGGAAAGTATTTAGCATAGATATAGGGAAGATTTGTGATGAAGCTAAAATCATTTTAGAATTGTATTTATGATTCATGGAAGATCGGTTTTAGGCTTTGCACTATAACTTCTTAACTTCTCAAATCTAAGGAGATGAGCTTTTGTTTCTGCTAAAGATCCTTAAAAAAATGCCATAATTCTGCCTCGTGATGTTCACTTTCCTGGGTTATGACTCTTCAAAGATCAAACGTGAAGAAGAGAATGGAAGAGGAAGGAAGCATCGTCTCAGCTTCATCGTAATGCTTGGCTTTCTCCACAAACTTTTATAAATGGCGTTGACAAAGGATATGGTGTACCATAGACAAAATTATTTCTGCTATTCTAWTCTATCTCTCTAACTACTTGTACAGCTTCTTGAGCAACCAACTCCTTAAACCCCAAAAATACCAGCTCTAATTTATTTATTTATTTTATTACTTCCAAATTCTGGGCTGCCTATTTAAGTAACCCATACGAAGATATATGCCAGCAATATTTTCTGATTCCTGTCTTCTCCCATATCCTCTTGCACCAGTCTCTCCTATTCTTGAATAACTCTCTCTCTCTCTCTCTCTCTCTCTCTCTCTCTCGCGCAAACTCATATCATCAGCATTACACCACTGTGTTCAAGATATTCTCTTCTTCCATTTTACTTCTTTTGGTAAGATGGAGGTGTCAGTGGCTATGTGCATTGTAGCTTTAATTATCATAAGCATTACACATTGGGTTTATAGATGGCAGAATCCAAAATGCAATGGAAAATTACCTCCAGGTTCCATGGGGTGGCCACTTCTTGGCGAAACTCTTCAATTCTTTGCTCCCAGCACATCCTTCGACGTTCATCCCTTCGTCAAAGAGAGAATGCAGAGGTAAGATAACTTGATATATGGATAATGCAACCACTTCTTTAGTTGTTAAAATGTATGTCGAAGCATATTAAGAATGGCCATTATCATCTTTTACACATTCGCAATCATTAACATGAACGTCGTCGGTTATATTTTCCAGATATGGGCCGATATTTCGAACCAGTTTGGTGGGAAGGCCAGTCATAGTATCTACGGACTCAGATCTTAATTATTTCATCTTTCAACAAGAGGGACAATTGTTCCAAAGCTGGTATCCAGACACTTTCACAGAGATCTTCGGTCGGCAGAATGTGGGTTCTTTACATGGCTATATGTATAAGTACCTTAAGAACATGGTGTTGAATCTCTTTGGCCCTGAAGCCCTGAAAAAGATGCTTCCAGAAGTCGAACAGGGAGCAAAAAGAAAGTTGGGAATGTGGTCCAGCCAAACTACTACTGAAATGAAAGAAGCAACTGCCAGTGTAAGTTGACATCTACTGTTTAATAGACGTCAATTTCCTTTGATTCTTCTAATATTTCGTGTTCCTCCAGATGATATTTGATCTTACTGCGAAGAAACTAATTAGCTATGATTCCGAGAAGTCCTCGGATAACCTTAGGGAAAGTTTTGTAGCCTTCATAGAAGGTTTAATCTCTTTCCCTCTAGACATTCCTGGAACAGCCTACCACCAGTGTATGCAGGTATATAACAATCTCCTCTCCCTCTCTCTCTATCTCTCTCTTCCGAGAATCAGTGCTGGAAAATAATCATTTGAGTGAATTCCTGATTTACATTGAGCACCTAAATGATTCATTCTTGTTTGCTCAAACAGGGACGAAAGAAGGCAATGAAGATGTTGAAGAACATGTTGAATGAAAGACGAGCAAACCCAAGAAAGCATCACATTGATTTCTTTGATTATGTCCTAGAAGAACTCAAGAGAGAGAATACAATTCTCACAGAGGCTATTGCTCTGGATTTAATGTTTGTGCTACTCTTCGCCAGCTTTGAGACAACTTCCTTGGCACTAACATTAGCTATGAAACTACTAGAGGACCACCCATTGGCATTAAAAGAATTAACGGTGAGAAGGAAACATATATGCAATAATTATGTTAATCCTCTGTAAGTCTCGTGTTGTTGCACCAGTTAATATGCTGTGGTTTTTGCAGGAAGAACATGAAGCCATAATTAGGAAAAGGGAAAATCCAGATTCTGCACTTACTTGGAGTGAATACAAATCAATGACTTTTACATTTCAGGTGGATTAAGAATCAACAGTGTTCTATAAATTTTAAACACAAAACTTTCAGTATGCTTACCAACAAACTTTGCTTTGCAGTTCATCAATGAAACAGTCAGACTGGCGAATATAGTTCCTGTAATATTCAGAAAAGCACTATCAGATATCAACTTCAAAGGTATATTATCTAGGATGTATTCAATTCTTCACATAAACCTTTGGATTTTCTTCCCAGAACTTCAAAGCTATGATGATAATGATGCAGGTTATACCATTCCAGCTGGTTGGGCCGTTATGGTATGTCCTCCAGCCGTGCACATGAATCCTGCAAAATATCAGGATCCCCTTGAGTTCAACCCATGGAGATGGAAGGTGAGAAATGAGATGGTTCTGCTCTTTTGTTGGTACTTGTGGTTGACCTGCAATATCTAATAGCTGAAAGAATGAAGTCTAATATCATTAAAATCCTGATTGCAAACAGGGAATGGACCTAAATGGTGCAACTAGAAACTTCATGGCATTTGGAGGTGGCCTGAGATTTTGTGTTGGAACAGACTTCACTAAGGTGCAAATGGCTGTCTTTCTCCACTGCTTAGTGACCAAATACAAGTAAGTAGAAGAGCCAATGTTAGTCTATGTAATTATGCATGATAAATGAAGGGAAGGAACTAACCAATTTCCATTCCAAACACATTTTTGCAGGTGGCAAGGAATCAAGGGAGGAGACATTCTACGAACTCCTGGTTTACAGTTTCCAAATGGTTTCCATATCCAGATCTCAGAGAAAATCAAAGCAGCAGAAGAAACAACATGACATATCAACTCAAAATGATCTTCAGGCAACTCAGTTTGATGGGTAGAGCCAGAATACAACACAATTCTGGTTTTACATCCAGACATACAGGATTGATTTTTGCAAGCAGCAAAGTGATGATAAACAACAACTGACTGGGTAGGGCTGAAGAAGAAAACAACAGCTAAATTCTACCATCACGCCACAGGGTAAACCTGAGGAAGTTTTGCTCAAAGATACATATCAATTTTGTCACCTATACATTTTTTTGTCTAAACATCAAAAAGCAGTAGGATTAAGAAAAGTGTGAGAAAGAAAATATCCCTCTCCAAATTAACTGTACAATACATTTCATCAGTGTAAAACTTTGTGTTGATGTAAGAAATTTTACAACTAATTATCATATCGTTTCAGACCAACCCACAATATGCATACAAACCCCATCCAACTTGTTCCCCCCCTTCCCAAGGTGATTTATCACAAAAATGAAGAAAAGTAATCCACAAAGAAGAAAGAGAAAGATGGGACTGTCGAAGTAAAAGGTGTCTTGGATCCCTATCATTGTTTCCTCTTGCTACGAACCTTTACATTAGGCATCATCCAGTAAGGCATATTTATGCTTGGAATACTTTTCTTGATTTTCATCACTATGCCTACTTCGGGTAGTTCCTTTCATGATTTCTCTTTCTTTCAATAATCTATGATGCCCAACACTCTCATCCTTCCCTTTACTAATAGGAACTTGTCTCGGGATACCTGAGTTCCTGGTTCTCCTATGTTTGTGCCTGTCTTTGTAAACATGGTGAAGATGATAGTGATAATCTGTTTCTCCGATTAAATGGTTGTGCCTATGAGGTTCACGACTTCGTCTTTCATGTGTGTGAACCCTATGTGGCCTTGCTTCGTACTTGTAGTTCTTTTGGAAATTAATTCTTGATGCATCAGCATCAAAGCCATACTTCCTCCTGTCATTTCTACTTTCAGCAGCCCGAAAATGGTCCTCCCACCACTCATATAGAGGATCAAATAGTCCTTTCTGGTGTAAAAGCCAGAGGAGCACCATAACTGCATCCAGTAAGGGGAAAAAATATCAGATCCTTTTGTTCTTTAGTTTTCATAAGTCCACTCTTTTTTCAAAACTTCCAGTAGATAAGCAGGCTACCTGTTGGAAAAATTGCCAATAGAAGCCCAAACAACACAATCCAACTCATGCAGATGTACTGCACATGGCATCCAATGTCAAAAAAACCCCAGCATTTCTCTCTACCTCATAACAGGAAATAGAACTCATCAGGACTTGTGGGAAGATGAACAGTGATTTTGTGATGGCAAGAATGTTGAATTGGCAAAGAATCGYGCAAATACTGTGGCCTACTCAAATTTTTAGTACACTAATGCCAACTAGTTAAAGTACTACTGCTAAAATGCGAATTGATGATAGAACTGGAACGGGTTATCAAAATGTAATCTTATACTTAGTAGTCTGACATAACATTTTCCTTAGAGCATGCTGTTAAAAGTTCAAAACCACATTCTTTCACCTATATCGTGGATCAAGATTAAATATGACATGCGGGTAAAGTATCCAGATCAATAACTCCCCATAAATGGACTCAGATATAGAGGATGAAATCCTAGGCATATGCATGGTCAAACAGCTTTAGGTACATTCAACCTCACAGGGAGGTTGTTTCAACACACCTATACCTCGTTCTATAAGACAACACATAAGCCAGGCTTATGCAGTGTCAAATCCTACCKACAAGCATTGTTTTTTTGTCACCCTTTGCTAATTAATAGCTACAGACAACTTATATAGAATAAAAATACCTGCAAGTTTTTCCAGTGATAAAATCAGCAAAAACATCCCACAGTTTGTCCCACAGCTCCTCAACAGATTCAAAGAATCCATTTATAGTTGCCTCTGGAGGTTGAAATGGAATCTGAAAATTTTAAGAGTGAACACCTATTAAGTGAATAACACACATCAAACAATTATGGTTATCTGGCAATGGACAATATCCTTTGTTGGCATGAACATGGTCAATATTTTAAATGCACACTTAAGCAGGTATGATAGCAAAGTAGGAAGCCGCTGTTAGTTTAATTGGAAAATGATATCAGTATTAGTATCATCGACATGATATCAACCAATCATGATGAGGGAAAGTTTTGAACTGAAGGATGGTCTCTCATCTTTTCAAAAATCAAAATTTGCTCACTACTGTTCTTTCCTTTTTCTCCCATTTCAAACCTCAACTGTTGAATGACAAAGGAGAAGRGGGAATATCCCACAGTTCCAATTGTCATTTCTCAATAGCATGTCATTAAGAAGCAAAGTTGGACCCTCTTGGCAGTGTAGACCAAGGTCTGCAAACTTAAGTGCCCATTTAATGATGAAAAGCMCATCATAGTTAATTTCAATAATTGTAATAAATTCTTCAACCAAGATGCAGAAAATATTTGTAGTTCTGATTTTCTAGCTGAGTCTTCATATCAGCACACTTTTCTGTCCTGAGTGGAACTCTAAGCCATATTAGTACCTGCGATCCATTATCAAGAACTGTAGCCGTGGTTGTGAACTGGCACTCAGCTCGATCTACTTCACTAAAGTCGGAATCTTTTAGTATGGCTGCAATTCAGCGCAATGAATTTTCGTTAGTATGAAACAGCAATTCATAAACAGCTGAATCCATTAACCTAAGAATTTAACCTGAACAAACATATTTTGCAGCTTGATCAGATGACGGGTACAATTTAAATGACCGGGTTATGACTTCATTTGGCTTCATAATGTAAAACTGTTCCTGCAGCCGCACAAATATTCAGTAAAATCAATTATGTTGAACTTTAAGAGCAGAAGAGCACATACCTAAGTAAAACAGATTAACCAGAGCTCATTAAGTACCTCCATCTGGCTGACACCAGTTGAGCAATCAAACTGCAAGGTAAAAACAGAAAAGAGTTGGACCAAGAAAATCTATGCACTGTTGGAAAAGGCCCTCATAATGTCATATCATGATTTGCATTTTCAATTTCTTGATAGTCTAGCACATAAATAGGAAACACTTTAAAACCATAGAAGTAAAGAGCTACCAGCTTCCCGTTTTAGGAATAAAGTTGTGCAATATTTCACTCCAATTGCTTATGAATCCCTATCCCATTCTCAAGTAAASAAGAAATAACAAAAGCATGAAATAATGAGTAACTGCAGTCTCCAMTCTCCTTGTTAATTACTTAAAACCTTTCCATGATTATTAAGTTTGGCTCATACTGCATATGGTATGATTAATAAGTTTGGCTTATACTGAATACTCCGCAGAGTTCTTTCATGAATCACAATACTAATCCTTTCTAGATCAAGCTTCTATTTTGAAAATTGATTACACATGAAAATAATTTCATTATATTCAACAAAATATCTATTCAGCAAGCACAAATGTAAACTTTCAGTCAACCCATTCACACTTTCTACCAAAATCTTAAACATGAATTCAACCATTCTGTGATAGTAAAAAAAAGCAAGAGAATAATGAAGTTTTGAAATCATTCTGAATACCAAGTTGGAACCCCCTAGACTACATAAAAACATAATCGAGATTATGGAAGCTTAAACCACCTCAATTACCGTTAAGCTATAGGATGCTTCTACTTCACCAATGTTTTTTGTTGTGATTGTTGCAGTCCCAAATTGAGTAAGAGCTTCGAAAGTAGGGACAGTAATGCTCAAAATTTTCCCAGGGCTCCTGAAAGATGCAAAAATGCTCGAAAGCTATTATATTGTGTCATCATAATCTACCAAACCAAGAATCAGACCTGTTGCAACAAAAGAGAGCAGAACTAACAGAGAACCATATAATCTTGCCTATCATTGTGATTGAGTTGAACTGAACAGTAAAACTAAGCATCAGAAGTAACATTTTTTGTTGTAAAAGGTAAGCATAAACCTTTGGTAGACGTAATCAATATCATCAGCACTCAATTCTATCAAGAGATTTGAATTCAGAACTTCAGTGATCCCTATGGAGAAAGCACGAAGGCCTGCATCCTACAGATATTAGTATGATGATTAGAAGCTGAAAACCAGAAATAACATTCTACCATCAGAAGCCAAATTTTCKTAAGCATACTGGATGCTGGTTAATCCTCTCAAACCTTCCTTGCACTGAATAAAGTGGGACCTGATTTCTGCTGATGCGGTTCTGGTCTGCCTGATAGAAGTAAGAAATTTTTAAGTCCGGAACAACAAATTCAGTACAATATAGAAACCAGAAAGCAAAGTACAGAAAGAGCATTCCCATGGTCAATATGGACAAACATTAACAGATTCACTATCGCAGAGAACATGTGGGCTTATGCAGCCATTGCAAGGAGGTCATCACTAATGAATAGAGCACGTGACTGATCAAAGAGAGAAAAACGAAATAACTGAAATCCACAGTCACAAAATAAAGAAGATCATCAAATGAAAAAGACCAATTTGCCTGCATATTCAGAGAAAAATTTTTATGGTCAAGTAGCTCAGCTGAGAGATAAGAATTGTGTAGTTTTAAGTATGATAGGCTTGCCTCCCAAAAGTTCCATAATTGGTTATGAAGGCAACTCCAATATGGTGATGAGCAAAAGTCTGGTTGTCCATCGAAGGCCTCATAGCCAACACCAATTTTGTCGCATTCAAGACCATCCAAAGTGAACCTGACCCGTTCAAGTAGCATCCACATAGAAATATTGTTTCCCAGATTTTGAGGTTGCCCTGGGCCACCCTTCAAGAATCATTTAGAACAACAGTAGAATATCAGTTGTCCAGAAGCTAAAAGGAAATAAAGCAATACACTCTACTTCCGCTTTAATCCTTTCCCTTAAAAAAACCAAAATGAAGAAAGRACATCTATAAAATGCTTTGAGGACTGCAGTGTTCAATAGTGCCCCACTTAATAATAAAAACAAAAGAATAAGAGGCAAGATTAACTCACACCACTATGGAAGCAGAATTGAACTTATCTTTACTTAGTAACTTTTATGTCTCATATTTTGGAAGATCCATTACTAGATTACCATCTACATTCATGATCTGAATGACTGCTGAAGAATTTGAAATTGATTAAAGCTCAAATGCTATATTCTATCAGAAAAGGTTCACCACAAATCTTGAATCTTGTCTTGATTTTGATTACAATGCATCTAAAATGTAGTTTATATAGTAGTCCTGAAAATATTAACAATCAGAATGTGCTTCTTCAACTATGAGAGAAAACCTTCATGCATCTAAAATCTTGTTCATCAAATGTGTGAGTTAATTAGATTGGATGATCTAATCATGTCAAAAGACTGGTCTTGTGATTTATGCTTAGTTGAGTTTATGAAGCTCTAATTAGATTATAATTCTCCGTGCTGAGCACAAGTTCTATTCCTAGTGAAGATGTTGATGTCATTATGGCTCAAAACAACAAATCAGGCCAAGAGCTTCTGTTCTAACTCATGCCCTGTTCAAGACATTAAATGAAACCCTCTATTTCTGGGTACAAGACCATTACCTCCATCACAAATGTGATCCCATGGCATGTTTAATCTTGGCTAACACAGAGAGGTGAGGTTGACAACTAATGAGTCAGGATGAGCCAAAAAAGACAAAMAGGAGTGGAACTTCCGAAATTCTTGATCATAAAAATTTGTAATGCATGAGAGAGAATAAGATGTTGTCAACTATAGTACTAAACTGCTGCTTTACATTATATCAGTGTAAAGAGCTACCTGTCTGGGGATGACTAGGTAGTAATCATCAAATGATGGAATATTTGAGTATCCACCATAGTCACCAATCAGATTTGCCCTTAGAAAATTGTCATTGGAAGTTACAGTTCTATTTTCAGGACCCAAAATCACATCCTGAGAAGCAAATCATACCAATTAGAGAAAATAAGATTTTAACTCCCTGTAAAAGGAGACAATTCTGGAATGCTAAAACAATTTAATAGCAAACATACACAAACCACCTAACATGAATATCATAGGGATGTCATCACTAAAATTTCGAACAGTCATACATAAAGTAGAAGAAAAATGAAGCTCACAATTACTACAAAGATTAAGTAATTCTAGTACTGTAATTTATTCAGTTCACGTGAGTATTACTTTAGTGCTACAAAAACAATAAAATAGTACAATCTGTTTTCAGATGAGAAAAATTACAGAATTTCATAGTTTCACAGGCAATTCCATGTTGATAGAAGCAAAGAGTGCATATGGTACTGATGCAGTATGAAGCTTTTATTGGAGCATAAAAGCAGTTCCTAGTAAAGCATAAAAGGAAGAAGCCAAAGTACCAGAGTAGGATACAGAAATATGTACAGGAATCCTGGAATGTGGAAGTTGTTATTCTCCTTGGTAAAAGTCATTGCCAATGTCAACTGCTTAGCTCCTCCTTATGGTTCCCCATTTAATTTATTGGAAAACAGGAACTTGAACAAATCTATAACTTAAGCAGTTTCCTAGACCAAACGAAACAGACCTTCATAAAACATAACATAAAAAATTATCTAATGTTTGGTTTGGTTTGAAACAGAAAACWCGACAATCAATAATCTCATTTTTACTTCTACCAAAGCGAAAATGCTGTAAAGTCRAGGTGGAAAATACTAGCACGAACATAAGGAAATAAGAAAGTCTGAGGCATGTCATTTAATTTTACAGAAAAACATAAATACCAAGAGCATGCTGAATGATGGTTCATTTAGAGAAGTTCTAAAATGATAATGGGACATTTGGAAGATACTTACTGATACTTTAGATCTTGTCTTGATTTCAATTCGTACAGTAAATCCAACTGACCTCCGTCCAATACCAAACACATGGAACCTATACATAGAAGTTATGAATTATACCATAACTAATTTTGAATACTAGACAAAGAAACAAATGCTAAAAGTGTTATGATATCCAAAGAAGATGCATTCATTGCAATATATAGAAAAATATATGAAATACTGGGGTACTTTACTGATAAAGACCMTTTCAGTAGTACCTATTTAGTTATTAGATAAAATTTGCTCTTTTCTTGATCCTTTGTCTTCTTTCATGCATTCTTACCAGTACTTGATGCACGCACTTACTGTGGCTGTCCAATGTTTTCATGCCTATCCAGTTAAACCTAGTTATTGACTATCTTCACCTATTTCAGTACACAGAACAGACTAACCATAATCTTCCTTCAAGTTCACAATAAATTACTGATATTTTTGCTTTTAGCAAGCATAATGACTTAAAATATCATCAGATTCAATATAGGAACTGAAGGATGTATTGTAGAGTGTTAATACCACGTAATATGCGAGTATTAATGAGTTGCAATCTGAAATCAAGAATTTCAAGCAAGAAGAAAAATGAGAAAATTTCAACATGTTTTTCACTTAACAAACTATTTTTAGCCTTGATTGATGAAGATAGGCACTTGCACTAAAAACACTACTAATTCTCTAAAATATTTACTAAATATTGAGTTCCRTACCAGTCACTTAGAAATCGAAGACAATGTGCTGTATTTGGCTTCCCTTTTATCAACTTGTCAACTAATCAACAGAAAGTCAGAAATGAACTTCACTCTCCAAAACTCAGAGCTGCAATTCATGGCAAAGAAGTGATGATTCTAAGCAACCCATGAAGTAACACTTACAAAAGTTTCCACATGATGAAGGCACCCTACGCTGGTCTCCACATGGGCAACAGGTAGGCTGGATAGTAAAAAATAAGTGAAAGGAGATTTTGAAAGAATAAAAGGGGGGAAGAAAAAGAAGAGAGAAGATAAATTCAGTATGGCATCCAATTGAATGATTTAGAAACGATAGATGATTTAAGAATTGTCCTGAAGCTAATTTTGGGTTAAGATTTCTCATGCAACATTTCCATTTAGCTTCAATCACATGGAAAAATCAATAGATGTTTAGGTCTCTCAAACTCTCACAACTAATTTTAACATTTGATTTCAGAATTTAGTGCTGAACAATTTCACTAAATGAACCTAGAACTGAGAAGTTCCATTGCAATCCCTTTTATCAGATTCATTCCTTAAGAAAATATGGCATCCACAAGCAWAACTGGAACAATATAAACAGATACSTTCAATGGAAAAAGCCTTCTCTTTCTTCTTTCTATCTTTGTTCTATTAGGCACCGCAAAGAATAGGTGGGCTGAACTATACAATAATTTCTCTTTTCCTTTTCTCTTTGACCAAGTGGGTTTACAATGATTATACTCGCTAACATTTCATCTCCTTCGTTATTCTCAAATTAACACAAGAATTTCATACAATTTCTGTGACAGACACTTCCTGATTTTACTCAGACTCATTCATGGAACAATACTCTATCGTTGAATAGTTACCAACATAGAGTAGCTACTCATAGGAAGGCAGTCACTGAGATAGGTGTTACATACAGAGTAACTTTTCTAGTCTGGTGCATTCAGTCTATGTATTTGTGGATATACAAGTATGGAGAACAGCTGYAACCGCTGAATAAGAGGAAAAGACACAGAGCTCCTTAGGAGATTTGTGGAAAAACTGAAAGCTGAAGGTAGAGCCTGGGAACATGCATTGATTGCATTAAGTGGAAAACTGAACAGGAGAACGTGGCTATTCATGTTTCAAAGAGTTTTATTTCCTTTCCCTCATCCTCTCAGTAGGTCGTTAAACATCTGCACTGAAAGAAATAAAATGGAAAGTATGGCATATTTCCAGTTCTACCATTATAGTTTTACCTGAGTGTGCTTAATAATATGACCCTTCTCATCTCGCAACCTATGAAGCATAAAAAGAAGCCAATGAGCTAACAACTCAAATGATAGAAAACTCCTTAATAGTAAGAAACTTAAAAAGAAGAATGAATGCAAATAAAATGACAAAAGGAACTTCTATGAAATTGCTAACTGATTTTGAATCTTGGACTGGAAACAATCTTAAGTGATAGAAAAACAGGCAATTTTCATCTTTATATGCAGTTTGACGGATAAAAAGATTAGTCTTCCCCAACAACATCCAAGTTGCAGTTGAGTAGAAACATCTTCTAGGTTACGTTTAACAGAAGAGTGAAATTTAAGGAACATTGGAAGGTATGTCATACTTGCCTCTCACATATCTTCACAACGTCTGCCCCGGCATCTCGCTCGCATTTGCGAGTCTCAACATAAAATTCCTGCGGTCTATAAGCAACATCCTATCGAGAAAATTTGCAGCATCAACTACCAAACTAATCAAACAAGCAACCAAATCATCCTTTGCTTCCTTATTGATCTTTTTCTTTTTGGCTTTTCAATTCCTAATATAAAACTCAATAACATGGAACTAACAAAATGTTCTGTGAACAGAAAATCAACACTTAAAAYGACTAAATTAGCACCTAAAGTTATCTATCTTCTTTCCTTGAGCGCGCCACCCCTCCCATCAAAAAACACAAACTGAAAGAACTAACGGTTTGGCCAAGACAGAAAGATGTACTTATGTCCAGGAAAAACTAGAAAAAGGTGATTCAAGATCATAAACAAACAGTAGGAAGAAGAACTAGAAGCAGTTACGAAATTAGCTAAATTAAATCTTCCTTTCCGGGAAAGACTGATAAAAACTTACACGTATGTATGTCAACTCGTACAAAACATATGCAGCAGATTTGTTGACGGTGATCACCGGCGGAACTCTAAGTGTTCTCATATTGTTAGTCGAATTCTCTTCTACTTCAACAATCTCGGCCACAATCGAAGCCTCTCTTCCACTCTGACACAAAATTGCAAATGCATAGACACAATGATTTACCACCAAATCACAAGTACAAGAAACTCCTGCAAAGACAGGCTCCGAAAGGCTTGATGAACAGAATCTTACTCAAACAACTACATAAACAGACATTGGAAACACACAAAAATAAATTAAGTCATCGAGAATTTCTTACTGATTCACTGGGGACTGCCAAGTCGACTTGATGAACAGAATCTTACTCAAACAACTACATAAACAGACCTTTGAAACACACAAAAATAAATTAAGTCTTGGAGAATTTCTTACTGATTCACTGGGGACTGCCAAGTCGATGACAATTTTGTGAGTGCAGTTGAGATTGCTGTTGGAATCCGAAACTTTCTCGCATTTTTCAATCTTCGATTTGGAGATAATCTGAATTGTGGAGATCGAAGGAAGAGAGAGGAAGAAAGTGCAAATGAGGACTATAGATTTCATTCTGGAATGAGAATTTTTTGGTTGAGAATTTTGGAACTAGCAAACCGATGGGAGTTGCGGAGTTGATTTGTATGGAGAGGGTAAACTAATACGGTTTTGGCGGGCTTGTAAATAACTGAACCCAACGGCTGGGTTGAGTTAAGTCTTTTGCGGATGAAACCCTGAATTTTATTATTAATATTGATTCAGTCCCTCATAATATTTTCCTTCTCTCCTTGTTTTCTTTTTCTTTTCCCTTTTTTATGGGTGAAAGAGCTTCGAGTATGAAAATTTATTGCAGAAAACTTAGAGGAGGGAATTAATTATTTAATTATTAATGACTTTTTAATTTTTTAAAATTAAGARATTTATTACTTTTATGTATAATTAAAATGAARTTTGACCATTCTTTTTCTCTTTTCATCCATCCGAACTTTTCCTAGATGATGCCGAAAATTGTGTCATTGTATCTATAAAATATCCATGCAATTATTATAATTATCTTAGAACATCTCATTTTCACACATTGTATAGTTCAATTAGGCAAATATGTGTTAAAATTTAATTTTTTTTWCAATCTTACCTTTCATTTCTTATTCATTTATCATAAATGCGCACACATATTCATTTAGATTTTTTAAGAGCCCATACTTTGATCTAATTAATAATGTCCATGCCAGGAATCTTGATTCAATTACTGATAACAGAATCTTATATAGATATADAGTGTGTGAAGTGTGTATAAAAATGTCAGAACTACTAAATATGAGCATAATTACTTAAAGGTAAAGCTTTTCAAACATTAGCAATGGCTAAATACTAAAAAATCAGCTCCTTTTCTGTCTCCTATTTAAACTAGAAATATTTCGTGGCGAGTTTTTACTTTAGAAAAACAGAAATAGGATCCAAGAAAAGTTATGTGAGAGAAGGTAGAAATCATCTAAAACGAGACAATACTCAGAAAACTTGTTGGGAGACTCAAGGTGAGTGCCCAATTTGGGAACCAAATAAATAAAGAAATAAATGAAAAGAAAATGAGAGAATAATACAACTTTTTAGCCACACAGAGAGTACAAGTTTCAAGGTTACGACCAATTAAAAATAGATGAATTCTATGCTAATCTTCCCGGATTGCCATGCAGAGGCTCATATGGACAATTCATAATTATCCAGCTTTCCATTGAATGAATAACCGATCCAAATCTTAAAAATAATAATACTTTAGAATAAGCATCAGTCTCGACAAGACCTGATACCTCGATCTAACATCATATATCCTAATTGAGACACTGTGAAATAGGCTAAACCTCTCTTAATATTTTTTTAGCAAGAGCTAAAGTAGTCCTAATAACACTATTATTATTGCTATCCACGAGATTAAATTCATTATGAAATGTATAACTATGAAAAGAGGAAGAAGCTGAGCTACAAGAAGAATTCCGAGGTCTGAGATCTACATCTATAAATTGAAAGATCCAAATAATCAACTCGGCAAGCAATAAATTGAAAGGTCCAAATGATCAACTTTGCAATCAGTTGTCATAATTCATAAGTCTTCAAATTGTTCATTTACAACAATTGAAACTCTTCTTGGATGATTATGATACTTCCCAAAAATCAAAATTCTTGATCAATGGAGAAACATCAATAAGATACCAAAGTGAATGATTGACTCATCCATACCAGAAATAATCACAGGAAATCCTTTGATAACACAGATACACCCAATGTTTCCATCCCAAAAACCTCCTATCTTTTCCTAAAAATTGTCATTTCAATCTAGCTAGATCCATTACAAAACTTCAGCCGGACAGCCACGCAAAACAGGGGCTTGTACATTGACTAAAGCCTCATATGATGTATTTCTCTGGAAACTACCCTATTACAGAAACAACAATTAATGTTCAAGAAACATCTAAGCCAACTACACCTGCTGAGGCAGGGTGGGTCTTTTCTCAATCATTTCATACTGCATAACAAAGTTATCCTGCAGAATAACATAACCCATAATTGAATAAATGTAGAATGATACGTGAGAAAAACTATGCACTCAATCCACTGATTTAAGAATTAATATTGTATGTAAAACGTGTGGACCTTTCTCACTGTCTCAAAGGAGTTAGGGTCAAAACAGTAGTAGCACCCCCTCTCATAAGTGGTTGTTCTGACAAGAGGCTCCATATTTTTAACCCTTGTGAACCATGAACGATAACCTTTGTGGAAGAACCAGCCTCTATTATGCCTATGACAAAAAGAACAGAAGCAATCAGATCTAATTAATTCATCAACCTGAGAGAAGCTTGGACAAATTAAAACAAAGGAAATATGTAGAACACAATTTTATTTTTCTATGGGAACCTACAGCGACAGCCCTGGATACATGCCCACAACCCATGCACACCAGTTAAACATACAGAAATAATACTGCATATGGGCTCATCCTTAGGAAAATTTTAACCCTGATGACTATGGAAACTTTTAACCTCTATACCACCAAGCTATCCCTGTGGGTTGTGTAACATAATTAATTATCCCTTGCCATTGCACGATCTCATTCCCTATTAACATACCAAGCATAAAAAAGGATAATGTAAAGAAACAGGATTCACACTGAAAATGATCTTGCGTCCTATTTAAGTGTTGGAAGATAGTGACAAGACATATATCGTCAATAACAATATGTAAACCTTCCAAATACATTGAACTTCCGCACAATTATTAATACTCTACAACAAAATAGGCTTAGAAATGATTTCTTAAGATTTACAAATGGTAATCAAAGGATCCTATCTCAAATCATCTTCATCCTATTCATCTTTAACTACTGAACTTTTCTAAAATACTTCACAGAAATAGGCAATCGCCAATCTTTAACAACATACTTGAAGTGAGTTCAAATGAAGAAAACTGCTTTTGCACCAAATAGTGATGAGAAATACAAATTGYTCCATTTCTCTTTGTAGCCAGCATTTATCACAACCATGCAGTTCATGTGTAGCAGAGACTACAGTTACCTGTACTATCACTTTTAAGCAGCATCTTTTCTCATTAAATTACTTTAGAAGAGGAAAAAAGAGCAGGTTCAAAGTAATAAATATCGTAAAGAAAATAAGAGCAGAAGGCATACAATTCGTTTGCAGCATACAATTGCGCCTCTTCCTTGGGCATACTGCAGAAAAAAGACCAGGAGATAAGGACCACATCACCAAAGAACCCATTGCCTAGAATGAACTGTAAGAGGTGTACATTACCTATAAAAGATATAAAATAATGTCTCTGGCCTGAATCTTGAAAAATAACATTGCTGCACAAAATAAAATATATTGACTAGGTATATAGTATATAAGAATCACAATAGCAGCCAAGCAAGTCAAGTCAGAAGGCTCACTGTCAGAGAAGGAGGTAGTTTAGCATAATAACATTCTGGGAGGATGAATTCTGGCTCTCCCTTGGTGGGTTCGTCAGACCATGGAGATGCAAACTTTTTGTGAAGACGATCAGATGAGTTCAAATTTAGACCAAGTGTTGTCAGATCACTTCCCAGAGCAAGTGAGGTAGCGGCAGGATTAGCAACCTTTATGACATTCAACAAACCAAGCATTCCAAATCTATCAGCAGAAGTTTGTGTAGCCTGCAGAGGTTTCACATCCTGATCCCTAAAGGGACTGGGCAAGTGAAAGTAGGACTGCTTCTGGAACTGTTGATACTGCTGTGGGAGTTGATCATACATCCCTATACCATGAACTGCATTTGACAAATTTGCATTTGCTGAACCAGAGGGAGGTTGCGCTATGCTCCTAGCCTAAAAATGGAAAAGTGAAGACCATGAGGAAGCTAATTTTTGTTTGTTATTGAACAGTGCAAATATGCTTCTTAAGAATCAAGTAATTTCTTTAACTAAATTAACCCTAAAAAAATGTTTCTTCGGAACAAAAGCACAAGAGATCAATCACAAAACTAAAGTGACATTAGAGGTTGGAAGCCGACGATACATCAGGCTCATGGAAATGGAGATCTTGATAGTTTGTTGGTACAAAGGGCACCCCTGTGCTATTTAATGATGTTGCATGCTGCTGTTGTTGATGATAATGTGACGAGCTTCCACCTCCATAGCCCACGCCTGTGGACCTTCCCAACTGCAAGATTAAATGAACAAACCATTGAGATACCTACATCAGATTGAGCTCCCTAAGAATTGGCCACAAGCACATCTTATATGCTAGAACTTACAGTTAAATGCTGGGAATGCATCATTGATGATATGCCATCATGAAGCTGCTCTTTCTGGTGCATGTTCATAGGGAACTCAGTATTACCCCCTGTTCCAATGCAATGAGTTACGCAAAAGACTAAATTGCAGATACAAAGACTGAAGTATCTTCATGAGGACATCTATGGACCTTTTTGAGCTTATATCCAATAAAACAGCTTCCTGTTTATAAAGTTAAATGAAGCACCCCATTTACACAACTACGCTTAAACATGTCTACCAAATTAAACATCACCTGAATAAATGAACCTGCAGCATAATTTGAGATAATGAAGGTAAACTGTTCCTCCATCAAACAAACAGAATAATAGAGACAAAGGCCCTCTTAATTTTAGGTAACAACATTCATGTTCTTGATAGTTATTAAACTATTCAGAGTTAAGACCGCATTCTTTGAGAAGTTTGGGGAAATATAAACAAGCAACAACACGTATATGAAGGTGTAGAAGAGCTAGCAAAGCATGAAACATAGAAACGAATTGATGTAGTCAACTATCTGAACAACATTCCAACCAAATTGATTCAAGTTGAAGGAGATGCAGCATGATATGTTTGGACTCAAACGGACAAAATATTAGCACCTTTGAATCCTGGCAATGCAGGAAAATCTTCATTCTGGATGCTGAACTCTTGATTCTGTTGATTGAACCCATGTTTCCTTAAAAAACCTACATGAGCATGAGAACTTGTAAAATAGGGCATCAACAATGCAAAGAAACCCAGTTTGCATAGCAGCTGTATTTACCAATCTGTCCCTGTGAACCACCAGAAGAAGCAGGCCGTCCACCCAGCTGAGGGAATTCATTAATATCAAAAGTAGCCTCCTCATGAGCATTCATATCATTCAACAATAAAGAAGTAAAAGGACCATTCCCAGCTTGGTATTGGTTATGAGACATTGGGACCCCAGCAGCAGAATAAGAGTTGCTAAGCATTTGTATCACCTGTGGAGCTGAAAGTTCAAACATCCATTAAATAGTGATTGAAGCATGTATTGTTAACATGCACTTAGAACATCAGAAAGAATGCAGTGATGCCACCATAAGACCAGCCAACATCAAGTGTGCTGTTTCTATGTGTACTGGTTGTATTGAGATCAATTATTTTAAAGCTGATGTCAAAGACAACATTCAGAAACAGCAAAATTAGGAGTGCGTATGCATGTTTCCCACTATGAGTAGAGGGAGAAAGATACAAAAATTTGGGAAGGCCAGTTTTCTTCTCATTCGGTGGTTTGTTTCAAATTATGTGTATTGGGAGTAAAAGTTTAAGGTTCAGTAAGGTTCTAGATACTTTGTTCTTATACTTGTCAATTATATTTAAACATATTTCACAAACTTCAAGTATCCATCTAACAACACCATAGCATCATTGCATCCTAGCAACAGAATGTTTATATAATTTTCAGTTTACTGCTCCTTTTCTTACTTTACAGTAGTTTGAGCTAGAGGAAATTTTTTACCTGTTAAATTTAAGCGAGAACCAGCACCAGCCAAGTTTGATCCTCCCCCAGAATTTAAATTCCTTGGCATACTATTCCCGCTCACAAAATTAGGCATAGGATTTGCAATGCGTCCAGCATTTCCCAGATTTGGTAATGCACCTGAACCTGAAATTACACTCCTTGACTGATAATGGACGACAAAGAGAGTAGAGAACAAAATTGGAGGTCTACAWAAGCTTTTATATGCTTTTAAGATTCATACCTCCATTACTTGCACCACCTGAATGTCCATGTGAATTGGCAAGAGAAAGCTGCACCACAAGGTCAATGCCATATTAGTTAAGAATTATCTTTCAACTGGACAAATTGATGATGCGCATGCATGAGTTGTCATTGGAAATACTGAACATGAACATTCAATATACACAAAAACACACCCAAAAAAGAAGAGAGAGAACCTGAGAAAAACCAGCAGCAAGATTATTTATTGCATATCGCCCACTAGATGCACTTCCTGCTACTTGTTGAATGCCTCCCAGAGGTCCACCAATCACAGCCGAATTTCTAGCTGCAAATGAACCTGGCATATTGGAGATATTGTAGTTCCCATGAATCCCATGCAACCCTTGTATGTTTCCTACCCAAGCGAGAAAAATGATAGCTTAGTGATTATTCCTTACGCTTTCACGATACATAGAAACTTGAAAACTAAAGCAAATCCATAATACCAGAATGGTTCAAAACAGCAGTAGAACCAGACTGAGCAGGAAAAGATGTGGAGAATGCTCTCCCACTAGCATCTGAAATATTTGAATTTGATCCGTTCATTCCCGACTGCATCCGCACATTACATAATGAGTTTATAGGAAGCAAATGAAGAAAAGCATCACATATAAATAACGTAACTTTCAGATTGAAGGCTGTAGTTTTGAGTCTTCTTTCAGGATACACCAAAACTCATGCATTTGGACTAGTTCCTTGATTTTGGACAAAAAGAAGTATGGAGAAAATATAAACTAAACACTTTAAAGAAAATCAAGATGAGAGTTTACACTTCTTCTCAACATTGCAAAAATCTGCCATTATAGAAATCAAGATCGCAAGAAATAGAGAACTATTTTGAGCTACAAAAAGTGACAGAGAAGATTACATTGAGTAGGCCTGACATAATATAAGATTCTCAAAACCAACTGCAGGATATCATTCTTCAGCTCAACCTAGGTCTTCTTGATGTTTCCGTACTCTTAGGAGGAACAGTTTCTCTCTGGTGAAAAAAAGAAAAACAACAAAAAGAAAGTAAAGGGTAAAGTAAAAATAATTGAATGAAATTACACATAAGTCAAAAGGTAAATGAAGTTCAGTAAATCAACTATTGTATAAGAGAAATGAAAAGAAAGGAAAATGCATTTAACAAGGAGTTAGTCATTTGATCCAGACTCTAACTTATAGGGCACTGCTGCATGTCATACACAGATAACAAAGGAACAGGCACCCAAAAAAGAGTTCCCTTTATCATATTTTCCAGTATCCACAACCTGTGGTAGAAGGCAACAAGCAGTTACAGCAACACACCAAATACAGAAAGATGCCTGGCTTAGCCCTCACAAGCGTCCTTCCTATTTGCAGATAAATCAAACTTGTTTTGCATGCTTGTGCATATAGGAAGCGTCATAAAGTCACATTTAATAAACTACCAATCTTGTCTGGATCTATATCTGGGAGAAGCTAGTGCCTCTGAGTTAAAAACTCCTGATGGTGCAAATGATTTGATCTGAACATCAAACCTTCTATCAGAGGCAAAACACATAAACAGAAAGCAACAATTTTAAAATCTAAGATCAGAATGCCTGAACTAAAAGAATTAATTCTTGCACCAAAGGCACATGCAACCTGATTTTCCAAATCCCAAACTTTTTCCAGAAAAAATAACCACAAAAATTTCATAAAGAAAACAAGAAAGCAACCCCTTAAACTCCCGTCCCCTTAAACTCCCGCAAATAAACCAATAAAGATTAGGTAAAAAAATCAGGATATATCTTTTCTTGAGGCAAATTGGCATGCCTGGTTTCTCAAATAAAACGCACATGCAGCCTAATTCCCAATTCTTTTACAACATAAAAATCTATGCATCCTTAATTGAATTGGGAGAAAGAAATCCCAAAACCAGCACCGATAACTTCATGCCATCAAAACCTCCTCAAATACACCCAGCAACCGAAAATGCAGATACAAAATTCACATTAAACCAAGAAACCAACAAAAACCAAATTACTTAAACCCTACATATCGAACAAGATCAACTTCAACTAAAGAAATAACAAGAACAAATTAACACACATAATCGCATCATACCTTCTCAACAAAACAAACAAAAAATCAGCAATTAACAAATGTTATATGAACCAAAAAAAAAAAATGTACGTTTATGTGATTATACATCGAGGGGACTAGGAAGTGTAACGGATGATGATGGATTGAAGTCACGCCAACTTTAACCGAGTGGTTTGTGTGTGCGTTGTGCGTGAATGGAAGTCTTCGATGAAGTTAACCCAACTTCAATCGAAGAGTTCTCTGTGTGTGCTTCGTCTGAATGTACAGTACATGTAGAGAGAGAAATTGAAGTGTGAGTGCGAGACAAAGAGAGATATACTTTGAGATAGTAATCTTGAACTGCTTCAAAGCGGAGCCTCGACGTCTGCGTCCCTCTGAGATCAATCCGCACCGGCTATTTATAGGGACTGCTCCAAGGCTTCTTCACACGCCAAGTTATGGGTCCGTATTTTCGAAATATTACAATAATGGTCCCTTCAATTGAAGAATTTGTTATTTTACAACGTCAAATTGTTTATCCATACAATTTAGTCCACAAGTTTTCATTTGCCCAAGTGCACACAAAGTAAGGAATTTTGTGAATTATAAACGTTCAAGCTACAAACTTTATTTCTCATATCATCTTGGTTTTCTAATTAAGTAATTACTAGTTTTAAAAACACTATTTATGCATATAATAATATAATGATTAATTTAAATTCTTTGAATTGTAAGCATTTATTTAATATTATTTTATTTATCGTTCATAATATTTACTCTGTATATATATATATATATATATTAATTCCAATAGTTTTATTAAGATTCACAATTTAATATCATACGTGATGTAAATCACCATAATTAGAAGTTATGGAAAAAATATTTCCATATATTATTATCGTATTAAAATTYTACATTTTTTTTTACATATTTGTTTAGTTGCATCATACATTGATGCAAATAACAATCTAATAGAGATTCACATTTTTATTTGATATATATTACAATAAGTGTTACTTTTTTTTATTTATTTAACAATTACCGCATCTATCTACCTTGTATACTAATTTTCAATCTCATAACTAATAAGCATTTAATTGAAAATGATAACGATTGAATAGACTTTCTATTAGTAAGTGTTTATATAGTAAGTCTTTATAATTTTTTAAAGTTGGGCATCTAATTTTATGGTATTTTGTACTTTTCCCATGTATGTTTCAATAATATTTGGATATTATATAGTTCCCTTTGCTACACGTTTAATTGAATGATTACTTAATATATATCACTTTATAACCTTTGTAAGAGATTACCTTGCATATATTACTTTATAACCTTTATAACCGTTGTCCTATTACTTTATAACATTTATAACTGTTGTCCAACGAGAATAATATTGAAATGAGTTACCAGAATTTAAAATTGACGAGTAAAGATCTCTAGCATGAAAATATATTTTATATTATATATATACATATGCATCTAAATACAATACGCTCCCATACACATATATGAAATTCAAAATCAGACTTATTTAACAAATCTTATCATTTGATACATATTACTCTTATGCATTTATAACAAGACATATAAGGATTAAATGGGAAAATTTTTTCTTTTTTTTTTGGTCTTTTTTATTGTCTATGAAATTATACCGTTAAACTCACGTAAGAAATAAATTCAGACGCTATTTTAATTATTTTATTTAATGTTTTAGTTAATATAAACACGTACTACAAGGGTACACACATAAAAATATATGTGAAATAAATCGAAGGCCTTCAATTTCAATTCCATTTTTTTCTAATAATTGAGATATTTAAAATAATTATGGTTCAAAATATATTATTCACTCGATTGAAATAATCACTGATTCTAATTATTAATTATATATTTGATTGTATTTTTAATTACTGATAACATTATTTTTTAACACGCTTCTTGAATAATGAGTATGATCTCATATAGTAATATTTTGCTACTTGTTTAGTGGAAATCCTGCATGCATAATTTATATGTCCTAAATGTTGTTTTTGACCATCTAGGCAAAGAATAAATTTATGAATTTTGGAATAGTAAATAAGCAGCTTATCAATATGTTTAAATCGTATTTTTGAGATAATATTTAAATGTATATTTGTTAAATATAAATACATAAATTATATACGTGTATAAAGTACATAGTGTTTTCTGCAGTCATGAAGAAAGAAAATAACAAGAGAGAGAGAGAGAGAGACAAAGTTAAATTACGTATATAATGAAGATTAAATAAACACGATTACTTTAATTACGTATAAATTATTATGTAAAAAATCCTAATCATCTTAATCATATAATAATCTTTAAAAGTTAAATTTCAATACTATTATTGTCTCACCATCTATTTTCATTAGATCGATACAATGATATTTATTAATTTTTAAAAATTTTAAAAAATATTTGAATCAATATTAATTTTTTCAAATAAATGAGTTAGTCACGTTTTAGTATAATTTATACAAATGCGATATTTAAAAAATGTCCGCGTTGACTTAAATTTAATTTAGATAATAAATTTTTAAAAATAAAATAAGATTATTTTATTCAGTAGTTAATGAAGTACATCGTGATTAGACAAGAAACTTAACAAATTTTTATTTTATGATATAAAATAAGAAAGTGATTTCCCTGACCAATAGCATTGGCTGATCTAAACATCTTTTAAAAAAATTAAAAAAGAAAAAGAGAAGCATCGGCTGATATGGGGTTGCATCAAACATGGTGAATCACCTTTGCTAGATCTCTGAGTACTGCCACGTATGAGTTGTGAAACTAATTGAATATAGTTGATTATAAGTAACCTAACCCCCATTCCCGATGCCTCTCTCCCGGTTCCAAACCTCAAGGCGCCAAAATCTGTTATTGTAAATAACCCCTACTCAGAAGGGCAAAATTGGAAACACAAACCAATTGATTTTCTGAATTTCATTTCATCCGCTACCTGCAGGACTTATTCGAGTAAATGAATTCTTAAATTAAAATAAAAATATATATTCAATACAGATACATATTAAAAGAACTTTACGATAAAAAATTTTTCGAATAAAAATTATACTTTATTATTATAATTTGAATTGAATTCGATTAAATATATATAAACGATAGTGATAAAATCACATATTCTTGAATAAGAATTATATTTTGTTATTGTAACTCGAGTTGAATTTAATTTAATATACATAAGCGATCATGACAAAATTACATATTCTATTAATTAATTAAAATAAATAATTTTTTATTAAGATAAAACTTTACAAATATAGTTAAATCCGAAGTAATACACATAATAAGCAGAAGGGACAAGACCACGTATTCTATTAATAGGATGATTGAAACCATGGTGAGAAATTTATGAGAAASAAAAWTTCCCATTTTKTCCCTTGCTAGGATGAAAATAACGCATACACATCTCTTCGCGTGATAGCTTCATCTGGTCSGCAAGTGCTACGTGGCAGCAATACTTTTGTCCCACGTCTCCATACATCCATTTTTATGCTATCTGGAAATGAATAAACAATGCAYATCTACAAAGCCATTGGCCACCCTCATAAAACATATGAATTTCACGCAACATTACCACTTGGTACTCCTCCGCCTCCGTCTTAAGCCACCATGGACGGTGGAAAAGATTCAGAGGCGAGTCTGCATAGACTTCTTGTACATCGCTTCCAGAGTTTGGAAGCTAGTCATGAGAAACTTAAAGAACAGTTCGGTGTGCTCTTGCAAGAACAAAGCAGCGGCGATGGCGGCGGCAATATGAATGGTTCTAGGGAAGAGAGAACGTCAGATTCCGGTGAGATTCCGTTTGACCCCAGTTGGGCCTATGTTCCTGGAGCTTACTTTTCCGGGCCTCCCTACAGGAACGTGTTAGAGTGCATGGGTCATGCAGTACACATTACTCGAGCTGGCTCTGAAGAAATCATTTACTGGTAAATGTTACTCACCATTAGTTTCTAACTCAAAATGAGGTTATTCATTATGTTCTTAAGACGAGATTTCTTGATTATCTATGTCTGAGGAAAGTTTGATATGGATGGACGTCAATAAGTCTTCTTTCGCTCTGTTTTCGTTCCCTTTCCTCAACCTCCACGCTCAAAAGCAGTTAGCTATTCTGATGCATCATGTGAAATCTAATTAGATGCTTGAGAAACTAAAGAGAAAGCTTGAGTCTTTTTCTTTTTGGGCATTTCTGGATAAAAGATATTTTTGAGGTGATGTCAGTATAATTTATAAAGGGTTGGATTTTGAAAGGGTTTTGGATAAGTACTGCTTTTATGAATCTGAAGACCATTTCTTACTTTAATTGGCTCTCAAGATTTGTAGGTAACGTAGACACATGCTATATATCTTCTAGTAATCTAGTTTTCATTGGCTACTCAACGCCTTTGAAATATAAGAGTGGACTAAAGTGTGTAATGGTGGCTGACTCATAGCCTCATATTATCAAAATGGGGATATGCTTTGCGGGCTATAGTTGAGACGTACGATTGTTGGTGAACTCGCACATTCCAGTTTTATTGATGATCCCAGATTGGAAGTTGCTAGTGCCATTAACCTAGATCCTTAGTAATTGCATTAAATATAATCATATATACCGCTTTAAGCTTCACACAAAAACCACCATGATTTAAAGTATTAATTACCAGTGGATTCCCCTTTACCCTTTCAAATGAATAATGATAATCTTCATATTCTATTTGTGAAGAAGAAAAGAATATGATGAGCAGTATTGAAACAGCAGTTCAAAGACTGTATATTGGAATTGGAAAAACCTGGATATCTCATGAAATCTGCTTTATTGGGCTTGAAATTCTTGTTCAATTTGGATGGTAAGGAAACAAGCAAATGCTTAAAGGTCTCGTGGATAATTGTTCAACAGTGACTTTGGTGGAAATTTTGATGATGGTAAGGTACTCTCGTCGTACTGGAGAATACGAAAATTTATCTCAAAACTCAAGATGAGGAGGTATAAATGATGATGGTTTTGGACCTACGACTTGTACTTAGTTTATTGGCAATGTGAAATTCTACTTAAGAGAACTCAAAGTACATTAGGTGGTTTTTATAGCAAAGAAGCATGTATATTCTTGGAGATGGTTGGGAATTGCACTCTAGGGAGAGTAGATAATTATTTGCCGAACCATGATATATAACCACGTTTACTTTTTTCTGCTATATTGGTCCAGAATGATCTTTGCATTATTAATCAGCCCAAAATCCTTACACTGAAAACTATTGGAATGAGCTGTTCAAAATTGGTTGTCTATGGTTATGTCAAGGTAGTTCTATCAGATGTCATGTGGACATGAGAATTAGAGTCTGATCATGTCTTGATCCTCGATTTTTAAAATTCTAGCAGTTCCTAGAACTTCTCAATTATAAGAATAATTTAATCTACTGAAGTAAATTTTGGGGAACTTAAGGGATATTAAAGACATCTGTTCTGTTAAACCACTTTCATTGACAATTATTTATTTTTTTTTWAATTTTTTTTTGTTTTGTCCAACATTTCTGCTATACTGATTGGGGATATCCAAGCCCACACAACAAAGTAATTCTAGAAACCTTTTTCACATCTTTGCTGAAGTGAGATATCATGCTAAGATTTTACATGTGGAATATTCTTAAGCATGCCTAAGTAAGTTGCATTCTCTCTAACTTTTCTAATCTGTTGGAAAGTTAGATACTGTATATCTGCTGGCTGGAAGATGTTGCTACTTTTTATGGCCTGTGATATTGCACTATCATTCAATATGAGAAAAACCGTCTCTACTGCAGGAACCGTGCAGCTGAAAAGCTTTATGGGTACAAAGACTATGAAGTGGTTGGACAAGAACTAGAATTCTTGCTTATTGATGAACAATATCATGTATCAGCAAGGAGAATCATGGACAGATTGAGCTATGGACAATCTTGGTCGGGTCAGTTTCCCTTTAAGACGAGGTCAGGCAAGATCTTTATGGCGATAGTGACTAAAACTCCATTATATGAAGATGGTGAACTTGTTGGTGTCATCACTGTTTCRAGTGATGCTGCTGTTTTTAATAATGCAAACTCGCGAACTGTGGATATGAATCACGATCATGCTGAGGGCCGAAATAAATTTAGAGGAATAAATTTGAGAAAAATACAATGGCATGCACAACCACAAATTGCGTCCGTTCCACAAATTGCATCGTCTGTTTCCAATCTGGTGCTTGTTTATTATTTCATCAAGCTTTTTTCTGTTCTTCCTGCTGTTTCGTCTTCGTGAGATAAATTGATTACCTATTTCACTTTACTAAACAGGCTTCAAAAGTATTACTTAGAAAACACGGAGATAACGAATACAGTGGAGGTTCCAATTTTAAGGATAAGGAGGAGAATGGAGTGGATAATCTGGATATAAAATCTGAGAGGCCTTCAATAACACCAGTAAGATTAACTCCATTCACAAACTTAATTTTACTTGGTCATTAACAAAGATTTCTGAGGCAATGTTTATGATACAGGCAACTAGATCAAGGTTTAACTCTAGGTCTTCTACTGAGAAGCAAAGAGTTGATGGAGATGGCTCCGAGAACAGAGAATCTACAAGTGAATCTTCTCAGCCTTCTAAACTTGTATTTTCTCTTTCCCTTATATAGAAGCTATAGTATTTCTACGTTTCCTTAGATAGTCTAGATCTTCTTTATTATTCCGACACAGATAAGTTTGAAATAAAAAAAATTAAGGAACCAATTTACTGCATTTGCTAGATGGAACTACTTCTGAAAAGGTTTATAGGATATCACCCTTTTTGGGGAGAATGAGGATTGATGCTTGTGCAATCGGGATAAAATATTTTAATTAGATTATCTTTCTGATGAACTAGTTGCTTGGAATTTTTTTAGGCAGCAAAGATCTTTTCAAAGCTTCATCCAGGGAGAATCAGCAATCTGGGTAGAGACAAAGAAATCAGCATTCAACAGAATGGTTGCGAGGATGCTTTAATCAGCAGAGAAGCATTAGCTGATCTGTCGCAAAGATCGTCAGGGGCAACTACTTCACATAGCCACATTGGTGCAAAACRAGATGGAAATTTTTTACCAAATGGAGCTACTTTTGGAGAAAGACAAATATGTAGAAATTCAGAAGTGGTATATAACAGTGCTATAGAGCATTSTTCTCCCATAGCCTTGTCAAGAGAGTGCAGCAAGGGTTCCAAGGGACTGAAAACTTCACAAGAATTGCGGGGATCAAACTTGCAATGGTTGAAGCCGGATTTGCAAATTCCAAGAATGTTGGAAACTGAGGATGCTCAAACAGATGCTCAGCAGATCCAGAACTCAAACGGGAGCACCAGTAGCAGCAATGGAAGTTTATCGGGCAAAGGTGACAATGACTCAAACTTGATTGTAGATTGTGAAATTCGATGGGAAGACATACAGTTGTGCGAGGAAATTGRACAAGGTAAATCTCAAGGAATGTGATTGTGCAAAACAGGGTTTACTTTGTTGTATGTAAGTGGTCGAAGTTGGCTATGGAGCAGTAGATCCTTGATTGGAAGATTGCATGAATTATCTTTAGGATGAGATTTTTGCATTCTACAAGTAGTTAATGAAGGYTGAACCTGATACATTTAGAAAGATCCTAAGTTGAGGGCTGATTTATATCTTTATCTATTTATAGTTTTCATGAAAAGTTGCTGAGCATCATTCCAATTTTATGTGAATGAATCTCAGACATTTCATCTCTTGAGTGAGCACCTTACTAATGTTGTTAGTTCTTGCCATTCTCATTGTTTAGGTTCATTTGCTGTTGTGCATCGTGGAATCTGGAAAGGATCAGTATGTTTTCATGATCTACCATCAATGTATTGTTCTGAACAAACACCAGGTCTATATCTCGTCTACGAGGCATGACTGTTGTCTTCTTTTATTTCCCAGGATGTTGCAGTAAAGGTTTATTTTGGAAATAATGAATACAATGAGGACTCTTTGGCAGGGTACAAAAAGGAGGTACCTAATGCTGCCAGTGTCTTGATATTTTTCAAAGCACCATCACRAGAAGATTAGCTTTCCGTCTTTTGAATATCTAAATGTGTTTCAGATTGATATAATGAGGAGACTGAGACATCCGAATGTCCTCTTGTTTATGGGGGCAGTATATTCACAGGAAAAACTTGCTGTGGTAACAGAATTTTTGCCAAGGTAATATCCTGAGGCATCCTCTATATATTAGATAGGTCTCCTCGTCAAATATTAGGAAAAAAATCTTGATCAATAGTAGGAAAAGATCAATGTACAAGTGTGTCTCTTCTACCTGTCTAGCGAAACGATGCTTTAGTCTATTCTGACACATTATAACGTTGTATTACCAGGGGAAGTCTTTTTAAAACACTTCACAAGAATAATCAGCAACTAGATGTCAGAAGACGTCTTAGAATGGCTCTTGATGTGGTTTGTTTTCTGATTAGTATTATAGTTTCCTCCTGTATATCCTTTCCCATGAACATCCTGTTATGAGGTGAGAGTTTCTTCTTGAGATGCAGGCTAGAGGAATGAATTATCTACATCGCCGAAATCCTCCCATTGTGCACAGAGATCTGAAATCATCAAACCTTCTTGTAGACAGGAGTTGGACTGTCAAGGTACCATTGACTGTCCTTAAATTATCTATTGGTTGAGGCAAGCTTGATAGTGTCTACATTTATGCTTGGCAGGTTGGAGACTTTGGCCTGTCAAGGTTGAAAGAATCAACGTTCTTAACAATGAGATCAGGAAGAGGAACAGTAATTATCTCCAATTCTTTTCTTTTTCTTTTCCTCCCTTTTTGTTCTTTCTTTATATTTTGGGGCATTATCTCGGTACGAGTTAGCCATTTTTCACAAGCCATGATTCCTCTATTTTCAGTATACTGTTATTCTGTCTGCAGCCTCAGTGGATGGCTCCTGAAGTTCTGCGAAGTGAACCTTCAACCGAGAAGTAATATTCCCATCCTAATCTCGTCAGAATTCTCAAGAACAACATGATTTTCATCTCTTAGATCTATTTTTCTCCCTTTGGTACATGTTACATGATCAACGATTTGCTGACCGGTTTGAGCGGTCTACATTACAATTAAATGCAGTTGCTAGATTAGCCTAGTATCAAGAATCTGCATATCCTAATTCGCTTGAACCCCATCTTACTTTATCGACTTTGAGTCATCCATAATTCATTCCTTATCATGAGACTTGAAACTTTTGTCAAAAGAGAGATTCATTGTGTGAAAGGGAAGATATTTTTAGTTATTATAGACATATAATCTGCATATTTTTCACATTCTTCTATGGCGGGACAGGTCAGACGTTTATAGTTTTGGTGTCGTTTTATGGGAACTGATGACTGAACGCATTCCGTGGAGCAACCTAAATCCATTGCAGGTTAAAAGCACAAACTCTCTCCATGATAACTTGCCTCTCCATTCAAGTGTTCAACATTTATATCTTCAGTGATACAGTTTTCTTTTTTTTTTTTTTTTTAAAAAAAGGTTATTGGAGTCGTTGGCTTCATGGATCGCAGACTCGACCTTCCCGAAAATATTGATCCCCGAGTGTCCTCTATCATCTGTGATTGTTGGAACAGGTTTTTTTTTTTTTTTTTTCCTGCCTGTGTTCCTTGTTAAGTTTTTATGATCTGTTGTCAAACAATGTTGTTACCATGTAAATGAACTAATATCATCTTTACTTCCATCAACAAAAAACGCGAGCAGTAAACCAGARAGCCGTCCAGCATTCGAAGATATTATCCAGATAATGACAGACTTGATTCAAAGGATGGGAGGAGTGAATGCGAGGAGAAGCCCAGTGCTGTAAAATTGCAGCATGATGGCCATCAGATAGCAATAGAACTCTGCTTAACATATAGAGCTAGGTTCATACAAGGGCTTCTTGTTTTCCTTTTTGGGTATTAGTTCGTTCCACCTTTTCTTTAGTTCTTATGAATGGAAAAGAGCAGAGGCGTGATGTTAGGGGATGCAGAATTAGAAGAGGAGTAAATGTACAGGCAAATAAGGTTATTTGTGATTCTTTCCAGTTGTTTTCATTTGTTCTCGACGTCTCTTTATTTATATTAGTGACTTTCAGTCGCCACTATCTTCCAGCCCGTCACCACAACTTTCTTATAGCGAATTTTACTGTACGTCGAATTCATAAAAATATTAAAAGAAAAGAAAATTTATGAAGTAGATTAACAAAAGCTTCATACAAAGCCCGAAAAAGTTGAAGAAGTCAAAGGGACGAGGAGCTTTGTAGAAGGCTGGGACGGAAAGAAAATCCAGAAGAGATGAGAGGAGAAAAGGTGGCACGTGATGGACAATGCAGAACTGGGCAAAGTGCAGGTTCGTACTTCCCAACCCGTCTGGTCATTTCATTAGGACAAGAAGAGGATAAATAGCAGAGCAATAGAGGGAGAAGCTAAAGCTAAGCCTACCATCATGTGTCAGGCAACATATAATAACACTCCCCCTTTAAAAGCTCTCTGATCCTACGGTGTTACAGATTCTTTACTATCTCTAAGGATGTGACCTCTCATTTACACCCAATCCTATACTTATTCCTCGCAGTTCATATCAGCATATTCATTGCTCTCCAACAGTTCGATGCATTTAGACAAGCAAAAATGATGTTTCCTATTCTATTTTTATTTATAGCATGATTTTAAAAGATAAGTGTTATTTTGAGCATCATAAGAGACGCTTTGGATAAAAATGGAATTAATATCGAATGGTTAAATTAAAATAAATTCATAAACGATATGATACCACCATCCGTGTGCTCCAATGAAAACCAAAATCGTAGCTGCAAATATGAATGTTGCTTCAGCCTGACATTGTAATGGATAATGAATATATATATATATGTAGGACGTTCCCCCGTGACTCCACCGACTCGATGCCTGGCTGCCTGCTAAATGAGAGAGAGAAGGGAAAACCAAACTGTTGGACTAATAAAAGAGAAGCAGGATTTGGGTTTTGGCCTTGAGTTTTGGCTTTCACCTATATACTTGCTCTCCTCCTGACATCCCACAAAAGCCAGACACTTATTTAATAAAGTACTAAACTTGATACACGATATCATGAGATATCAAATATTAAATTTCATTTTAATTTAACTCTCTGAATTTGGTAAGGGTTATTCATTGATTTGCCATTTTTGTAATTGAACACTTGTTGTTAGTACTCACAAAGAGGACMATGGTTTGGTGTATTGAGAACACATAGCACATGGGATTATGTGAACGGAATGGCCGAAAAGTCTCTTTTGTCGACTGCATCTGTTTCCCAGTTCACATTCTATTCCCCATGAAGTGCTATACATGATTGCCCCTTTGTGAGGAAGAACACAATTTCACCAAAAAGAAGACAAATATTCTAAATTAGTGCATTCCCATCAAATATTCAATTTGTTTCTAGAGTCAAAGGGATTGATGACCATCTCCAAGATAATATGATACTTTTGCTCGAGAACCAATTAGAAATTTGATTTTAAAGAAGTCGAGTAAAATTTTAAAAAGATGTTAGGGAGATGAGAGAGTGATCGTAGCTCTTTTTATTCGACGATTCTATTATTACTTTTGAGAATGAATTATTATTTATTTTTATAATTAGATTTACGAAATGATTTTTTAAAACGATTTAATTTATTTTCGTATAATGTGTAGAGTGTATGACTGATCCTATAAATGAATTATTGATCAACTTTCTAATACAATTCATTAAAGAAAATAGTAGAAAAGACAAGAAAAAAGAAAAAAAAAAA
>MEJB01000002.1:6451761-6656748 GCA_001752375.1 Rhazya stricta | reverse complement strand
ATCCCCATTGATAGAACCAAAATATCCTAAAAAAAGGTAGAAAATTTCCATATAGGTGGTAAGATTAAAATAAAATTATATCTAAATAGAAATAAATTAAAAATTTAGTCATAATACTCAGTTATCAAAAAAGAAAGTAGATTAATTAATGGAAAAAAAAGTTTATAATTCCGCATTCCTTAGTATTAATAACAAATGGCATTAAATTCTTCATTTAAATATGGAAAAGAATCCATACACATAAAATTGGATTAGGATATATGAAAATTTTTACTTTTCGTTACACAGTATTAAATCTCAAAAACAAGAACTAAAAAATTTTATACAAGTATAAGATAATAAGTTCTTATCAATGATATTATAAAAAAATAGAATTGGAAAAAATAAAAGTTTTGATTACTATTATTCAGGTAGAGAAAGGAAAGTATGGTTAATTACATTAGAATAGAAGAGGGTCATTTTCTATATTTATAGTGAAATTATTATAATAATCTAATTAAATAACCAGAAAAGTCGAGAAATATACAAATCAAATAGCACTATATAAAATTTTTTAAACTGCATCTTATATAAAAATAACAACCGGTGCGCTCATCATTATGTATAGTTCTTTATCCACACTCAAACTTTGTACGCCTCCTTCAACTCTCCCACTTGGCCCAACACCCGAAAGTAGCTTCGTTATCCGTTAACGGCCTAACCTTCTTGATCGCGTCATATTAGAATACTTCGAGAAAGTGAGAAGAGCTCATCGGGTAACTAATAGAGGAGAAGAGGAACTCGTAAACTCAAATGACATGAATTGAATGTTTACTGGGTGTAACTACTTACGAAGGTAGATGATATATGTTCACGTAGTGGAATACAAATATTAAAATTCAAAAAGATACCCTGCGTAAGAGATATAACATCTTTGTGCAATTCAACTTCTAAAGACGGAGGGAGTAGTATAAGGGCTTTTTTTTTTAAATTTAAAAATAATTACCGAATTAATTTTTTTAAATTATTCAAAACAAAAAATTAAAATAAGTTAGGTTTAAGTCTAGAAAAATAATCTCTACGTGCGCTAAATTCGACTTGAGTACTACAAAGGGGTATGTCCGATTTTACCCTTCAAAATGGGACGCTTTTGTATTCATGCTTCTTAAATTATTTAAAAAAGAAAAGCACTTCCTTCAATCTTAGCCTTATGTTGAAACCCCAATCTTAGAGAGTACAAGTTGACTGGTGGGGGCATATTTGACTAACAAAATCTCATTTCAGCACTATAGTTAGTATTGCCCTTCATATTTAGAGTTGAAATTTAATATGTAATTATAAATTTTAAAAAATATTTAATCATATATAAGTAATCATATTATCTTSTACTTAGTGAAACTTGTACTATAACTTAAATTAAAAATATTAATTTAAACACATAAACACAAAATAAAAAACATAAAGTATCCCATCCGAATGGAAAAAATAAATAAGAAATAATTAACTTATCAAAAAGGTATATTTGTAATTCATTTCTTGTGGATCATGAAATGTATTTTAAGTTTGTTTTATTTTTAATTACTTTTAATTTATATTTATATGGATGATCCTATTTGGAAATAGTAAATTACGAATGTATTCTTTTYCTGGAAAATTAACATAAATATTTAATTTAAAACTCTTTCAATATAGTATTAAAAGTAAAAATTAATCTCAAAACCTCCRTTTGATGAAGGAAATGAAGCAATCTTGCGATAAATTTCTCACTTTGATAAAATAATCGAGAGAAATTAATTCTAAAATCTCATTTTAATAAAATAATTCGCTTATTAAAAGCCATGTCTTATTTGGGAAACTAGTAGTACTAGAGACGGCCCATAACCCAGCGAGCCCCAAATAATAATGTAACACAGCCACTACAGTCTTATACTTCGGGGTCCGAGCAGAGCACCGACTACCAAGTAGAGGATTTCTTAGCTTTGACTCCACATTGTATGCCGGTCCCCACTCCCTAGTTCTCACCTTCGTTTACTAGGCCTCTTCTCACTCCTCCATTTATTATCTTCATGCACTAATTCACATACTTATACGTATATATACACACAAAGCATTCTTCTTCTTTCTAATCGTATTCTTCTTCTTCTTCTTCTTCTTCTTCTTCTATCCCCTGGAATGCTGGTTTCATAATCATCCTCTTACTTACTCTAACAGACACAGCCATGGGGAAAGCTTCTAAATGGTTTCGAGGACTATTCGGTCTCAAGAGACCGGAATCCTRCACCTCTTCCTCTCCATCTAAGCCATCTACCACCGAGTCTTTGTCTAAGTCACCAACAAAGAAAAAATGGTGCTTTGTCAAATCCTACAGAGAGAAAGTTAACCACCAGAACTTCCGGACCAAACCCATCCAAAGGTCCCGGACTGGGATTGCTCAGTCACTTGACAATGATGACCCGAGCAAACATGCTATAGCCGTGGCTGAAGCTACTAAAGCTGTTGCTGAGGCTGCTGTTGCCGCCGCTGAAGCTGCTGCTGCTGTTGTAAGGCTAACAAGCAGYGGAAGAGCTATTACTACTAACGCTACTACTACTACGACGGCGACGATGACTATGTCAACTCCTTCCTTTGGTAATGGTGCTGCGGTTGCTCTGAACTCGCCATCGGCGTATCTTAGCGGGCGCTGCGCAGTCTATGAGGACCGAGAAGAGTGGGCAGCCGTTAAAATTCAGTCGCTTTTCCGAGCCTATCTGGTTGGTTAAACCTTTTTCTGTCRTCTTAAATTACATCTTTGCTTTTTTTACTTCTTTAAATTTACGTCTCATACCAATCTGGTTGCCTCTTTCCGATTAACATTTGTTGTTGAAAAAACCTCGTGTTCTGCTGAAGCCAAGGTTCTCTAGCAGAAGGGGTTGTTGACGATAATGTCGGGMGTTCTTGTCCGAACAATCTGCGTTATCATCTTCACAAAGGGACAAATCATCTTTTCAGTGGTTGCTCTGAGATGTTTACCGGTGCCCTTTTTTGCAGGACCACACCCTTCTGAAATGGATGTCCAATTTTTCCTTTTCTTTTCTCTTTGTTCCTTAACACTAGAATTACTTGTATTTCTTTCCTACCAAAGATTGGGTTATTTGGGTCCGAGAGCTCGGAAGAGTACTAACAAGTTACAACCAGTCGAACCAACTTCGTCCCGGCTACTATTCTCCACTGCCTTGATATGCTTGAGGAATTGCTTCAAAGGCGTGGATTCACACTTCTTGTTGCCATATTTGACTTTAGGGGTTGAAACGTTTAAGCTTGGTATGGTGTTTATTGTTTTGGACGGTGGGGGGTGAAGTGGGGCTCCTATGGAGTAGAAAATCTAGAAATGTCCTTGAGGTATCTCATGTTTTGGTTGAGGTGGTCTGTCTTTTTCTGGGCACATTTTAAAGAGAGGGAATGGGTCAAGTGTACGTATTTTATACAAATAGCAAAGTTGGTGAAAGGGCGGGGTCGGACAGTTTCTTCTTCGGCGTTTTCTGAATTTTCCGCTCTGCTCTTTTGTACGTATATCACTATTTGTGTTTTGGTGGGTAAGAATAATGCAGTTAATGATGTCAAATCTTTTCATATTTTAAGATTCTTGAAATATTGTTCTTTTCCAAACCGAAGGTGATTTCTGCTACTTTTTGTTTCTTGCTAGCCCATGAGCAATGGTTAATTTTGAAGGTGAAATCAACTCAAGATGTGTTAGAAGCTAAGGTTTAGTTCTAGTGGTTTTAKTAGCTGATGTCTTGTTTTCGCTTTGGCCTGAGGASTCTCTGTGTTCATGTAGTAATGAAGGATTTTTAGTCTTACTTTCCTGTTGGTTTCTGCATGGTGAATCCTTCCTGTAATTTTGCAAACCAAAGGTTTGAAGATTTTAAATTCCCCCATGTTCCCGCCAACTCCAGGATGATCTTCAGCGCTCTATGGATAAAAAAGTTAGGAGAGTTGAGATCTTTGGTKCTACTATTTCGTATCTGGTCAGAAGTTCTGGGGTACTTTCTTTTCTTTATAGGTAGTTCTTGACATGTCCTAGTCTTTTAATATTCCGAAGTTTCACTTTTACTTTTTTATATGGAGCTATGAAGCTTCTATGGCGCCTTTAGCTTATGAAAATTTTCTTGTAGCAGGTCCCATTTTCAGATAATCTTGAAGTCTACGTTAGTTAATTTTCAGGATGTTTTTCAAACTAAAGATGTTGGTTGTTTGACATCTGCTTACCTTGTTTTTCTTCTTGGTTGGAAATTTGAAGTCAAGAAGAGCTTTACGGGCACTGAAAGCGCTAGTGAGGCTTCAAGCTCTAATCAGAGGTCATATTGTGAGGAAGCATACTGCAGATATACTACGAAGAGTACACACACTGGCACTGGCACGAGCTCAAGCCCGATCACGTACAGTATGTGCCCGAATCTTTGAATCCCCATTCAAGTCAAATCAATTCAATTACCCACTAAGGAAGAATTTGTCTTTCCTTCTTTGTCTCAATCTTGAAACCTTTTTGTAGCAATCATGAAAGCATCTTTGAACTCTGCTGTGTGCACTAGCTCCTCTTAAGTATTTAATTAGATGATAACAAACCTTTTCTTGAATAGATTTTCTGAAGCATGCGATGCCATATCGAAGTACGTGCTTCCTTTTTTATGCAGCAGAACCCCCCTTTCGGGGATCTTTGTTGGAGAGTGTTTTATAATTACTTTACAGTTATATGGATTAGACTGTATATTTTCCCTATTCAATTGGAGTTCAGGAATCTGAAATTACTTGCTAAGTTTAAATACCGAGAAAATAGAAAGATGCAAAAATGAAGCTCCAGTATAGTTAACTGTATAGTTTCGGTTCCCCTCTTCTGCTGACCAGATGCAATTTTAATGTGCAGGGTCCTCCAACTCCTGAGAAACATGAACATATGATTCGAGCCAGGAGCATGAAACATGATGAAAATCTCATGTTCAGGGTATGAGATTCAATATTTTATCTTTTTTTTCCTTCCTTTCCATGTATAGACTTCTTGTTATAAGCTTACGATTCTGCAATCACTTGTTGAATGCAGAGGAATGGCTCGAAATCGTATGGCAAGGTTAACAGCAATCAGGACAAAGCACGCAGGGGTTCCAACGGGATAGACTCTGAAATGGATGTGCGATCATGGGAACAAGAAGGATCTTCTTTGAAAACTTCTTCAAGAGAAGACGAAAGGAATGACAAGATCCTCGAGGTAGATAATGCGAAGCCCCACACCTTGCCCAAGCGTAGGAACCTTTTCCATTCTTGTCAAATTAGCTTGGGTTCAGACCAATGTAGTCATAGCTTCACTACATCAAAAGAATCTACTGCTCATCAAACTGCTTTAAGTCCATGTTCTTGCGAAGTCCAATCTTTGAGCCCCACGAAATTCTCGCAAGATGTTGATGCAGAACCTTACAGCACGGCAGATAACAGCCCTCAGTTTTACTCAGCTTCATCAAAGGGCGGTGCTAGTAAAAGAGGTCCATTTACCCCCACGAAAAGTGATTGCTCAAGAAGCTGCCTGAGTGGTTACTCAGACTACCCAAACTACATGTCTTATACTGAATCATCCAAAGCCAAGATGAGGTCTCTCAGTGCTCCTAAACAAAGGCCTCAATATGAAAGGTCAAGTTCAACGAAGAGGTACTCAATCCATGGTTATGGTGACTCAAGAATGACACAAAAGGTTTCGTCTATGCATGCCAACTTCACCAACAAAGCTTACCTCGGATCTGGTCGCCTGGACAGGCTTGGAATGCCTGTTAGAGAAGAGCTCATCAGCTTCAGTGGTGGCCATTGGCACCGATATTGAGTYTCTGTAACTTCATCCACTAATGCCGACAAGAATATCTAGTTTAGAAGGCTAATTAGCAGCACATGCTTGAGAATTATGTTTTAGATTGACTAACCAAATCTCGAGAAATATGTGGTAAATTAACACATTATTATTTGGTAAATGTATCTACGAGGGTCACTTTCTATTCTTGTTTTTGTGGAGATTGAGTTCCTGCCTCTGGCTTTCATGAGCACAAGTTATTTCTCCAGAGCCCTTGAGGCAGACGATTTCACAAACAGAGGGCCAAAGAATTCGGGATGTAATTATGCTTTTGCCGTCTGCTTACTCACTTAAGTTATTCCGTCGTCTATACAATCATGCTATGCTAGATTTTTATTAAGTGATTATAATGAATAATGAGAGTAAATATGATCTTAAATGACTCGTTTTAATGATTACATAATTAAAAAATATTTAAATGACTCGTGGAATGATTACACAATTAAAGAACTCGACATAAATTAATGTACAAGAGTTTCTTTCTGTACCAGCTGGTTCCTCTGTTGACATGTCACTCCTCATATTAAACTAGTTTGAGTGTTACCGATAACGTTGTTCAGCATTACGGGTTACAGCTCATGCTCCATAGGAGACTGAATAAGACCTCCATGGCAATTAGATGTAGTAATCTGTGCAATCCATAACCCGCAAACAAGGTGTCGTGGTGTAGTTGGTTATCACGTCAGTCTAACACACTGAAGGTCTCCGGTTCGAGTCCGGGCGACGCCAGGAGCTTTCTATTTGAAGTGTTTTTGGCTTTTAATTTTGATTAAATAAACTAAGCTTGATGCCACTTTTTTTTGGTTTTAATTAAATAGGAAATGGTGAACTAGAGCAGCTAACAACCAAGAAGGTTATAGTCCGCGGATCGAAAAGGTGATCAGATATGAAAACCCAAAATTATTAGGAGAAAATATTGATAYGAAATTAAGCTATGATGAACTTGTAAGTATACAGGAGAAGAGATTTGTCCAATCCATGTTTTCATACAGGAGTATAAACATCAAGCACAACAAGATGAAAAGTTACTATACACGAATATAAGCAATTGGTGATATGAAAGAATAGAAGATATGGAGAAAAACTCTTGGTAAGTAACAAATCAGATTAGAGAGCAATATGGAGCGAAGTGAGTGAGGCAGACAACACTCAACATCAAAAATYAATTATTGCAGCTCCATCTTGATGTAGGCACACAGCTCAAGTAATGGCACCAGCTGCAATGGTCGTTCGCATTTTCTCCTCTGAAAAGCATGACTAATCCTACTGCGAATCTGCAGAATCCAGGGCAGGAATTCAAGGAAGTTAATATCCACAAATTAACAGTAGCATGTAGTACAAGCTGGAAGATGCATGATTAAGAAATGTCATGACCAGGCAGGGCTAATAGAGGAAGAATATGGTTATTTAGAAGGTATAAATTCTTTTTAAAGTCTAATCAGACATGCAGAGCCCTCCTTGCAATAAAATGCATGCTCTGTCACCATTGCAGTCCATATCAGTCATTCACTCTTTGTGTAGAATTGAATTTTGAAACACTAAGTGCCAGAAATTGGACTTTCTTATCAAGCACAGCGATGATTTGCTGAAATAGAGCTTACCCAACAATCAGTAAAATCAGGGCAGCCATCAAGAGAACGTATTGGTATACTGCATACTTGGACTTAAGGCGGGCACTCGCTGGAAGATGGCGGCTTTCCAACCAACCAAACTGAGGTCGAAAGAGTAATACAAAGCCAAGAAGAAAGCCAGAAATGAACCCTCCTATGTGTGCAAAGTTGTCAACATGAGGAAGAATCCCGAGTGCCAAATTTATCACAACGATGATCACAAGGGTAAAAAGTGCTGCAGCCTAAGTAAACAAAATCAACTATTCAGTGCAACAATACTTATTGAATAACTATTAAACCAGTCACATAATTCCTTGAAATAATAATCAAGAAAAAATGACATCTAGTTTATGCTTCAACTTCAAATTGATGAGCTACTCCAGCATCATGCTATAGTACGATTAAAATTTCTCCAAGACTATCTTTCTCGTGTCTCGAGGCATGCTTAACAAATTGGAGGACACTGTAAGGCTGACATTTCAGGTCAGAGCCCTCCTTTTTGAGGGCCTTTCTTCTCTTTCTCCATAAGRAGGAAAGGAGGGAAAAGATCACGGTAGAGCATGAATTCCATCACTAGTAAAAATGAACAATCAAGTGACTGCAGCTCTCACCTTGTTGCTATAAATGGTCCAGTTAGTGAGTAACTCCGATAACATTGCTCCAAGAAGTCCAAACAGAGCACCAGAAGCTCCTACAGAGATACTACGCTGAATAAAAAGGGAAGAGAGTATGCTCCCACCAATTCCTGACAATAGATAGACTACTCCTACTCGCACTGCATAATACAATAACATAAGCGCTTATTATAGCAGGTAGGTGTAAACTTTATTCTAAAAGTAACAGCAGATACAACTATCTGAAAAGAAGAACTATATACCAAATCCAAATTGCTGCTCCAGCCGAATCCCAATAAACACCAAGCTGAGCATGTTAGCAAGCAAATGAATAACTCCTGCATGCAGCCAGATACAAGTGATAAGCCTCCACCCTTGATGCTCGTGTGCTACCTTGCTCCACTCTAGGGCACCCAACTTTTCCAGTCTGCAAAATAAAAATGTAGAATTAACATATAACTTCCCCATTTTTTTCACTTTTTCCCCCTTTGACAGATGCGTACTTTGGCATATGAATAAGAACAAGAATTAGGGGAAAGGGGGTGCCAGAGAGAATTAAAAGCGAATCAAATTTGACTTTTGAGCCGTTCAATTCCAGGAGAATGAGCTTTTACAGTATCTAATACGTAAGTGTGCATTCATATGACTTAAATAAGAACACTACACGCAGTCAGGAGCTCATTTTGGTGACAGAAAATTATGTCATCATGCTAGATTCTAGAACATGGAATACATACATAATCCAGGTATAATTTTTTATACTTGATGGAAATTCTTGAGGAATCTGAGTTGCCCCTGAAAATTTCAACTGGAGAACTCCAGAACCAATTCAGACACTATTTCAGTAACCTAACAGAAACATCTACAAGTAATCTACTCAAAGTCAAGGCTGTGATTAAGCACAAAAGCTTAAATCAGTCAAGGAGATCCTATATAATTCATCATGGCGGACAGGAATTCCATACTCTCCATGTTCCCTAGGATTCTCATGATCAATGACACTCGAGATCAAATCAATGCACTGTTGTTCTTCACAGTAGAATATGTGACTCGTTTGTGAAGAAGGGAGAAGAACTGACTATCAGCAATATCTATGAACTAGAATCAGAGACTTGAGATCATTCTATAGAAGACCGACCAACCTCAAAACTGAATTCCCCCTCCATAAAGTAAGTCGAAACAACCTTAAGACGAAAATAATTACTAATAATTAGAGCGAAGATCAAGACATACTTCATACACATACACCTGCAACAATTTCAGAAACCATAATTACAAGAAATCATAGCCAGGACAACCTTGGGCAAGAGCACTTTCCGATCAATTGATTAAACTTAACTTGTTCAATGATCATAAGAAACTAACAAGGGTTATGAAATAATTCAACATGCCCTCCAATTAACCATTCAACTTCAATTTATAAGCAAATAGAAAAGGAACACCCCCAAAAAAAAAAAAAAAAAAAAAAAACTAACCGAATTCAGCTAAAAGTGAAAAAGAAGGCAACAGAAAGAAATCAGAAAAAAGGGGCAGAGAAATCATTACGTTGAAGATGAGGGACCNTTGCACAATGTTGTCTTGTTATATTTGTTTTTGAATTTTAAAGTTGTATTGTTTCATACTGTGTAAAGGAAATGCTATTACTTGTAAATTGTAATCAAATTGTACAGGTGTGTATTGTCTATGTCAAAAATAGTGGTATATTAAAAAAAAAAAAAAAAAAAATCAAACTAACCGAATTCAGCTAAAAGTGAAAAAGAAGGCAACAGAAAGAAATCAGAAAAAAGGGGCAGAGAAATCATTACGTTGAAGATGAGGGACCAAAGAGTGGATTTTCACTGAGGGGCTGAAAGGAAAGCCTTCCAAGAAACTTAGCCACACATTGTTTCCTATATCCAAAATTGTTCTTGGGGCAATTATTAACAAACATGATGACAATAAACATAGTAACATTAGCCACCACTATCATTGGAACCAGCCATGAAGTCCACTGACTCTCAGAGGTCTCCMCATAGTACGGTGTTTGAAAACTCCCATTCTGATTGTTATACCCTCTGTCTTTTGCAGTTCCCCCTCTGCTCTCCAGATCTCGGTTCCCCATCATTCTTTTCCCTCTGTGCTCTCTCTTTTCTGTTGAACACTTAGCTCTCTGGGTWTGTTCGTATGTATATGATAACAATCTATATTATATGCAGAGGAAACTTAGAAGTAGAAGAAGAGTGGCTTGGAAGTTGAGCTGAAGAAGTCTTGAACTGGAATTGTGCAGAGAGATGGTAGTCTCTCTGGGGAGGTATGAGAGTTGAGATTGCAGTAAGAGATGAGAAGAGATGGGAGGCACGGAACGGACTCGGAGAGACGGACCGGTAATGAGTAAGATTTAGTRGGTTGCTTGTCTCAATCAAATGATGTTGGGTGAGCTGTTTCAAGGCCGGGGAGAAAGTTGCTTGGCATATATGATGCCAAAAGGTGTCTTTCTGCTTCATAATTTCGTTCTTTGATCTTCGTATTCCTCGGTAAGACTTGTTATTTCAACTGGTTACCKACTCACGAGTTTGTCCTTGAGAATTCACGTTGAGCGGCAAAAACGGATGTTATAAGATAGTATTGAACTTTCAATTTGTACGTTCGATTTCTATTAAAAGTGAATTTTTATTTAATTATTAGATATATAAATTGATTTCTTTTAATTTTTGACTGCTCGATTARCCTATTATATAGAATTTATTTAGTGTAACGTATTGATTCTTAATTTTGAATAATATCAATTGTTCTTCTTTGATTCTTGACTGCTTGATTAATCAGCCAAACAGAACTTACTTAATGTCCTATGTTTTCCTGTGGTGCTTGCGACTATTTGGCATCCCTTGAATTTCCATTTGGTCATAGTGAGGATCATAAAAAAGCCAAGAAAACAATGGCCAATGGCAATTTAGTAGCTAAATTCAACCCAAAATAAAGTTATAATTTAATTGTCCATAGTAATTTATGACAAAAACTTCTGCAGGCCAACTAAATGATCAATTGTCTTTAATTATTCAGCTTTTTGGCTTCAACCTAATAGTATATTTCTTCCACATGTTGCTATAATTAAAGAACTACCACTCATCTCTCTACTAATGAAAAATGACATTTTCTACAAATTTATTTTCAATTATTTAAAATAAATGACTTATTWTTTTTTACATTCATAATTTTAATTTAAAAAGGTTTAGAATCGCATGTTGGTAAAAGAAAGGGAAAGAAAAAAAATAAATATATATTCCGTCAACATCTGTAACTAATTACTTAAAAAGGAAAACACGAATAGAAAATAATAGTAATCTTAGTTAAGAAATCGGCGTCGCTTAAAGCGGCAAAAGCCGGAGATGGTCGYGGAKAGTGGTCCACGCGGTTTCTAGTATCCAACGAAGCTCATTCATTATTAAATAAAATTAACCAGAGGATCCAATRGAYGGATCCTATTCATAAACTATTCAAACAAAATAAGTGAATGGGATAATCGGTCTACCTTCAAATAAAAGTGGGACGTTTCAACCTTCCTYGGAMATAATTCGAATTCCAAGTGAGTTATTAATTCGAATTTCAAGTRAGTTAAACTCTACTAGAMGCAATCCGGACCAAGWGAAAGTAGTAGATGATTTACCAAATAAAATAAAATGTAKRRCTGACAGAAAGATGTGTTATATAGATCAATGGAGCTGAGTAATTCGATCTAGTAGTGTGCAAGGAATCCAATCTAAAACTTGTTCTTTTCCAGTWTTCCTTYGGGTGTCATTAGGTGGAGAATCAACAGCAACAACAAACTAGGACATATTCCTTCTTCTAAAGCAATCCACCTGCACTTGCTCAAACTCAAATCGTTTTACCAACCCTACCTACCTGCAAAAGTACTAATACTAAGAAAGATTACCTTCATCCACCSAAAAAGACTAGGGCCAGAACCTAGAAAGAAATGAAGATAAATGCATAWAAGACTGAAAATGGTGTTGSTCATCTTTGTCATGTCAAGATACAAAAAGGGAAAATAGAAGARAGAGAAAGATGCAAGAGGAGCAGATATACTACTACTTCCTTTTTAAACAACTAGCATTATGCAAAATTTCAATTTTGGGGCTACTGCACGTAGCAGTTGCTGATGGTGCAAAAATGAGATATGAATAATGTGATCTAAATGCTATAAAGGAAAACAGTGAAAATGGAGGGAATAAATTATCGTTTCCCACTGCCTCCTCCAGGCTTAGGGCCCTTTGTTGCTGCACTCTTGGGTRAGCTACCTTTACTAGCCTTCTGTGCTTTGGCTGTCACCTCTGCTTTCTTTGCCTTCTTTTCATCCTTGGTTTTCTTGATTCTCTCCTTGATTTCACTGAGTACAGATTCCACCAGTCACAATTTGTTCCATTCAAAATAAATTACCAAGACATAATATCTAATCCCTTTAAATCAATTTGATTTAACTAAAATCCCTATTTCCTGTTTTACATACCGCAGAGCAGCTTCACGAGCTGCATCTCGTACTTCTGGTTTCTCAGTTCTCCTTTTTTGAATAACTTCCAAGGTTGCACCAACTATAGACCTTGAGTAAGGCTTCTTTGTAGTTCGGCGCCTTTTCTTCATGATTTCAGCGGCAGTGTCCTACAGTCAGACGGATCTTTCACAAAGGGTTTGATCATGRAGGAAACAAATCCTCYAACTCTAATTCAGCAAAGCAGCAGCAGATTATTTTTTTTCAGAAAAGAAAGAAAGAACAGTATAGCAATACAAATAAGAGTTACTTTCTTATGTTGTTTCCGGTACATCGCGGTCCAGGTTAGCTTAGATGGCTTCAAGCGGTTGTGGAAGTACCTCTTGCATTTTGAATTGGCAAAAASGAAGACCTTCAATAAGAAGAGAAAAAAAAATCAGCTTAAGAAACAAGTCAAAATAAGCCCCTCCGGAGAAAATTCTAAATAGACCTGAAAGAAAATCAATAATATCTCAGAGACATAAAGCCAATACTTTTAAACTGAGATTTATATACCTGAGAATCGCCGCGAACAAATCTGATACCCTTCCCAGGATATATCTTTGCACCACTGAAGCGGCAAAGTTCAGTCCTGATAAAACATGACTCAGAATTGATTAAATTCTATTGCACCAACCAAGCAAAAAAGTATCAAATTTATCCAGGAAAGTGAACTTCGACTACTAAGTGAAACATTAGGTAAAGTAGGTTAAAAACAAGAAACAAAAAGAAAAACCAACTTATAAAAACCTTTAGAGGGCATAGAGAAAGGGTATGTAATATCAATCCAGTGAAGGGTTGGAATCTGTCAARATATCTAGCAGAWAAAACCGGGTCAAGTTTACTGCAAGATATCCAAACTATTATTTTGTTACTTGGTTTGCTATGAACTTTTTTACATTCTTAACAAATGAATCCTGCTTACTTTGCTGCTTATTCTAACAAGTACCAATTCCCCCACACAGGTAACAACATGGAAAAGTCTCACCCTTTTGATGGCATTACTCGTGAATGCAAATAATCCGATTCAAACAGAGCCAAATAAAAAGCCCATTACCTACTTTAAGCCACCCTTAGTCCACGAATGCACGTCTACCAATAAGATGGAGGGATGTAAAAATCGTCACATTGGATATCAGTGTTCAGCTCTACCAGACTCAAAGCTTTCCTTTTCTAAATGGATTATGCACGAAATGCTAATCACCCTAGCTACAGTATGATGTTTGCTTGTTCTATATTACTCTTAAGTTCTTTTATAGGTAAAAACTAGACGTCAATAAAAGCTTGAACAGATTCATAGATCCACATTGCAATGCAACAAGAAATGCCAAAGGTACCAWAAATTCTACTATCAGATCTAAGACCAAAATGAATGTTCAGATGCCRCTGTTAAATAGGCTATTGCATATACAGATACATATCGAGATATAAACAAAGAGCGAAGCTTTACTTGAGAACCATGATCTTAAACCTCCTCTGAACCAGCTGCCGCACCTTCACCACCCGGAGGATGCCGAAACCCTATAACCGGTCAGCTATATAAACCTTCRACTAGTCCTCTCTCCGCCGCGAGGATACCGCGCTCTTGATTGTAGTGTTTAATTCGGTGGACCTACAACCATAATGGGCCTCCAGTTATAGTATTTTCAGGCCTAACACTTTTAGGACCTACAGACACAGAAGGTCTCGTTCAAGGGCATCCATAATAGGCCTCCAGTTAGACCGTTTCCAGGCCTAACTTCTATGGCCTATAAAAATAAGAAATCCCTTTCGAGGTCATCGATAGGGCCCATCGGGTTTGAAGGTTCGGGTATAGAATAGAACTACGATTTGATTATAAAGCAGGAGATGATGATTCATTTTAAATATGTCATTATATTTAAAGATTTTTTATTAATAAATATTGTTTGGAATAAAATTTTAAAATTTATAAAACATATAAATGACATTTAATAAAATTAAAATTTTAATGCTAAAATTTGAAAATTAAAATTTGAGAAATAATTAAATATTTAAATGTTAAATTCTATTTTTATTAAATTACTCSATATCCTTATTTAATATAATAATTAAATTTTATTTATATTACTCGATACATACATATAAYAAAATTAATTTAAATTCATCTTACAACACGAAAAGTTTTTAAATTTATTTAATGCAAAGTCATAAACAAGACGGAAATTGGGACAAAAGAAACAAAAGGTAAAGATTGTATCCAAAAGGTTAAAAGCGAGACGAAAGAGAAAGAAACAAAAGAAAGAACCAGCAAAAATGTCTGAAAAGGGAAGGAATTGGGTTTTATGCCTTCGGCTTTTGGCGGTCCTCGAAGGAACAAAGCCCACGCTCGCCCCACTAATCATTTCTGATTCAAACATCTGACATTTGACGAACTCATCAATCAATTACTCCCCCTTTTAACTTTCACTGGTGAGGACACTCAGAAATCTCCAAGTTTTGCTTCTCTCCGTCTCGTCCCTGTGTCGACGACGGTGACGACTGACGATGGAGGCCTTTTCTTTACTCGAACTTTATCGGAGTGATCGCCGGAAGCTGATCGAATTTCTGTTATCCTCGGGCTTGATAAAAGAAATCCGAACTGCTTCCGGCTCCAGTACCTCTTTATCCGACATTAATCTAGATTACATCAGCACTGATTACGTTCTTCGGTCCATTCATTCTGGTAACACATAGCTTTATTCGTATTTTGTAGTTTTGTGTAGACGGTTTGTTTGTACTTGAATCACTCTTATGTTGTTGCAAGCAAATTAAAGTTCTTGAATTTTCACAGGAAAGCTGCACTGTTATTACTTATTCGGGAATTTCTAGTCAGAATAATCACTTGTTTTTGTGTTTTCTCTTCATGTTTAATTCACATGTCAGCAGGTGGCGTGCTTGATATTGCTTTAGCAACCAAGAAGTATCATGAGGAATCTGTGCAGCCAATAATGGTAAAGGAAAACTATGTTTTGGTTGTTATAATGTTAATTTTGAAACTAAAGTAGAAATTTTGGTTGGTTCTAGCAATAGCAGGTTGGTTGGTTTCATTYTATTCTCGTGCATTTGAAATCTCTTGATAGTCTACTACATATTAATGTGCTATATGTGTTATGAMGGGAGTTTGGAACACAGCAGTTCSGCACATGTGAAGAAGAATATTTATTTATTTATTTTTTGCAAAATAATACTTTTCAAGGGAAAGAAAAAAGCAAGAGAAAAGAAAATGGGTGCTGTTTTTTGAGCAACTTAACTAATCAACTGATTTAAAAGTGCAATTGAGAGAAGAGGTAGAAATAAAACGTTTGCAAATGGAACAATAAGCAGGAGGACAGAAATATGAAGTAAGAAGGTGGAACTGCCGGAGGATATTTGAACCCCCAAATAATTTGATCTTCTTGGATTTTCAGCAAATAAAGCTGCGTTATTCTGAAAGACTGWAGAGCTTTAGAATTGTATGAAGGATGCTTCTTCTTAGTTTCTGTGTGATTTGAGAAAGTCTTGGCATATAGGTTAAAAAATATAGATCATTATATCTATGTCCAGATTGTTACTCGTTTAGACAATCAGATGAAGTTCATTTCTGTTTGTTCATTCAACTCCTTCTTGAAACAGATGCACTTGCAGAAACGGGAATTATTTTTTCTTCTTTCAGACGCAGAATCAGTAGGATCTCCTCCTCGGCGAGCTCCTCCTCCAATTTTAGCAAACCATGGTGATGGTCATAAATCACACTTGTCCAATCTGTCAAATCAGTGGGCTTACCAAGAAGTTTCTGTATCTGGTGTTGAAAATGGGTTCCATTCAGATGGAACATCTCTGCCTTCAGATCCTTTGAATAATTTAGATACACCCCAACTAGGACTGCCTTATTTGAGGACAGGTAGATGATCCTATGTTCCATAAATCTTTCATGAAAACTTACAAGTTTTAGGGGATATCTTACTTTAGTTATATTTATTATTATTTTCTGGATCTTTTTTTTTTTTTAATAACAAAATTCCTGATTATTATCAAAAGCTTCTATTCAGGTCATAAACTTATTTCTTAGATAGTCAAACTTTCACCTTTTGAGTAAACTGATACATGATTTTAGGATTTATGAAGGATTATTGGATGACGATTTACGGGAATCTGCTTATGAAGTATGCCTTGCGTGTATGGTGTTCTCTGGGTAATTATTCTCTCTCTCTCTCTTCCTCACTCTCTTACAATGCATACACCACCCCCCATGCTGCATGCTGCATTGTTATTTTGTTTCTGATGTTCATTATTTTGTCTGTCTTAATAGGTTTAAAGTTCACGGGATTGAGGACAGAAGGAAAGACAAGAATCCTAAATTTCTTTCTGGATTGAAGAACAGAAGGGCAAAAAAGTATATGCAGTCTCAGTCTCCTGAAAGGCATATAGAACTCCTTGACACTATTCGCCTGCAAATGCAGGCAAGTTGTGACGTCCCCTTCTTATATTTCCTTTGTTCTTAACTCAACAGTGTGTTCTATCTTCTTTCTTTGACATACTATTCATGTCCAGTGAAGTTCTTTCCAGCTTCCTGCCTCTCACTTGTTATTTGTTYCGGGACTGTTTGGGTTGTAGACTTTCACTTATTTAYACACTGTTTATAATGTTGGTGTAGTATTGTATTTCCATGCATGTTTGTGTATCTCTTCACSTTTTACTGTTGTCATTGCTACTTGGGTGATTGATAGATWTCCTCGTTTATTCTAGATTGCATTTACTAATTACTGAGTATTGTTTGGTGGTGGCTTTTTGTTTTTAAAAGATTATACATTGCAGTGCATCTTGTACGTATGACTTACCAACCATATGCTCTCAATATCAGCCTTAGAACTTATGTTACTTGTCACTGTTACTTTTAAGGTTGGTGTAAGGTGATTATTGCTGAGTACCATGGCTTAATAGGTCAATGGAATCAAGTGTTACGCATTCTGGTAAGAGGGAATTTGTACTGGCTGTTGGAAGCAACCATCACTATAATTTTCTGGAGCATTTACTTTTGGGAACTGGGAATCTGATAGACATAGTTACCACGAAAGACTCTTGATTTTTCATGCTGGAAGATCAAGAAGAACTAAAAGAACTATACCATAAGATATTTGTTCACTTTTGCATGTGAAAGTTTTGTGTCTGGTAGGTAAGAGGTAGTGTATAGAATGCCTATAGCTAGTTAGCTGTGTATTTAATATGTTATTTGAGATTATTTGGGAATTATAGAAGGGCTTCCAGTGCCTCCTTAGGAGATACAATTCTTCTTCTGTTTCTCTTCTGTTATTTGGTTCTTTAATATCTGAATAAGAGTTGATGGCCCATTAAAGATAATAAGACTTAAGGGAAAGTTTGGGCTACATTTCTTTCTTACTTTTGTTCTCTGATTCGATAAACCAACTTTTTATTTTCTATTTCTTCAATTGCTTCGAGTTAAAAGTAGCTAACGTACCTTCTTTGCCAGATTTCTGAAACAATGGATGCATTTGCAAGACGGCGTTTGGCACAGCTGGCTTCAGTGAAAGCATCAGGACAAATTAATATTCCAGAAATCTCATTGGGCCTTCTGAATGGCACATTCAAATCTGATTTTCCCAGTGAAAAATCATATATCCAGTGGAAGCATAGAAGAGTAACAGTCCTTCACTGCATCTTACTTTGTTTGGTGCTGTATAAATAGGTTTTGCATATTTTCACYAAAAAAGAASTTTGGGAGTCTGTAATTTTGGATGCGTAAACTGCCTGCCTTTCTTTCAAATTCTTTTGGTGTTTGGATCTAATAAATTCTCCTTCAATACAGTTGTAATAGATTGGTATAACTTTTGTTACTGAATCCTCAACTGGATTTGTTCGAGTTATAGTTTGACCATTTAGTTTCTACATCTATGTTGCTGTGATATCTTTTGGATGCTAGGGTGATTATTGGTTCTAGGCTTTTGTGGCCATTTCTCTGGACTTGACCAGTTTTCTCCAGCTAATGGACGCAGACCCAATAGCTGGTCCATGGATGAAATTGGGAGTGCTATTTAAAATCTTCCCATTCAATCTGCTTCTTTAGACTTTATTTACTGTGGTAATTAGAGCATTCTTGTGTTAGCGTGAGTTCGTTCTTTTGATATGAAGTTTATTTGTTGCTAGCCCTTTGAATGCTATCTATAAAGTTTGTCTATGCAAAGTGCTTTTACTGTATGGAATGAAACAATATTTCAGTCTAGAAAGGGCTCTATGAATCATTGATTTGAATTCCCATGTCTGTTTCAAAGCTAAAAAGCAAAGAGATACAAAATTGCATGGTTATTGGTCAGTAAGTGCTTAGAGATGCGCTTTAAAAGCATTTGTTGTTCTATGACTGAAGGGGCTTTAATAGAAATGAGCCATCATGTCATCATACTAGCTATATATGTAGGAAGAAATCTTTTCGAGGTATTCAGCCCTAGGATTGTGACTTAATGTGCATTTTGTGTCATTGACCAATCCAGTATATGACAGAACAGAAAAATTTCCTGTTTCTTGTAATAATCCTAACTTTCAAGCGCTTCTATTGCAGGCAGACATTCTTGAAGAATGTTTATCTTCTGCTGGCACAACTGAGAATGGAACTGTTGCAAATTTGCTTGGAAAAATTAGAAATACAGAAGTAACTTTACCCGTTGATTGTTTTGTTTGATCAATTTCTAATCAGCTTTTTATTGAAAAAGCTTTTTCCTGTAGGTATGGGAYAATAAGTTGTCTCCTTATGAAAGGAGCGAGATCTTATTRGTTCTTAGACAGTCCGTGTGCATATTATCATGTAGACCGGGACGATTTGGTGTACAAGGTGAAACATACTATTGGACTTCCTGTTATCACTTGAATGTTAGGCTTTATGAGAAGCTACTCTGTTGTTTATTTGACATTCTGGAAGATGGCCAGCTTATGGAGGTGAAAATTTTGTTKTTCAAGCGTATTACATCTATTTGTTAAGGTTCAGTAATATTTACTGTTCCACTTTGCTTCTTTACCAGGAAGCTGATGAACTTCTTGCTATCATCAAGTTGACTTGGTCTTTGTTGGGCATTACTCAGAAATTGCATAGTGCTTTGTATGGGTGGGTGCTTCTTAAACAGGTAYACATTTGTTGCAAAATAAATTTGTCTTATTGGATGTTGTATGGCTGATCTATTATATGCATGTTGACATGCATTACTGCTTCTTGAACATTTTCTCTTCATACCCTCAACTCTTTCTAGCATTCCAARGGGGATCTTTGTGTATAGCATCTTCTTATGTGRTAGCCTTAAGTTATATATCTTTTCTTTTAACATGGYCACATTGTTGATACTTTTATCTTCCTCCAAGCTAAGCCAAAGAGTCTCTATCAAACATAATTCTAGATCTTCATTGAAGTTTTGAAACAAGCTTACATGATGGCATAATTAATATTATTCACAGTAGTTATCCATGTATCTCTGTCTTGTCGGTTGAAAATTTTATTTAAATTGATGTTATTTATTAGGGCAACATTCATACAGAAGTTCCAAGAAAATTAGGAGATGTTCTAGTGGTTTGCTAGGAACCATGAGGGGGTGTTTGCTAATATGCCATTTGTAGATGTACATGTGACAAAATAAAAGGGTCTCAACAAAGTCAGCAGGGGAAAGTGCTCTGATTGCTCCRCSCTCTTTCTCCCCCCACCTTTCAATCCACCATGGCGGCAGATATTGGCTGCATAGCAAGGGACTGATACCAATTATGCAAGTAATCTAAAGTACATTCATATCTCTTGGTCTTGGCTCAATTCATTGCACTGTATTACAGGAAGAATCACAAAGAAAATCTTGACCTGCTGGATTTTTGTATTTATTGAGGTCAGCATCTTAGCTGGAAAAACATTGCTTGCTTATTGTAAACCCTGCTTTGAGCTCATTTTTTGGAAATCTCAGCAGTTCATTGTCAAGCTAATCTCCTCTTTCTGAAAGCTATTTCTGGGAAGTTTTATTATGCAACCTGTTGTTTGGCTTTTAAAGAAAAGATATACTTACTGTAGCAGCRGAAAAGTAATTAGATACTGTACTTTGCCTCTTATTTCATTGCCTTGTGTTGATGCTCGTAATTTGGGTTCTCCATGATGCCACATACTGTTATTTTTCTGGTAGGATAGTTATACTTTATTGCATGTAAGAGTTCTAACACCWGATTTCTTCCTAATGGGAGTTTATTGGCACAGAGAAGGTTATGCTGTTAGACTATGCAATTCGTGAAATTCAGAGTGTACTATTTTCTGAAGCTAGTGAACCAAGGGAAGATGAGTATTTGAATAGTTTAATGTGTTCTGCTGCATATGGTGGCTGTGAAGTTGTGTTGAACTTGGTGCAGTCTATATGTTTATCAATTAGCTCCTGGTGTGACAGTAGGCTGCAGAATTATCATCTGCATTTTTCTCAGGTGATTAAGTATGCTTGTTTCGAGATTAATTCATCCATGACAGAATCTTTGACTGAATGGAGTTGATTTAGGTTTTTTTTTTTTTTTTTTTTTTACTTTTTACAACTATAACTTTTGAATCTCTTTTCAGAATCCTTCTATCTTCAAGGGGGTGACAACCATGGCATTGTTGGTTGGAAATTGTGAAAGTGATGCAAGTGGCAACTTTAAGGTAGTTCCCTCCACTTCAGSTCATTAAATACCTACTTTAGGGGATAAGATAAATTGCTTCTTTAGGTTAATGGGATAGGGTTTTTGCCATTTCTGGATGTCCTTTCAAAAAGGACTCCGGAAATGGACAGTATTGTTAAAAGAGTGGCACAAATGAATATGWTCGATAAAAAATTCACCGATTTCGAAAAAGAGTGGCACAAATGAATATGTTTGATAAAAAATTCACYGATTTYRAAAAAATTTWGGAATTCATTTAGCAATACGCAATCCTCCCTTCCATGTCTCTGACAACACCGACATTTTCCATGTCTTCCTTAAATCCTCTGGACCTTCTTCCAAGCCACCCTCTTTTTGAACAGATTCCAGCTATCTTCATGGCTCATCTTTTCCAATTTGTGCAATCTGCATCCAGTATGGACCGTAACTTGCTCATGACAAGTAATGTCACMAGTAATGAGGATTATCTTACTTCCATATCTGTTGTCAGGGAAAGCATCTTTTAGGTAAATGCATTCCATTTCGGTGTGGTTCGTATGTTCTTTCTGCMAAAGCGTCAAGAGAGCCTTCCCTTCTGCAACTAGATTTTCTTCTTTCACAGCATTCTATTGAAAAATGTWCAAAAGGGTCTTCTTTTCTGCAACGGGGCTTTCTTCTTTCAGAGCATACATCATAGTAGATACTTCTGTTGAGGAAGACAAAGAAACCAACTCCCTTGATTTTCTGGCGACATTTTCCGGCAAGAAACTGGTGGGCACTTGCGGGTTCTTTGGAGGAAAAGGAACATGGAGGGAGAAGATAGTAACACTATTATAAGCTAAAAGATGTACTAAGGAAAGAGAGAAGAGCATAGAAAGATCTCTTTGCCCCTGGCAAATGTTGAAGAAGCTGAGGTAGCTTCTTTTTGCTAAAGGTGGAAGCTGAGGATTATCTTACTTCCATTTGCTAAAGTCGGGGTTGTCAGAGACATGGAAGGAGGAATGCATTTGCTTGATGCATTCCTGAATTTTCTCGAAACCGGTGCAATGACCATGGCAAAAACCCTATGGGATATTATTTATTGGACTCTTTCTGACATTGGTAACTTGAACCTTTATGTTGAGTTATTTAAGAGARATAGAGGGATGGAGAGTGGGAGGCATGAAGTAGCTTGGCTATTGGTTCTATCATCATCATTGTGTAATGGTACAGTATCAATAAACTTTAAGTTATTCTCAATGCATTATATTCCTGTGGTTATACCCCTTGCAGTTATTTCAATCTGATGATTTGGGTGAGATTGCTTCGAGGAAGGTCAGAGCATATGTTGAGAGGTCAATGGATGCTGCTTGCAAGAAGGTGCTCTTAGTTCAATATGTGCTTTCTGTAGATTAATAGGTGTTTATCATTAATTTTAGAAACCTTTTTATTTGATGAACTTAACATTAATTAAGGTGGTTCTGAATAATGCAGGTAATGGATGATGTATATTTTGGATCTGAAATAGAAAGAGCTCATCCTTTGGYTCTAATTGCGACAAAGCTAACAATAATTGCTGAGAAGGAGCTCAGGGTCTATTATCCTGTTCTCTGTCACTGGTATYCTGAAGCTGGGATGGCTGCATCCATAAGATTGCACCGTTTTTATGGTGAAAGACTGGTTGGTTTTTGTGTAAGCATTGTAAATGTCCTTACTTTTGGCTCATAAATGTCTTCTAATGTGTATTTTTCTCTTGCTTATGTTTAGAGACCGTTTCTCAAGGATGTGTCTTACCTTTCTGAGAATGTCAGAAATGTGCTTCCTGCAGCCAGCATGTTGGAGAACTGCTTAGCTAAGCTTTACTATTCTGCATGTCATCAACATGGCTTGAATTTGCTATTTAGTGAAGAATTTGTCCATTATCAGGTCCGATTTATTTTTGGAACTGGTAGATTTTATTCTCAGTTTAGAGGGAAAAAAATGAGAAAATACAAACGAATAAGCAGAGGAGAAACCTTCTGATGTTATGCAAGCTTAGAATCATTCTGCAAGGGGAATCATATGAAGGATGATAATTTTCTGTATTTATTCCTTCAATTTTCTTCTGGATGTAAATGAATATTGCATCCTTAATGACCAGCTTCACTGATATACAATTTGTGTCTTCCACTAAATGTAGATTGGGGAGGTATCCAGGCCAATAATTCTTGATTGGATTATTGCTCAGCATGCGCGTATTATGGAATGGACTGGACGTGCTTTTGATCTCGAGGTTGGGCCTCTGTTAATATAGGATTTGAGTAATAATTCAAAAGTTACATACTGACTAGTAGTAGTTTTTGTTGCATTGCTCTAGCCTACTGTTTCGTCCTAAAAGACTAGTTTTATTGTGTCTGAACAACCCCCATCCCCCCTCCCAAGGCCACCAACCTAACCCCAGAAAATGGAACAGAAGAAAAGGAAAGTACTAACTTCCTAATTGTATATGTTTGTTTGAATAGAAAAGTATCGAGGGAGACTTGTAAAATATATGATTTAGAGAGAAAATGAAGCAYATTAGTTAATTAAAATTGGAGGAGAAAGAGGCAATTTGGGTGAGCGAATCCTTTTCCGGGCATCTTAGTTATTTTTAGATAATATCTCAACGCAAAATATTTGTTTGGACCTTGTGTATAAGAAATTGAAAGATAAGAATGCACTTTGGTATAAGACTATATCATCATATTTATGATTATGTCAATGAATTCTGCCGCGCGCGCCCCCAAACCCCAAAAAAAAAAAAAAAAAAATCCATCTGTGAAACTTCATTTGATGAAACAAATGAAATAGGGATTTGCACATTGAAAAACTTGAAAGAGGATTGAATTGCTTGAGTTATGTGTTTTCTTCTTGGGGATAAGTATGATTCTATGAATTAAAGAAGATTTGAGTTATTTCAAGTCATTTKCATTCTTGCAGCAATGGGAACCTTTATCACATCAGCAGAAACAAGCGGCTTCAGCAGTTGAAGTGTTTAGGATCATAGAGGAGGTATTTCTTCATTGCTTATAGTTTTTCCTTATTATTTTTCTGTGGAAGATTGGCTTTTGCCTTCAGTTACAGAGACCTACTGAAAAGTGATTTGAAGGATCTGGTTGGTTAGGCTCTTTCTAGACACTTGCATCACATAAAAGAAACACCTTTTGCATCAACGTCAAATATTTGTGCACTGATTGGCTTTGTATRACATATGAAGTGATCTTATTGAGATTTACACAAATCTTGGGAGATTGGTTTCTGTGCTTGGAATTAGTTTGTATTCAAAATCATAGTAAATGAAGTTTCAAAAATCATTGTTTAATTAGAGAAACATGCTTATGTCTTTTATCTACCAGTGATCGTTGTAMTACATATAATACAAAAATCAGATTGTTTAATATACATACAAATTAATCTTCGGAATCTACAGTATTTGAAAGAGAACAAATGAAATAAAATTCAWTTATTCACTCTGTTTTTGATAAGAAAAACAAACAATGAGTAAAGATGATATTTAATACTCTCCTCAGTTTGGACTGGAACTTCCACTTTTCTATTTGGGGTTGTCCCAAATGAATGTCTAGTTTCGCACAATAAATATGTTTTCCATCTAAACTTCCACAACTGAACTTCTAAATTCAAAGGATAATGAGTTGCRCTGACATACAAGTCCAGCCATTAATTTCTCAATTAGTTGGGATATGGTGGTAACTTATACATGCTCAATGTGCTCCTTAATCTTTGTGTCAAGTCTAATGTGGATGGAGGGAGGTACTATTTATATTCCTAACCACAGAAAATTTATGGTATTTAACWATGCTTTTTATATTTTAGTGGTGGTAATTATTTCATTTGATGGTTATCTGTAATATATTTGGTTATTCTTGATAATATTAATTCTGGTGATGCCCGAATAGTTACAATATTGTTATATGTTCTTTTCTGTCTTTTTRTGCATAACRGAATTTCAGATATGTTCCTAATATGATGCCAAGTTTCACTTATTAAGGTGGTCTTGTATTTTTATCTTTTTAGTCGCCGTTTATATACAAGAGTCTGTGGGTATTCTGTTAATAACTTTCTTGCRTCTCTCATGCTAAGTTATCTACTCTTGATTTGCTTTTGAGTCTGCTTTATGCCTTTTGTATCTCTCTTGATTTGCAGACAGTGGATCAACTCTTTAAGCTGAGACTTCCAATGGATATCACTCACCTCCAGGCTCTCCTTTCCATAGTTTTCCACRCGTTGGATGCTTATCTGCTAAAAATTGTTRGCCAGTTAGGTAATAWACAGTGTGATGTCTACCTGGATAAACCTTGCATAGTTTCATATATGTTTCTTCTCGTATCTGTGGTAAAACTCCTTTCCATTACATGAATATTCATCTAGATGCATCTGTTTCTTCTTGTGCGTATCAAACAGAAGATTTGGGTGGGGCTGCGGGGTCATTATAGAAGACATTCAGCTGTCTCCCCCTCCTGCCTTTGGATCTAAAATGCTTCTAGAGTTCTAGGACAGAGTTTATATTACTTATGATGCTTTGCTTGTTAATAATGTTTCAGAAAAGTGAAATTGCATGAGTTCTTTCATGGAATCTTTCCCTGAGAATTGGTTGGGTTTTATTAATATATTTGGTGATGAATCTCTATTTCATTATAAAAGACAGTGTGAAAGGATAACTTCACGATGAAATTAGAACAATGACAGAATCATGAGTTAAACATGTATAAACAACTTTAAACAGAGTTTTAATGTATAACGAGCCTAATCTTGAAGAAAGTATACACGACCTTGTTCCCACACTTAGGTATCCATGAATATGTTTGTATTTGTTCATTTACTATTCAAACTTTATTTTGTGRTCGAGCTTGATTCATTTGTTGAACAAAATAATATTATCCAAATGCAAGCATTCGCGTTTTGTTTGTGAACATTCTCTTTGTTTACAAYTCCACTGACGCCCTCTTTTTGTTTGAGCTCCATGCCTGTTCCTCAAACCTCTTATATAGCTAGTGAGATCTTCTGCAATATTTCTATAAACTCACTGAAGAAACTTTGAGGTTGCTTCCTTTCCCCCCTTGGATGAGAGACATTCCTCAACCTTTCTTTTATTTCYCTTTCTCTCCATGGAAGTTGGACTAGGTTTGCTTCTTCCTAATGCATCTCTGGCATTACCACTCTTTAGGTCTCATTTTTGTTGTTTGGACATATGGTTTAGTGGGGATGTTATCGTCAATGTTCTGATTACTCTTAAGTTACATATGTGAGGCCTTTTGTGTTCTTTGATCTTAAAGTCGGGGTTTCTTATCTCAGATAATGCTATCATACTAGCATTTCAATTATCCGGGTAATTTTTAGAAGCATGGGGTGTGTGATTCTCTAAGCAGTATGCTTTGTTTCTGAGTTGATTATTTGAAGTTGACTCAAGTGRGTTTTATATGTTTGTTTTAGCATAATTTTTAATGCATAATTAGATATTAGACATTTATGAGAATTTGCTCTAGAGTGCAGTTGATAAGCAGAATCTCTATCCTCCCATGCCACCTTTGACACGTTACAAGGAGACAACATTTCCAGTAATTAAAAAAARGTTAGCTGAGTCTACTGTGCTTGATAATGAAGTCAACAAGAAGCTGCATGAATTGACAACAGCCAAGCTTTGCATAAGGCTGACTACTCTTCAAGTGAGTCCAATTTTATTCTGATAACCCCAAGTTAATTTGAGACCAATTCTTAGTTGCAATAATCATCAATTGGCTTCTTTAGTTATCAAATATTTTAAGGTTGATGGGAGATTTAGGAATTAGATACTTGTAAGTTCACAGATTTAGTTTACTTAGAACTTCAAATGTTCTATTAGTACAGATTCTATGTATCATTACAGATGGTATATTCATAGTAGTGTAATAAGGAGTTCTTATAAGGTGAAGTTTTATCTAATTGTGAGCTTTGAACAGTCACCACTTCAGAAAGTTAGAGATTATTGCGGAGGATGCAATTCATAAATTTCCAAAGCTGATGATGGATGAAGAATTTGAAAGAAGTTCATGAAATTGATTGCGAGATTCAAAATCCCGTGTCTTTTGRATCTTGTTAATTTGCTTTTCTAAGTTATACGAAATTAAATACCACCAGAGATAGAAATTCTTAGCTTTCTGTACTTCAGAGTTATGAAAAGCAACTACTTTGTTATTTGCAACTTTCATAGTTTCTCATTCAACAGCGATATTCATCTCATTAGCATATGTACCTTTTTTTTTTTTTTTTTGGGGGACTGTCTAGAACAATGATTTCGAAGGGAAACACCATTGGAGGAATCTTAAACCTTGCCATTTGTAGGACCCTTTGATCTTAAAGTCCAGCACCCCCTCAAGGATCTGAAATTGAGAACATCCTGCAAAAGTAATAGATGGGTTTCTTGAAGGAAATAAGCTACAAATGAAAGATCTCTTTCCAATGCCACTCTAATGTACTTCAAATGTTGTGTGGCTATTACTTTGAAATGAAACAAAATGGTGACAAATGGTTATGATTCCAAGTATTTTTTGACGAGCCACCTACTTTTGGAATTCAGTCAGTCTTAACTTAGTTTTTCCAAAATAAACTATCCAAACYACTATGATTAAGTTTCTTCTTCTTCATTGTGCAGTATATTCAGAAACAAATATATGTACTTGAGGGAGGAATTAGGGAGTCCTGGGCATCTGCTCAACGACCTGAAAATTGTGAATGGTGTAAGTTCAGTTGTTTGTGGCTGCAAACTTGCATATTTTGATCTATTATTTGTCATAAATATTTCATTTCCTCAAAATCTCCATTATCAATCTCTTCACCCAAAGCAGTTTGCATTTCTCTCCTCTTTCTTAGTTTTTATATACATATATATATTTATTTATTCATTGGATTTGAGTGCATGTTTTTTCTTGAACAAGATCAGTTCTGCAATGAATGTGTCTTGATTGAGCTGCTAATTTTAAACTAGAAGTCTGAGTATTTTTTGTTTGGATGGACATTTTTGTTTCATCCAGCCAGGGAAACTCCTGAGACTTCAGGCAGAATTTTAGATGCCTGTGGTGAAGCAGTTGATGAACTTTTTGCTGCTACATTTGACTGTATCAGGGATAGTTCTGCTAATGCCATCAGAAGTATTTGTGAATTCATTGGTAAGTAAGCTTCATATTCTTTTCTGATTTCCTTTTTGATGTCAAAATCTTGAATGGCCTGTTCATGTATAATTTTTGATAAGTGGTGATCTTTTGTTAAGTGATTTTTGTCCTGATTTGTTTTGCTCTCTCACTCTCTTTTATTTATTTTTTGTTTGTTTTCTTTTTGTTTTAATTTTAGGAGCAAGAGTTGTCTTCTGGGATCTGAGAGAATCATTTCTGCTATACCATTTATATCGGGGCAGCGTTGAAGTTTCTCGCTTAGACAGCATACTTCCACATCTTGACAGCGTAAGATATATTAGATTTCTATCCTCCTTGCTTTTACCTACCCCCATTAATCAGTCCAAAATATTCTCTCTTCCTTTTGTTTTTTTTTTTTTTTTTTTTTTTTTTGGGTGTCTTTTCTGATAACTCATTGTGCTAGGATGATTTAATCCTGAGTGGCATATCTGCAGGCCCTAAACACTGTGTGTGGTTTGATCGATGACACGCTAAGAGACCGTGTAGTATCAAGCATTTTTAGAGCCTCGTTGGTATGATCTTATTCTGCTGTCTGTTGTCATTTTTTCCTTTTGTTTTGCACTAATTCACTTCATTTTATAGGAAGGATTTGTTTGGGTATTACTTGATGGTGGACCTTCATGTGCATTCTCTGATTTAGATACTCCCATGATGGAAGATGACCTTAACCTGTTGAAAGTGAGTGACATATGGGATATAATTCGTCTCTTTCTTTATCTCTATTCTTCCATTTCTTCAAATTGCGTCCTGATCCCTCTTTTAATTTCTTTAATATATACACTCATAATATATTTGTGTGTTGTTTGTGAGAATCTACTGTAGAATTCAGCACCGGTTCACCATTTTCATGCTTTTTTGCCTTTTAAATAAGAGTTTCATCCCCATTTGGCATTGCACGTTTGTCCTTGACATGGGRAGTAAAATGTAGCTTTCTTGTTGGTTATACTAAAGTAGATTATCCTGCTGTATTAATTTGAAGGACTTGTTTATAGCTGATGGAGAAGGTCTTCCCCGTTCATTAGTTGAGGAAGAAGCTAAATTTGCCCATCAAATATTAAGTCTGTACTCCCTTCAGGTTTGTTGTTTCATTATCTCTGTTTTCTTTTATTTTTTTTTTTTCTTTTTCTTTTGGGGGTGGGGGTATACTTGAATCAGCTGTTCATAATCTCATCTTGCTGCTTACTTGTGTTCTGAACAGGCAGAATCTGTGATTCAATTGTTAATGAGTTCCAGTGAGCACATTTCGATGGGTTTGGAAACACACAAGTATGGCCAGAGATGTTTAGGAGAAGCTGACATTCTTATACGGGTATTATGCCACAAAAAGGATAGAGAAGCCTCTAAGTTTTTAAAGCAACACTATCAACTTCCTGCATCTTCTGGTAAGTAGTTACATTCCCTCCCTTCAGGATTGTATTTAATAGGTGTTGTGGTTGGGCATATGATTTACTACAAGGCTCCTAAATTCTTGTCTATGATTTGTTTGCATAATGGTTCCCTTTCTTTTGGAGCAGAATATGATGAGACCCATGGGGAAGAGTCCAGCTTTAGATCGCCTCTAGTAACAGATCTGCTAAGGAGAACTGCATCATCTCGCTGGGCTGACAAGGGCAGCATTAGCTTTAGATCTTTCAAGAAGAAACTGCAGGAAGCAACTTGGATGTAACGCATCCTTCTGTTCATCCATTTCGACATCTGTTGCCTGGTGAACCATCCRAATTCAATCATGCCTTTGGTGCCCATGCAATATTCAAATGGTCATCAAGTGATTGTAAAGTGTCACGATGGCAGGCATTTGCCTAGGTMAATCTCGAAACAGGTTAAATTGACATGAAGTATTTCCAGTGCTTTTGGACACATGATTCAATGGCTCCTTCCTTCCTTGCAGTTTGGGACAATATTTTCCCTTTTTAAAACTCCCAAACCAGGGTAGTGGAGCCCGGAGTTGAACATCCTATTGTAGATCATTTCTCCCAATTGAAAATTCGAGCATTTGGGGTGTTGTTGGGAACTGCCAAATCTTGCTATGTTTGCATTTCAACAAGGGTACTAAGTGGGAATTCTTTCTGCAGATAATTACTTCCTAAATGAATCATGCCGGTTAAATCCTTTTCATTTCTGTTACTTTCTTATTCGATTGTCTCATTTTCATAAATATGGAGGAAAGAAATTCATTAAATATACAGAATTTTGAGCAATAAAAAGCTTAAACTTGACTCATATTAATTTAAGCTCAAGTTGAGTTTAAGTCATGATTTGCAAGTGATTTGACTTATTTGAATTAGTATTTTTTATTAGATAATAAGTTTTGGATAGGGTTCACATTTCATTTTTTATTATAATTCTTAAAACGAGAAAAGGATTCGATAGTTTAATATTTATTTTGGAARAAAAACCTAGCCAAAGTTCCAAATATAGTTCAATGGGGTGATCCAAAGAAACATATTACCCAAAAAAAAAAAGTGATTTTATATTATAAGAAAAGAAAAAATAAGGAGGAAAAGCAATTTCAGAAAGAGATTTTATAATAATAAGCTTTTTTATATATTTAAGGGGAGGTAAAGTGCCTTCACTCTACAAAAGGGTATATTATTATCAGTTAAATAAGAAGTTGTTGTCAAATGAATATATCAAAGCAATAAATGAATGTAAAATTACCTATAAAAGTTACATATATTGAGTTTGCACTGGAATTGTGGTGTTTAGCGTCTAATAATTAGAGTTCTCGGGTTAATTGATTATCTAATCTAATTTTAAAAAGATATAATTAAATTTTAAAAWTTAGTTGCAAATGTGGATTACTAAATATCATAATAACTCAAATATCAAAATTTTKTCTTGGAAATATGGGTGTATTGTGCCTAAAATTATCTATAAAAGCTACATATAATGAGTGCATAATCGAATTATCTTATCCAATAAATAAGGTTTCGAGTTAATTGATTACTCAATTTATTTTTAAAAATATATTATTAAATTTTCAGCATTTAGATGTAAATGTGAATTATTTAATTTCTTAAKAATATAGAATTGTATCTTTGGAGCGTACGTGTAGTGTGCCTAAAGTGACCTATAAAGGCTACATGTAATGAGTTCACAATCGTTCCTGATAGCTCGAGCTAATTAATTACCTAATATACTTTAAAAAATATAATTAAATCTTTAAAATTTAAATGTAAATGTGGATTACCTAATCTGTCAAGAATACAAAATTGACTCCGTAGAGCGGCGGTTCTTGTAAGCTTAAAAACAGAYTGTTTTAGCTTTTTTTTAATTATAAATGTTACTAAATTACCTAAAAAAAAATTACATATGTAAAGCTTATGAGACAGTCCGAACTTTAGAAAACTTTTTATTAAAAAAAAAAAAGGTACAAATTATTTATAAAAACAAGTGATTTGTTATATTTTAAAACAGATTATTCACTATATATACGAATGTAAAAAAAGAATTTATATGTCTTTTTCGTTAAGAATTTATAAATAATCGAGCTAGTAATAATCGAAATTATCAAGTTAATTAATTATCTAGTTTATTTATAAAAAATATAATTAAATCTTAAGATTAGTTGCAACTGTGGGTGTTCTATCTGTCACAAACACATAATCGAGTCTTTGATTTATAATTAAAATAAATAAATATTAAGATAAATCACTTTTATATTTTTCTTTCTTCTGGGTTCAGAGACATTCAATTAGTACTTCTTTGGGAGAACGAAAAAAAATTCACAATGAAATTTATAATTTAATCAAGTGTGTGCATGTGTGAAGTTAAATTACATATATATAACTTATGAATCAAGTTCGAGCTTTAGAGAACTTGAACTTGACTCGTATATTTATTCAAACGAACTTTAGCTTAGTTTATTATTTACTAAGGTTGATTTGTTTACATTCTATAAACTTTTACAAAGTGATAAATCAAGAATTCAATTTAAATCTCCTTATGCTAATGCATTAGAAGAATATTACATATTTATGATAATGAAATAAAATATTTATTTATATTTGTTACTAAAAATTTATAAAAGATTATATGACTGAATGAAAAATAATAGTCTAAGTTGTTGAGTGAATTACCTAATTTATTTTTGAAAAATATAATTAAATTTATAAAGATTAGTTATAATGATATATTTATATCACGGACGCCTAATGTAATATAAAAAATACAAAAAAAAAAGGCTAAAATCAATTCATATCTTTCTTTCTTTTTTTTAACGAAAAAAAAAGGAAAAGAATTTTGAGAATGAAATTTTGTAATTTAATCAAAATTTGTGGCAATCATCAAGTATAATTCTCGAAGGACTCCATCCCCACCCGAACCCTAGCCTCCGCTAGGATTATAGCCCTAAATTCAAAGGATTAACCCAAAACATCGTTCCAGATTAGCATATATGTATCCTTACTCTGCAATTCCCTGGAGTGAAGCTTCAAAAATGGCTTCCAATGACAAAAAACGAGGGCAAAGCAAGCTGGAGTCGGTGGAAAGAGTTACAGGTAACCTCGACCTCCTGAATGAGATTCTTGTRCGTTTGTCCTTCAAATCATCCATTCGCTGCATGTTAGTATGCAAGAATTGGTGTGACTTAATCAAGAGTATGCACTCTCTGAGAAGTGGCCGACTTTCTGGTCTTTTTTATCACATTCCTTCTCTTCCCCGTGGTCGATATCAGTATATTCCTCTGGCCGATGGTGAAGATGATTCTGCATATAGTGTAAATCCTTGTCTGGAGTTGAATTTTGAACATAAGTTTGAACATTCAAGAATTTTGCAGTCCTGTAATGGGTTTTTGCTTCTGTTCAATTCTTACCCCCTGCGTAGATACTACGTTTACAACACTGTCAATAGGGTACATCATGTTCTTCCGACGCTTTGCAGTGACTATCTCATTGATATCAGTTTGGCTTTTGATGGATCATGTCGTTATAAAGTAGTAGCTTTTCTCAGATTGTCTGGGGGGTCTTGTCAAATTCGAATATACTCATCAGGAGGGGATGAGATGTGGCGAATTGCTAGTGAAAATGCTATTGAGGCAGATTCAACTGTGAARTTCCTTAATGGCGTGTTCTGGAGTAACTCTATCATCTGGGTGAATTGGAATTCAAATATGCCATCTCTGAAGTTTAACATTGACACGGAGGARTTGCTGACTGTAGCATCACCTCCATTTCAATATCCCTACAAGAAGGATACCATTTATCTAAGGGAATCTGAAGGCCACTTGTATTTTATTGAGTTTGATTTCTATTATAGCTTCCGTGAATTCAATGTGTACGAGTTGGAGAAAAATCACTTGAGGTGGTTCTTGAAGTATCATGTGGACCTTAGTGATTTTTGTCGAGCATCTCAACAAAGATGGGATCATCAGAACTTGCCATTCTTAATATCTMTGATTCATGGAGATGTTGAAGAAAATTCAGCTTTAGTACTATATACACCTGGCCAAATAGTTTCCTACAGATTGAAGGACAAGATTTCCCGGAAGCTCTGTGATCTTAGTATYAATGTTGATCAGCTCAAATACTTCCAGTATTGGGGACACAAATGCATATACCACCATGTTATGCCTGTTCATTTCGTTGATCCTTCCAGCACAAGAACTGCACATACATAATTATCATRTCTCATCAATTGAAGTAGATTCTTAGCTCTGGAGTTCTGATTCTTTGTCTGTTTATCTCAAAGCAGAGTCATTCTTTGGATTTGGATATAAACAGGTAATTCTTGGATTGCAGACTCAAATTTGGTGGAGGTATACTCAGACGAGATGATGATCAGCTTTAGTTCAGGCAGCCATGTGCATATGTACATTCATTTCCTTTCTTGCTGTACATTGACTCTGCATCTTATATGCTTTTGGTGGTGAAGGCGACAGAATTAGAATATGYTCTCCTGTAATCATGAAAGAAGCAGCAGGATTGAGTGGGAGGGATTGAGGATGGAAGAAAGAGTCTCCTGGCCGCAGCTTAATTGCTAGGTGAAACCAAAGATGTTCTGTAAATTCCTCACAAGTGTGAAATTCCAACTCTCTTTTCCGATTATTCCATGTAAAACAATGAATTATGTATGTCATTCCATGTAAACAATGAATTATGTGCCTCTACTCAAGCAAGACTGCTTAGTCTCCACTTAGAGAAAGCTTGTCTTGCTTCCGAGTGAAGTGTAGTTGGAGGATATTGAATCAGATGTCTGGTTCAGATAGGAAAAACATCTGCAGGGATATGCAGGGATGGTGAAAGCAACATGAAATATTTTGGAATTGTCTTTTGATAAATGGAGTTTTGCTTCCAACTGATTTAAGGTTTGCTTGTAAAACTTGGATAAGGGAAAGTCTTCACTCCCATGTTTTTCCACATGATGTAATTAAGAAAATTCAAAATATAGCGAATTCTTACAAATTTACTATAATAATGAGCATCCTAAATCTTGCGGATATCTAACCATTTTGCCGGAAGGAGGATATCGACCTGCATTTGATGTTTTTGTCTCTGAACAATGACTATATTACTTAACTAAAGTTAGGTTACTTAATGGAATGTTTGCTTAGCAAGTTAGGACACGTGCATTTAAATTCTTATAGAACTCTTATACTTTATTCTGTGCACAATTTGTGCAGCAAAGCAAACTCTTGACATTTACTGCTGTAATGAGATGGTTACGTATGTGTATACGTGGCTGGCAAACTCTTGCACAAGTTGCTCCAACTCTTATATAAGCAATGGTGAAATATTGATGAACTGGACTAGCAATACAACTACAGAAGCYTATGGGGAAAAAGTGACTTCAAAGTCACTGTTATTAGGCCGCATTGTACGTACTAGGTTACATTCTGTATCCTGTGTACTATTCACAACTTTCTAAGTTTATATRTCATTCATTCGGTCTMTGTGACTCTAGGATACTCGTGTATTTAGGCCTATCCATATTTTACACGTATTACATGAGTACAACCTGGTAATTCCAATTGAGCTTCCATACCTTGAGTAGCTCAATACAGTGCGTGACATTCTGGTTGATTTCAAATGTTTAGACAAATCAAAGTACATGTTCTTGGGTCTAATTCTTGGAGACCAGAAGTCTGTCACTAGATCAGAAGTAAAAGGTGCTCAATTGTAATCTTAGTTTGAGACCAAGTCACTGCATCTAATGTCCAGTCTGTCGAGACAGCACTGCCACTGAAGAAAAGGCTAAAAGATCACAACATCATCCAGTATTACGAAGTGTCCAAAAACCAGAAGAAGGTGGTTTGTGCATACCATGATGCTGGAGTTTGACCCAGTTCTTTTCTTCATGCTCTGGCTTGTATTGTTCGTCTCTTGTAGCTGCGCTGAGAGACCTTGCCTATATGAAAATACTGGAAATGATGAACCATATCCACATTCGCACCCAAAGCCTTTTTCCTTTTTGCCAAATGCACCCAMAAAGTCTCTAACGGGCKGGTGACACCTCTCMATTGTTTTTAAAGGTAGACCACAACTTTCAATTGTTTAAGAATATAGAACATTATCCAACCCTCCGCCCTTATGTCTATTCATCTAACCCCTTTACTAGAGACCACGAGACTCGTACTTCGAATGAGATTCGGATTTTCCTCTTTTACGAAAGATGTTTACAGTCCACAATTAACTCTTTTCAAATTTTTACTACCTCACAACTATATACTCCTAATATTAAAAACCACAGCAAAAAAGTATCCTGAAATAAAATTAAAAAATCTTTTAATTTATTGAACATCCATAGGTTAAGCCAATTCATCATAAAACTTCTCTGTATGCATAAACATTGAAAAATAATTTTCGGCTACAGAGATTTCAAGAGTATAATCACTTATGGACTTATCCACATGGTCCCAGCCAATTTTGACCTTTCAGTTCCGTGAAATTTTCCCACCTTTTAATTGTTGTCCCGGGAGGTGGCCCCAAAGACTTTCCGGGTCCCACCCAGATCTGGCCMTTTTTTTCTTTTCCCCTCATTTTGGATCTCCGGGAAAGAGCTCCTGACCCACCATCCCTTGTTCGAGAAAAGACCGGAGCTTTGAAATGATCTTCGTCACTTTTACACGTGTTGATTATCCAAAAGCCTCAGCAGTTTCYAGAGTCAAGCCCTTTCCTTCTAGATCATACGCTGGGACCCAACAACATTCCCCTGGTTTACGTCCACGGTTACAATCAACTCTCACCGTCGGATTTTCTAGACATCCTGATGTCAAGCCAGGATGGATCTTCACCGCGACTGCTCCCTCCATCCAACGGTTCAGATTTTACATCCGAGGCATGTGGAAGCAACTGATCCTTGCCAGTGCCATTGCCATTTCTAGGGTCTTCATCGTCGCTTCGCCTTACGCGCTTAGCACCAAGTGAAACTCCAAACAACCTTGGACTCACGTCCAGCTCTTCCTCCTCTTCCGCCTTCACTCCTCCACCGTCTGAGGCGGCACCGCATTCCGTCTCCGTACTCAGTCTCCCAGGCATCAAATCCAAAGCTCCACCTCCTTCTCCCTGTCCTCCTCCAGAGCTTTCCGGCTGATTTATAGCGTAATTCGACATCATATTATATATGTTCCCACACAAACTCCGCAACCGAACCAATTCTTGATTCAGCTGAGCGTTTTCTTTCCTCAACCTTTCATTCTCCTCTAAGAGCTCCGGCGTTGTCGTACAAGTCGTGGCGCGAATAATCGTAGCAGTTGCTGTAGCTGCCGGCGAAGAATTAGACGATAATACCTGCTCGTCACCAGAATTTGTGGGAGAAATCACTCTGATTGCCGCAGGCACCGCCACAGTAACCGCGTGTGCATTTGCTGCACCGACAGCTGAAGTAGTAGTTGKTGGTGCAGCAGGTGGTACAGCTGTCGGCGATATTTTCCGGCGTTGAATATCCCGTAGCAATCCTTTTTCCCCTCTACGAAAACATTCATTTGCAAACTCCCACCGATCAGGCACCACTTTCCTAAACCCCTACAGTTCGGAAAACACCGTCACCGCAGAAGAGAGAAGAAAGAAAGACCACAGAAAGTTGAATTCAAATGGATTAGTAACTTACATAAGTATTGAGCTGGCGAACAAAACTGGAAAAGTTATTGTGTTTAAAGTATTTCGGAAGCAAATCTCGAGCGAATTCAGCCGGACGCCAAACAATGAACGTAGTCCCGTCCTCGTTCCATGAAATCAAGTCGTCGATGGCAGGATCGTCGACGAGTTGATACGTTTTGGTTAGAAACGGCGTCGGAAGAGACCTCTGCGACTCAACTCCTCCAGCGGGAGACTCGCCGGTTTGTTCAACCGGCATTGGAGTCGGAGAATCCAGACCACAAGTATCTTCCTTCGGAGATCGCACCCTATAAATGCAAAAAATAAAACGAGAAAAAACTCAGAATAATTCAAAACACTAGCTTCAGCTTATACTACATCAGAGTTTGAGGAAAATTAATATATCAAAACAAGATTCCCATCTAATCTCGTGAACACTACCAGGTCGATTAAAAGAATCATTACACAGCTAAATATGTTCCTAGCTAGAACACGGTTTCATCACATTAATTCATGATAACACGATTTACAGACAGCATTTCTTTGTTGAATGAATGAGGCAAAAGTTACCTAGAAAGACGAGGTGAGTTACAGAACCAGAGATTTCACAGAGACGAAACTTCAAAACAAGGTAGCTCAAGAGCAGGTGACGATAAGAAGCTGAAGTGCAGAAGGAACGGGGAGAGAAGAGGTAGAGAACAGAGAGAGAAAGTAGATGAAGTTAGTCCTTTGGTGTTTTCTATTTTCTAGAAGGTTCGTGTGGGGTGTTCTAATACAAGTGGAAGGGGCAGCGGAGACGCAACAAATTGTAAAAGACAATTTTACTAGAAGAAAATGGAAAATAGGATATGTTGGACCCCAATACATATAATAGGAATTCTTTTTTCCAAGATTGGAACTTTTATTTTTTTTCTTTTTTTTGGTACTTTTCCAGAAACTTCCCATCATTGTCTTTTTCTTTTCTTTTTTTTTTTTTGTAAAATAAAAGTTGGATTAGCAGCCACGTGATAGTCTTCCATGCAGTTCATGAAAAAATCTTAACCGTTAAAAATAAGTATTTTACCTAAAAAAATTATTGAATTTAACAAGGTTTAATATATTTTACATGTTTTATATTTTTAAAATTTTATAAATTAACTGAGCAAAATAAGTTTAAAAATACTTCATACGTTTTATATTTTTTAAATTTATATGAGTTAATTTGAAAAATTAAGTTGATAATWTTTTATTCGTTCGAGATTTTTAAAATTCTATACAATTAATTTATGTAGCAAATTAATTTGGAAGTATTTGATATGTTCAATATTTTTAAAAATTTTATAAAATTTAAAATTTCGTCATTTAAGTATTGATCAAATTGAAGTCTGGAGAATTAAATGAAGCAAGAAATAATGGAATTTCATACATTAGATGCTTCGTGGGCATTTTGAAGTTATCAAAGGTTGCTTAGTTCTTGAAAATTAGGTAGCATTGCCAAATGATCATTTGGTTAATGATTGTAAACAATCCGATGTTAGTAGTATTATAATTAACGCTCTATTGTATCATAAGTATTATTATTATTATTATTGCGAGATTTTTTAATATAATAAGTATATATACATGTGCTTTTTCTTGACAATATTATCGCAATGAAAATTATACGRAAGTCTTAAAAATTTATAATAATAGAAAAGTAAAATGCTCAAACAGATAATGCAAAAACGTTACGCGATAATAAGTAAGCAAATATAAATATATTCAAAATAATATACAAAGCACGTCCTACCATACTAATCAAAATAAATATATCTAAAGTGAAAAGAAATCTAAACATAATTGAKAATATTTCTTTGCATTTACTAACAATTAATTATTTATTTTGTATAGTATATTATTTATTAATATTTAAATATTTATTATATCTCATTAAATAAATGCAAAATTGAACGTAAATATTTATTTACAAATAAATATAAAGAAACTTATGGGATTACTATGGGGTAGTGGATAAGGATGTCGATGTGCTACACACRCACATTCACATWGTTGGCTACTCTTAGTTGTTTCCTTTCATTATCGTTTTCTTGTCTTATTTCTATTTTGTTCCCTTTTTTTGGAAATTTTTCGAAGCTTCCTAATGAAAGTCATTGTTTCCTTACATTTTCTAATCGTATAGCTGGCATGAATAATTCCTTGGCTTAGTATTATCTATAGATTTTTTATACTTATATAATTATTTATATGTGGTTAGAAATTTTAAAAAAATACAATTTAAAYGATTGATTAATTTGAGCATTGTATCATTATTACATAACCATAAATAAAAGAAAAGATAATGAAAAGAAAAAATAATATTTATTTAAATGAGACAATTGGTCAACGACTAACATGTTTGATCTTATTTGTGATATTATGTTAGATATATTATCGAGTAAGAATTATCTCGAATTAGTCTCATCAAGTGAGTATCGCGTCTTCTAATTAAAGAAGCATTTAATATTAATTTAAGAATATATTTTTTACTTATTAAATTTTCTTGGAAGTAAAAAATGTATATAATTAATGACTATTCATCAGTTCTTTAACTTTCTTAGGATCTATCTCATTATCACCATGGGCAAGAATGTCATAGTGCTTTGAAGTTCCCATTGTTCATTTTKTATTGAATTTCCTTTTGAGTTTATTTTACAAAAAACACAAGACATACTATATAATACATTTTCATATATAATTTTGCTAAGATGATATATATCTAGAACTCTTTCACTTATAATTTTAAATTTATATATGTAGGGGAAAAAGAAAAAAATAATTGAAATTTTTATAAATTTCAATTGATCTTGACTTATCAATAATTTCATTGTTGCTTTCAATCTAGTAGTTTGGGACAATTTGTAAGTGGACGATCAAGTTAAAGTAAGATGAGTACAACTTGAATCAAATTTGAATTAATCTCATCGGTGTGAGCATATCGAATTTTGTAAGGAAAAAAAAATTCCTTGTTATTTTAAATTTTCATGATGTTGAAACACAAAATTTGTATAGAGGATTGGCAATCTGAATAGCTCTGCATGACAAAGTTTCATTTGTCAAAATGATAATGTACCAATGGAAATCAAACCAAGTAAAACTTTCTATTTGTTTGGAGGTTTTGAAAAACTCTGGGGGCCAAAATCAAATTATTGAAAATATTTTCATTAAATACTTTGCAGTTCGCGGTTGTTTTTGGAATAGCAGCTGAAACTGGCGACTTATCTCATTGGCAACGTCCACGCCGGTGCTAATTTACCAAGTCCGACTGATTATAAAGGTTACACGCATTTTTCACCCTCTTTTACCACTCAAAAATCTACCTTTTATGCTGATATTCGCGGGTTTGGGTTATGTAATGCATGCGGCGTTAGACTTATAGCAGTATTTTGGTATCTTTGGTTTGTTGTGTGCTTTGTACTCCAGGCGTTCGATGAAATGCCTGCTTTTGTGAATTAGTTTCTGAAAGCATCGAGTATGGATTTTTGTTCTTTGAGCAGAGTAAAATTCAATTTTGACATTTTAAACTAATGATCCATGATTGAGCTCTGCGAAATTGGCAGTTTCGAATATGAGTTGAGCTGGAAAAGATTGCAATGAGGAGCCAATCCAGATGGGATAACTTAAATACTCAGGCTCTATCGCGATTCAGAATTTTAAATATTTCGGGAACTTTTCTTAGTGTTGTTTTGTTGTTTTTAGTAGTATCACTATTGTTTTCTGGTGCATATTCATCAATGCTTTAATTCACTAACTATTGGCTTTGTTTCTCCCTAGCCATTTCCCCAGATTAAGTTTAAACCTCTCTTATTGATAAATGTAGGTGTTCTTAGCTACGTTGTAYYGTATCTGATTTTCTGAGATTTTTATCTGCAGCTTTAGCAGCTGATTACCAGTGCTTTTTTGGAGAATACTAAAATCTTTCCTTGGCTAAAATGACTGTAATGGTTTGATCGTACATCGCCTACCAATTTTGGTTAAGAATGATGCCTTCTTTAGGAGCATCAACATCGCGCTTTCTTCTTGGAGATTATGCATCTTTGAGGATATTTTCTCAGTTTCACAGAACCGCTTGCTTTCACAGAAGTGGACATTTTTTTAATAGGTTTGATTGTCAGAATGGGCCTCTTACATTAGCAAGCCTTGGACTGAAAAGGGAAACTGAAGTAGCCAGTGGAAATGATAAAAATAAGCTTCAGCAGGGGGTTTCTACCATAGAATTCCCCAAAAGTAAAGTGAACAAAATTGTCAGCAGGAGAACCAAGCTGGACGCGGCAAAAAATTCTCTGGAGATTGGGGCTGCTCCTTTTGCTGCAAAATCTTTTACTGAGCTAGGACTCCCGCCTTTGTTGGTTAAGCGGCTGGAGGAGGAAGGATTTAAGGTGCCAACAGATGTTCAGGCTGCCGCAATTCCTACAATTCTCAAGAATAATGATGTTGTAATCCAGTCTTACACAGGTTCAGGGAAGACATTAGCATATCTCCTTCCCATTCTGTCTGAAGTTGGTCCACTGAAGAATGATTCTTCTGATGGTGATGAATCTAGGGGCAAAACAGATATAAAAGCAGTGGTTATCGCTCCTTCTAGGGAACTCGGAATGCAGATTGTGAGGGAATTTGAGAAGCTTTTAGGACCTGCAGACAAGAAATTAGTTCAACAGCTTGTAGGGGGCGCAAATAGATCCAGGCAGGAAGATGCACTTAAGAAGAACAAACCAGCTATAGTAGTTGGGACACCTGGACGGGTTGCAGAGATCAGTGCAGCTGGGAAACTTCACACTCACAGCTGTCGCTACCTAGTCCTAGATGAAGTTGATGAGCTCCTTGCCTTCAACTTCAGGGAAGACATGCATCGGATTCTAGAACATGTTGGAAGAAGATCTGGAGCAGGACCACAAGGTTTAAATAGATCTCCTGCCTGGAAGCCTGAGCGTCAGACAATCATGGTGTCTGCAACAGTCCCCTTTTCAGTCATAAGAGCAGCTACGAGCTGGGCACATGATCCGCTCCTTGTTCAAGCCCAAAGTATTATCCCACTTGCATCTATCTCCTCTACATCACCTGTTAAATTGACAGGAAGAACATCGAACTCCACTTCAAGCTCAGACTCACAGAACCTGCCTACAGTTCAGAGACTACCGCCTAACCTGGAACACTATTACTCTGTTACCAGGATACATCATAAAGTTGATGCACTAAGGAGATGTGTGCATGCGCTGGATGCCAAGTCTGTGATAGCATTTATGAATCACACCAAACAACTAAAAGATACCGTCTTTAAACTAGAAGCTCGAGGCATTAAAGCTGCTGAGTTGCATGGAGATCTAAGCAAGCTTGCCAGATCAACCATTCTGAAGAAATTCAGGAAAGGGGAAGTGAGAGTGCTGCTGACAAATGAGCTTTCAGCTAGAGGTTTGGATGTGCCAGAATGTGATCTTGTTGTTAATCTGGAATTGCCCACTGACTCAATTCATTATGCGCATCGAGCTGGCCGAACTGGTCGGCTTGGCCGAAAGGGTATGGTTGTAACCATCTGCGAGGAGCCAGAGGTCTTTGTAGTGAAAAAGCTCGAAAAGAAACTTGACATCTGTATTCAGGCTTGCAAGTTTATGGAGGGAAAACTTCTTGTTACCGAAGAAGAGAAGAGACTAGAAGCTGTAAGGCAATAAAAGTCACTAATGCACTTGTTCTTTGTTGGATGTTATTACTACTTTATAAAGATGGCACTTTTTGTTTCTTCTTTCATTAGTTGTAAAAATAATTAGAGCAGTGGTAGTACTCCATCTTCTTTCATTCATTATACTCCCAGGGCTTCTTGCTTATAAGGAGCTAGATCTTTAAAAATCATTCTATCCTCACTGCACTTGGCATCTCCATTCTCTCTTAGCTGCCAGAATAGTTCGGGAAATAATAATATCTGTTACTGCTGAAGTCAGATAAACCTATGAACTACAATCTTAGCTTAATATTAATCAATAGCAGTAAGATCATAATCTCTTACAGAAGTCATTTGCAGGAACCAGACCTGTTCATAGAGTTCCATATATTTAAAAAGAATCCTTATTGTAGATATCTTGCATAACGTTCTATATTTGTTTATATCCTGATTAACCTAATAGGTCCTATAGTCCGTTTCCAGATGTTCAGCATATCCGCATATCTTTGATCAAAATAATTATCAATCTTAAAAGAAAGCACAGGCACTTAAAATCTACCTTAGAAAGCATAGGCACTTAAACTCCACCTTATATACTTCATTTGTTTTGATGCTTCCGATTTCTTTTCATTTTCCTATGTTTCCTTTTCCTAAGGGAGTTGGAGGATGGTGGTGATAGTAGAGTAGGCAAAGAAAAATGTCATTCTCATTATTTTGTACTTAAAGCAGTAAAATGAGGATTAGTTAGAAAAGTGGAAAACAAATCTGCACTCTATTTCCATCTCTTCTCTGGATTTTACAGTAGCTATTCACCGAAGAACCAAGAAGTTGTGGTCTTGACCTACATAGGGAGCATCACCATACAATCCTTTTGCAGAGCTTGTAGCCAGATAAGAGAGCACAAGCAGCAATGACAAGGAAAGTTGCAAATGACGTGCAAACGCAGATTACAGCTGCTTTCCAGAGCGATATGCTGCTATCCATCTGTTGGATGGCCAGCACAGTCATGGAAGAAGATGATATAAGGAGGTAACCTGCCATCTATTACATGCCAGAAGTGTCAATTTCAAATACTTTCACTGCATTAAACCAAGTGGAAAACAGAAAATGAGAGAAACAGTAAAGGGAAATAGATTGCACTTAAATGAATCACTGAAGCGTAAATAGGGTGGACTTGTATCAAGTTATTCTATAAAAGTAAATCTCTTGACACTAAGCTTTCTTTGGTATTTTCTCTCTGTATACATCAAGTAGAATTCCAGGTCCTTTCTACTAACTTCAAATAGTAGAGTTACTGATTCCTGTCAGAACTTTTCTAATCATCTGGTCCTATTACAGACTAGAGTTCTAGATGTCAAAGTAAATGTCTATTGTGAAATCTTACTGAATCAGTTACACTGCTCTGTTATTTGCATGTTTATTTCCACATAATTAGCTCCCTAAAGCTCCCTATTTGCGCCTTTGCTCATCATGTTTGGTTATTTTTTGGAATATCAAATTCCAAACCCTGATAAATTTAAAGATCTTGCTACCAGATACCTGTATAAAGGTGTTTGTGGTTTTAGAACTATGCTTTGTGAACTGAAGATTATATATTTGTGCCCGATAAGCTACCTAAATGCCAGGTGCGTTCAAGGAGAGTATGTTACCTGATCAAGAATGAAGCTTATGTAGTCGGAGGTCATCTCTGAGATGAGAATGCCTCTGTGAGCAATGTCACAAATGCCTTTAAAGAGTTGATACACCGAGTACAGGGAAACTGATATGTTGACCAAGAAACAATACCTGTATGCATATTATCAGAAGAATAGTGAATTCTCTTTGAATGAATTCTCATAAAATTTTGTGCCCCTCAGAATCGGGTAATGGTCTGTGACTAGGAAAGTTTGGAATGACTTTAAGTGCATTCTGCTTTACTTTTTCATTGCTGCTGAAATTAGTGAGGTCTTGAATAATCATAAACACTGAAGACCACAGATGACGCAACTTGAATTCATTGTGACTTCAGAGATTTAATGCTCTTACTGCAACTTATGGGTCATTGCTTACATGAGCTCCGGGTAATCTTGAAAGCTGCTTTTTTCCTTTTTGGGTGATGCAGATGCAGCAGCCAGAGAAAGAGCAGAGACAAAGGAGAAAAGCAAAGCCAATGACCGAAGAAAGAGACTGGAGACGTGTGTGGGTGGTCTGGGGTTCCATGCCGTAGAAGCAACTGAAAATGAGAATGGTGATGGTGTTGCGAGAGGCGGCTGTGCTGGAGAATTGGACAAAGTTGAGGATGCACCAGCCATAGATGCCGCAAGCAATAACGATTACAGTTCTTTCTTCCTTCCTTCATTTCATTCTCTCCATCACTGTTCCTTTTGCAAACGAAGATTCCTTGCAATTGGCCTCGAGCAATTGATAAAATATGGGTTTAGGTTTAGGTGGCTGTCTATGGGAATAGTTTGTTGGGTTCGGCTATTAGTTGAATGTCATATTTCAAATCAACATGATGTAACTAGAGGTTCTGATTGTGTGCGTGAACATGGTTCAATCACAAAGCATATATTTCCCTGTGCCTTGTTTGCTGACTGAATAGTTTGCTAATTTCATGCCAACTTAGAAGTATTGAACAAATCCGCAAAAGGACCCAGGGAGTAGCAGTTAACCAAAGCTGCATGCTGAAAGCTAATTAAACCCCCAACCAGCAATTTTTGTACCATTATTATGCTCATCCTATCTAGAAAACACCTTGACACAGATATCATGATTCATGACAGAGATACCTTGACAGCAAGTGAGGAGATGGGGAGTCAACTTTTGTTCCTTCTTTTTCTCTCTCTTCTTGGCTCAAAGTATCCCACGCTGGACCTTAAAATCCTATCTGTCCATGAAGTCTAAGGAAGAGACTCTAAAAAAGGAGCTAAAGCAGCTGGTTAGACTCAAAAAAGTTGTCTTAGAGACTTAATAAACCTAAACATAAGGGGTGTTCTCCAACGCTTAAAATGAGAAGATTTAAGGTTAGGAGAACACCCCACAATATGCAAACAGAGCTTGACTACTAAGAGTTAAAGGTATGGAGCTCTAGTGCCGGCAATAATCATAAGAATTCAGATAAATATGTGGCCGACAGAGCTTTAGTGCCACTGTGCCAGCAACGACCACAACGAGTTCAGGTAAATATGTACCAAGTACATGTGGGTTGAAACCTAAGTACAACCCCTCCAAAAAAAAAAAAAAAAAAAATGAAAGATTTATCCATGCAACAGCATCGGCGAGCACATTGATACGAGTTGGAAAGATAGGACGGATGATACTCAAGGTTTGGACTGGTAACCCCACGGATTCTGGCTTGCCCAATTCCATTGATCCTTGCACATATCATCTAGGTTGTACTTTGCCCTGAAGGGAGGTAAACATATAGTTGTAAAGACCCATCGAATCACATACTAATTCAAGGAATGAAGGTCCAAAGCAATCACAATCATTGCATACATACAGAACCTAATCAGTGATATCACTCGAAAGCCATAGCAGCAAGAAACAACTTACTTCCATCCGAGCTCTTTCTGAGCTTTTTCTGTGGATGCATACACAGCCGTGGCATCTCCTGGTCTTCTTGGACACAGTTTGATTGGGATTTTCTAAACACGACAAACAACAAAATTCAAAATATGAAATACTTTTTGTGAGTCTGGAAATCTACTTTATGCTGCATTTTGTGAGTTCATGTTTGTAATTGGGTGTTCTTCATTGTGTGTAATACCTTTCCGGATGCTTTCTCAAAAGCAGAGACCATTTCAAGCACGGATGTACCACAACCAGTCGCCAAGTTGTATGCATGACAACCTAATACAGAGCATGTGGCATTTACTGCTAGAACATCTAATGAAACTGATATCACTTATAAACAACAAGTAATTAGTCCAGTGCTCAAAATTATGTTCAAGTAATACACCAACCAGAATAATCAGTTTTTAAAATCTTTTGCAGTGCAGCAACATGACCATCTGCCAAATCCATAACATGGATATAATCGCGAACCTGTCAGACACAAAACTAACTTCACTTAAAAATCCAAACTAAATCTAAACGAGAAACAATGTACTTTCTCAGTTGGGAACCCAAAAAATCATGATATTAAGAGACGATGCAGACCGCAGTTCCATCAGGTGTGGGATAATCATGACCATAAACATTGAGCTCCCGCTGCCTACCGACAGCAACTTGATGTATGTAAGGCATCAGATTATTAGGAATTCCCTTTGGATCTTCACCCAGCCGACCACTTTTATGAGCTCCAACAGGGTTGAAGTATCTCAACAAAATAATCTTCCACTCTTGATCTGACCTTTCGATGTCTCGAGCAATTTCCTCGAGGAATTGCTATCCATATATGGGTAAATATGAGTTTTAAGAAGTAGAACACATATATTTGACACAGGATAGAAAATAGTCTAAGTATATACAACTTCATCTAACAAAAAGAAAGCTGTTCACCTATGTAAAGGTAATATACCTTTGTCCGACCGTATGGATTCATAGCCTTCAGTTCAAAATCCTCAACGCATGGAATTTTGTCTGGCTGACCATATACTGTAGCGGATGACGAGAAAACCAGCTGTATATCCACATTCAGGACTAATTTGTAAGGACCAAAAATAAGAGATTAAGCCAGACCAATTAATGCAATATGTAGTCTTGATCAGTCACAAAATGCTCCAGGATTACAGGACTAAACACAATAGGGAACCTCTTTTATGCTAGTTCTCTTGAACAAGAATTAGAACTAGATGTTTCACACAAACCAGATATGAAAAATCTCCAATTTAACAAGAACATTTGAAAGAACGTTTCACCATATCTGCCCCAACCCCCTTTTCATTTTCTTCTTCACTAAACTGCAATAGGAGAAACTACAAACACAATTATAACAGTATACCTTCTTGCAGTTATATTTCGCCATGGTCATGTATAAGGTGATTGATCCAATCAAGTTGTTATCAAAATAACGGAGAGGATAAGCAACACTCTCTCCAACAGCTTTAAGCCCCGCAAAGTGCATCACGGCGTCAAACCTAACCCATTGTTCATTAGAAAACTTGTAAAAATGTCACCTAATCTAAACCAGATATTCAGTAAAGAAGCAGAAGAGAATTTAAAGTATCCAACAATACATAAAGTAGTCAACATCTTGAAACCATTTGAAGTCAACACCAGAGGTTAAGAAATCATTAGAAAGTCATAAACTTGGACAGTTTCACATACTTGTTCTTTGAAAATAATCTTTCCAAATCCTCCTTATTCCTTATATCACCCTGCCACCAAGGAAAGAATGACAAAATTGAAAATTAAATCAAGCCCAATATTTTATTGTAAAAACAATTGACCAGTGCATATTCCAACCAGAACATCAACATTYATGCCCCTCAACAATAATGTCGTATAATTTCTAAACCCACACTCCCCAGAAATATGCATGAATTAAAAGAAGGAAAATGCAATCGAATGACGTATGGGAATTGAATTACAGAGTGAATCGACCTACCAAATAGAATTCAAGCATTTGGGACAATTTATCTCCTACTAATTCTCTAACTCTGCGAACTGCCTCTTCCACAGAATTATCGAGGTTGTCTATGATAGTAACCTTGAACCCATCAGTCAGGAGCTGCACAACCGTATGCGTTCCGATGAACCCAGCTCCTCCCGTAACCAGAACATGCCCACCCTTTTGCACAGCCATTTTTCTCAAAAAAAAGGGTAAAGAAAATCTTTCTCGGCGAGAGATAAAGACGCGTGCCAGAATGAAATTTATGTTGCAGATAGAGATGGGATGCTATTATATAACGGTAAGGAGTGGAAAAAAGAGTTTGAGCAAACCAAGGAGACTGTTCAAAACTTAAAAGTAAAAACAGAGTCTGAGAATAGATAAATAGATATAGACAAAGAAGGAGGTGAGTCATAGATGACGAGTGTGAGATCACACAGTAAAGGAAAGAAGTAGCTGTGGAGTGGGATTAAAGATATCTCTCTTCCTATCGAGAAATACCTATTAATTTTCTTGAGAAGAAGGATCTGTTATGGTTGTTTGTAAAGAAGAGGCATCTGCTATGACTTATGGGATCGGCTTGGTAGCCGCCCAATTTATCGTACACAACGACACCTACAGCTTCAACTAATGACTAATTCCTATCCTTATTATGACAGCTTCTGACACCAGTCCTATCCTTCTATGGCAGGTTTAGATATGACAATATTTTATCGGATATTTCTATTTTCATATTTTCCTTTTCTTAAGATTTATAAATTATTTCAAATATTTTAATACAACATATATTTCACTGTTTTGATTTGATTTGATATATCAAAATATACATATTAAAAGAAAATTTCTAATTGACCCTCTAAAAAATATTTTAGTATGTATCCATTTAGATTTCTTCATCATAAAGAAAAAAGTACGAAATTGTTAATGATTGGGAACCCAGAGTTTTTCTCTTCYGGCTAAAGGGGACCTCTGTAGATAGATGGAAAGTAGGCTGATTTTGCCTCTTTGGTAAAGATTGTATTTTTGGGATAAATGTATTAATTTGATTTTTATTGATTGATCATATAGGAAATAAATCAAAGATTACGGCAACTATGGTGTAAGTTTAAAAATTTTATATGTGAAATCTAAGAGATATATGTAAGAAGTATATTCATTGAGTTTCTATCGACAATATTTGATTCTTTTTAAAATATAAATTATCTTTAAAAAAATGATCGTTTAGATATTATTACTCATTTTACATTTATGATGAAAGTATTCTTATTTGAATACAAATAAAATGAGGCATGGTTTGCATCACTTTTAAATAAAAGTAGTTAGGAGTGCACATCTTCCGTCTTAATCAAAATTCAATTTCGGATAAACTTGTATATATCTTCACTGGATAAGTAATGAAATGTCCAAATTCAAAAGTATTCCCTTACATCTCAACTTGTCTTGCTATCTCTAATAATAATGATATTGTAGGTGTAAAATATATCTCATTTTGATGAGTAGGTATTTTTTAATATATCTTTTTGTTATATCTTTTAATTGATATAGTAAATAAATATAATGAGAGATTCGAAACAGAATTCGATTATAACATCGACACTCAAAAGCGAATTTAGAGAATGAGAATCAATTTAGGAACCATTCAATATGGAGTGAAGGACCATCAATTATTTCTTCAATGGATGATCGAAGCTGTTGCCCTTTTATTACTTGACAGTGAGTTATTGCAGAAGATGAGAAACTATTTTTTTGATTTGAGTAATAACCAAATTTCAACCAGTCCGCTTCAGCAGCGGAGCAAATTGCAAGAAATGCAACTGAGATGAAGACTATGTACAGACCAAGTTATCACCCTTTTATTTTCTCTCAATTTCTTTCCATCCGAGCAATGAGTTAAAAGAAATTATGTCTTGAGAGGAGGCAAAGAAAAGAAAATAAATTCAATCGCTATTTTGAGATGTTGATCCAGACATTTGATAAAATTTGGAAGGGTGAAAAGTACTGCTGCTGCTTTGCCGCAGAATGAAATTTATCCAAAGTATACACTATAGTATTCTATCCACCATCTGGGAATCCAGCGAGAAACTGATATGGTGACATTTCAATGTCAAGATACAACCAGAGTATAGAAGATACTGAATTCTAGACAGTCGGATTGATTATGTTTTCCTTCTCCGGTCGTTCACCCAAAAAGCATGCTATGTTGAAGTATAAGGAGTTGCAGAAGAAGGAGAAGGAAAGAGCAGGAAATGCAAGTCTTCTACTCTGTCGAACATGTTAGAAACAACAGGTGTTCCCTTCAGTCCTATTGGTGTTTAGCTGGAATTTCCACCTCCAACTTACTTGTTCTTGGGGGGCATGAGCAATTTGTTTGATCTGCAGAAAAGGAATTGATGATAAGTTGAAGAAACAGCAGCTAAGCTAAATTAGTTTTCTCTTATAATATTACTAAAGGAATTATCATTTATCACACTTCTTGACAATTTGGTCTATCCAGTTCAGACCTAAAAGGTCATGCCAAAAGTGTTCCGTAGAAATTCCCAATTATCACTTATATATCAGAGCATCTGAAAATACATATCCCACAAAGAACACAACAATTTCCACCACTCACCAGTTAAATCATGTTATGGAGTCAACATCATCTTTGCTGCAGAAGCAGAGTTAAAGCATCCAACAGTACTAGGATTCCATTCTCTATTGAAGGCATACTCCAGGCGTCTCCCTAGAGTTCTTCCATTACCAGATTCTTCATATCTAGAATTGCTGCAAGCAAAAGCCCCCTCCGTATGTGATGAGTCTGTGCTACTTAGGTCTGTGCTTTTAGATGTACTCGAGACCATATGTCCAGGARTATAAGTATTACTTGAATGGGTTTTGTGTCTATGCGATATATGAGCTTTCTTTCTTATAATAGAAGGAGTATTCTTGTAGCTCCTTGCTGAGTTCCTCAAAATAGATTCCGGACTGCTATCAATACGAGATGTGCTAAGCATCTGGTTAGGAGGAGTAGAATACAAGCAACTCACTTTCCCTTCATTTTTGGTGGAAACATCTATATCCTTCAATTCAGGAAGTTCATAATGCAAAAAGCCACATTGCCTATGATCCTGAGAAGCCAATGCTCTGTAAACTTTGTTTTTCTTGCAAGCCTGAGCATTCTCCTTGTCATATCCATTTGTAGACAAACTTAAAAAGTTATTATCTAGTGAATGTCCAAAACTCAGGTTCGAGACCCCCAAGCCATCATGCCTAGTCCTCTTACGAGATTCGAAGATTGACTTAGAGCTGATAGGAGGAACAACTTCACAAAAGGGATGACCTCTTTCAGCAGTAGGCAATTTATCCATGTCATCATTTGAAGGGGAGGCTAACAAGGTGTCAAAATTTCTAGGATATTTCCTCTGGAAGTGGCAGATTTTGCTATGCCCATTGGTTCGAACACACTCTGTTTCATCAACTCTTATTGCCCAAAATGGCTTTACATGATTGCATACCCCAACTTCTGAAGAAGACTGCCAGATTCCTGACACATTAGATTCTGCCAAGTTCATGGAAAAATTAGGAGTACCAAGGACCAATTCCGTAGAACAGGCATCAGCAGCATTCTCCGATCCTCCACTCTGCCCAAGAGTATTAGTTTCACCTACTCTTTGGAGCAGTGAAGAATACTGAATCTTCTTCTGAGTACTAGTAGCATGTGGAGAACTACTAATACCTGACGCCAGAATAGGAGAATGAGGCAAATTCAAATCTAACTTCTTCTTAACAGAACAATTCCAGTGATTTTTTATGGCATTATCCGTCCTGAAATTCCAAAGAAAGGGGGGAAAAGCATTTAGCACATCAATATGGCAACATAAAAGTTTATTTTTGTTAACACAGCACAAAAGTTCGATAGACTTACTAATGTTGTCAGCACAACAATTTGTAATAGTCTGAAGTGCTATTTAATGGAATAAGTCACTACATGAACAAAATAGCCAGTATGGTGTTGCAGAGAAAAGCAAGCTCAATTACACTGATTTTCAAGTCCTAATGAAACTTTACACTTTTGCATACAGAGTGCTAACCAGAAGTGTCCACATGTTTTATATTGAAAAATTCATGTGCAACAAGAGAGCAGGACTTAGTTTCAGGAGGCACTAATGAGGAATAAAAGAGAGAAAAGAGAAAAAGCACATGATTCCTTGTGCATAAGAGACATCAGTACTTAGTTTCATTAGGCGCTAATGAGAAAGGAATAATTTTGCATCTTCTAACATATCAGTTGATGGACATACTACAAGGAAAAAGAAACTCTAAGGTTGAATGTGATCATTTTCCAGTTGAACAAAGAGGCTAGTGGTGATACCTTCCAGGAAGAAATCTGGCTATCTCTGCCCACTTGTTCCCATATATTTGGTGGTAATAAGCTAAAATTGACTCTTCTTTCTCAGTCCATGCATCTTTCTTTATTGCAGGATCCAGATGGTTGTGCCACCTAAAATTTATCCGTAACTTCAGTTAGCACATAGAATAGTCATAGAGTGCATGATTATTGAATTTCAAAGAAGGGTTTCCTTAAGCCACAATAGACGGAAGTACACTCTTGATTTCAGATCTCATCAGCCAATTTCCAACTGTTTAGCTTCCGTAGTAATAAACTAAATGGCAGTAGTAAGAATTTGGTGAGCAAGTTAGAACAAAAGAAATTCAGCTGCTATAATGCTAACTGGTACTTGACTAAATAGTAACTCAAGATAACAAATTCATGGATGAGTGGATATAAATGCCAAATTAATGCCATTGGTTCTACGGAAGGAGTGCCAACTAAAATCGCCTACCTTTCCCTACATTGTTTCCCAATGCGACCTGGCAAATTCTTTGCAATAAAAGACCATCTCCTGGAGCCATACCTCTTAACTAACTGAATGATACGATCGTCCTCCTAAACGATTCAGGAAATAAAGTATATAAATTATGCTACTTATTGTGTGACCTATCAATGCATTTTATAGCAATGAAAATAATCAAGTAGATTTTCACCTCCTTTGTCCAAGGGCCTTTTACAAGTTCCGGATTCAGCACCTTCTGCCAGCGATGCAAGCATTGAACATCTGTTCTTCCAGTCAGGCACTCAGCTACACAAGAAGAAGACTCAGTCACTTCATCAGTTTTCATCTTGAGTAAAATCACATATTCTTTTAATACTGTGATTTACTAGATATAGGAACATATTCAAGCATTTTCTTGTAATCTCCAGCCAATGACCCAGTCAATTCATTAGTTGAGAGCAGCAGTGAAATCAGAGATTCTTCTAATACCCCAAACTAGTAGAGATAAAAGATATACATTCACTTATGAGCAAATAACTTCTTGGAGTTCTTTGCTATAAAGATACTATATAAAGAGAAGTATAGGTTGAGCCCCTTAACATTGCACATACATCATTGCCGTCATAGCACATAATCAACTCAAGTCCATCGTACGAGTATCAAACATTTTCTGGTCACAGTTGAACAGAAGATTTGGAGTATACCAGTCAAACCAGTTATCCAGGTATTATAAGTCGCTTCAAAATACAATCCTCATCCATCTATCTATATATCTATCTTCCTTTGCCAGCCTTAGTAATCAAAACTAGGGCTCAGTAATTTAGTGTCAGGACCATGTACACATGCTGGAGGTAAATAACCTGCTATAAGGAGATGACCAGATCATGTCGTAATGCTACTAAAATAATATCATTCTCACCTATTTTCTTCCAATTCTTTCCATTGAACTTCTTTACCACTTTGGCCAGCAGATTATCCTATCAACAAGATGAAAGAAGTTAAGACAAACTTTTCCGCTCAGAAAGAACAGTAAACCAAAAACTTCGGGAGGCAATACAGAAATATTAGCTAAAATACTTCCATTTTATACATACAACCAAGTAGCCAAGAAGATGAATATCTATGGTGCTTTCCATAATTTTGCTGCTTTTCATGTATTCCTTGTATGAGAAACATATAGACGTGGCTAATCTCAATCTAGTACAAGTAACTCAACAAGCTGAAGCCTAAATTTGGATTTGACATTTTCTCATGAACTGCAGAAACAAAAATGCATGTCTAGAGAATCCTGCACATCTTCAAATATCAGACAGGAGCAGTAGAAYGGAAAAAGCAGTTAAGTAAACACAGATAACAATAGCATAAGAATACAGTGTTGCAGTCAGACCATTAGAAAAAAAGAAAAAATAACACTTACCTCTTCTTCTGTCCAGCCTGCCTGTGAAGAACGTTTAGTTTGACTTATGCTTCTCTGGATTCTGAAACTATAGATAAAGAAACATAGAAATTAACATAGTTGTAATTAAAGCGCTCAACAAGTGAAAAGAAGTGCATTCTCCTCTAACATAATTCATTCACTGTAATTGCTGAGTTCTACCAAATACACCACAGGTAGACAACCTTGTACAGGAAATATATGCAAATTAGAAAAATATAGTCAGAAGAAAGTCTTATCTGACTAAAACTTCATGATCAAGCATCAAGGCAATTCCAACAACAGAAAACACTATCAGAAAACATAAGGCACCATAAAGAACTTAAGTATAAGGATCATATCAGGCATTCTGGAACTGAGGTTAAAAAACACAAAAAAAAAAAAAAAACTAAAAGCATTCCTTTGCATATCAAATTTCAGAGCTCCAATCTTACCGTGACAAACACAATAACTACCTACCCGGGATTGGAGGAAGATTTTGGGGTGACGGTATCGTAACTGCCGTCTGACAATGAAGAACAAGATGCTAATCCAACTTCCATCATTAAATCAGGAGTACGCACTTCCTTCTTAAGTTCCACCATTGTTAACTGCCTTGGTGAATAAATAGCTGCGGACAATTAGAGTACTACGAGAAAGTTCAGAATCATCCGTGCTAAAAGACAGATAGAGCTTTTATTGAAAGCGAAAAAAACAGAGAAGGCTCAAAAATCAGAAAACAGTAATTTTGTGATAAAGGATTCCCAATTCAATTTTTGCTCCTCCCGCATTTTCTTTTCTTGGGGTGTCGGTGCTATGATGCGGAGGGAATTGGAATAGCTTCGCACAACTAATTAATTGAGTAAATAACCCATGTTTTCGAGGTTCAACTGACAAAGTATAATTGACTTATTTAATTCACATTTTGAAGCAGCAGACACGGGAAAGACAATACACTCATAGCATACTGCAACAATGTGATGAAGTAAAAACATCGAATTCCAGGCCATCAGAATCCCCGCTCCAAAAAAAAAAAAAAAGAAAAAAAAAAAAAAAACACAAGAGAAACAGAGAAGAACAAACATTGACAGAAGTCCGACCATCAGTCCATCCATCAAATCAAGTTTCAAAATTTTCCTTGGAAAAACCTCGATTCTTTTACTTCCTGTTGATTAAAAARCCAAAACTCCAAATATTAAATCAATGCCAAAAATACACACAGAGGAAACACAAAATTGAAACCTTGAAATCAGAATCAGAATTCAGACTCACCTAGAGCACCCACAGAGTCAATCAAACAGTCAACACGCTACTGTAATCTCTTCTGTGTCGTAACCAGTAACCGTCGCATGAAACGACACGAAAGAGCAGACCAGGAACCATAACTACATTTTCAGTATATACATACAAATACTATATCACATATCAGATAGAGAATGCCTGTAACTGACGATTAGGACGATGAAGGTATRGGGCTGAATTGAGGAAGGAGATAACGGTAGTGAGAGAGAGATAATTCGGGAGTGACACGAAGTAGCGGGAAACGGAGAAACTCTGGACAAGTGAGAGAGAGAGAGAGGGAAGTAAGCAAGTACTAATAAGTACAGTGTACTGAGTACTGAGTCAGCGAGTTGTAACTGGTGAGTTGGAGTTCTTAAAGTGTTGGACCGTTTTAAATGGGGGATGGCGGGGAGTGGCTTACGTTGGAAGCAAGAGGCGGAGAGCTGGAGAGGTTTCTTCTACAAGCTTTCCTTTTAACGGCTGGACTTAACGGCGTCGTTGAAATGCTGTTTTAACGGATTTGAATTTATTGCCTTTTTTGAGGAAATAATATTTCTTTCTTTCCTTTTCGTGAATATCTTTTTTTCTCTTTTTGGCTCGCCAAATTGATTCTTTGCTGGCCGTTACAGAGAGTCAGTGCTGACAACCTCGGAAAATGAAAGATTGTCCAATTTCCTTTTTTTTTTTTTTGGATTATAGTAATAAAAGTTTTATATCACAATTTCGAGTTATTATTTGAACTTACATTTATCGGAGCCGAAGCTTTCGCAAATCAAGTGGTGTAATGTGTTTTGAGTAACTGAAGTTAAAATATTGAAAAAAATTTGTCCTCTTTAAGATACTTTTCGATCTGTTGAAAATATTTCGAATATTAAGTGATTTAAAAATAAATAATTATATCATATATTATATTTTGAGTAATAGAAACTTAATTTAAAACTCCATATTAAATAACACGCTCTTAAAAATATTCTCTTTCTTCAAAGATTTGAGAGATTAAATGACTCGAAGACTTCTAGTACATTTTAATATTAAAACAATTCGAGCATGACATCTATTATATACATCTCGTACTCTCTTTGATTATTAGAAAATATGTAATAAAAAATATGACAAAAAAATATATTAGAATAATTTTTGTGAACTTCGAGTTAAATGCTTGACTATTACGTCTTTTTAKTTAAAGTAATGGTAGATTTATTGAAGTTAATTTTGATTGTTAATGTGACATACTACTTTATCCGGTCCTATCCAAATCTTGATATTTTGTAATTTGAAGTCTTCATATCCGTTAAAATGGAAAATTGGATTTGAATTTTCATATTTTATTTGAAATACGATTTGATGATATTGTTAAATTGAAAATCATTGGGTTCAATCTTTATCCGGTCCTAGTATATATGAAAGTAATTATAGTTTTTTTTTAATAGGAAAATATGGGGTTTAAAATAATATGCAAATCTAAAATTCATTAACTAATTAAATAGTATATACACAAAGTTTTTCATTACTTGTATGATCCATGATGTATCTTTTTCTTTTAAAAAATTAAAATTAAAWTTTTTTAAATATATATGATTTATGAATATCATGTTTATTTAAGTAATATTCCTAATAAAAATTGATGAGTATTTTCATTTTATCCAGTTAAAAGTAGATAGAAGAAAGCTCAAGAAAATAACAATTGTTTAGAAGATGTGTAACTTTTATTGATCAAGTAACATTATTTTATTATATATATATATATTTATGTATATATTAAATGTAGGAATATTACCTTATTAAAAAAAGGAAATGAAAATGGGGCATTGGGCGAGGATCCATAGACTTCTCAGCTCAAATGTTTATTATGTATTTATTTTTAAATTTTGAATAGTTTTTTAATTTATAAATTAATTAATTATCATAAACAATATATTTTTTCTTCCAATATGATATACATGCATTTATCTTCATTCTGCCTAATTAATTTCTAAACTAATTCATGATCTTATGAATTTCGTTTGAGACACAATTACCATAATTAAAATATTTCATAAAAAATACACAAATTATTGACCATATATACAACTTTCATAAATTTGGATCGATATTTGATGAGTTATGTTTGGATTTGAATTGACTTAATGTGAGCTAATTAATTGACTTAATGTGATTAGTCATGCTACGGCTCGTCAAYCTCATAATTAAAATAATAAAAATGATTTGATACGTAAATAATATTTTTATCTTTTCATTTATATGATCAATTAAAATTTATTATTAATTTTGTTTTTTTAATAACGTGCCTTATGACAGACTCGCCTGGAACTTACCCGATCCCCACAAGATATCACCTTTGACTTGTCTATGAAGAAGATTCTGAAGAATAAGATTCATGGCTATGGTCACCTATACGTATCCTGCCAAACCCTAACGCAAAGCTTGGACAAAACACAGCACTGAGCTTGCCCTTGCCAATCGTGCTTTGCTACAACGTCGGTAGCTTCCGGGCACCTCATGCACACCAACCCTCGACGTACTGTGTCCAAATCTGTATAGAGTTCTGGCGAAATATATAATAAATTGCATATGTTGAATTGTATTATTATTTTCTTTCAACGATTAATTTTAAGTATTCGAATTATTTTATAAAATTTTTAAATTTATACATGTAATCGTCAGAAAACGATGCATTATGATTCGTTATTTGTTCAAGTTGTTACCATAATTTTTCCAAATTGTACTAATTTCTAAATAATATAAACCACATTAATTGGTCTTATAACGTTATTTTTAAATAATATAACTACTCTAATTGCACATGCACATAATAAAAATAGGATAATTAATGAAACATATCATCGTAATTATATAAATATTTTTTATTTATTTATATTCCTCAATAATGTAAGTACGTTTGTTATTTATCCTTGCCATCACGTAACACGTAACATTTGAAAGCATAACATGACTTGTTAGGGCATGAATGTATTATTTGTTTTAGCTACATTTGTAATTTTGGAGGCGACAAAAAATGAGTTTTTGATGTATAAAAGTAAAAGAAAAACAATGAAGCGAGGCTATGGAAGGATATGAATACACCCACAAGAAAATTGTCTGARAATTTTGCTGGATTCTAATGGCAGTCACCTCCTTTGTCCAAGGGCCTTTTACAAGTTCTGGATTCAGAACCTTCTGCCGGCGATACAAGCACTGAACATCTCTCCTTCCAGTCATGCACTCAGCTGCATGACAAGACGATCAATCATGAATTTCACAAGTTTTCATCTCGAGTAAAGCCACAGGTTCTTTTAATTCTGCGAGTCAGGCCGCCAGGGGAGACCCAATTTCATCTCTTCCTGTATTCTTCATATGCTAAAAAAAGTCTGGCAGCTTGCTGGTGTACCCCTTAGACCGCATGCAGCAGGTTACTTCGGTCAAAGAAGCCATCATCCATATCATCCTTTCATCCGGACTTCTTCCTACCATGCCTGTGGAGCTGCTCAGCGGTACTACTTTGAGACATTTTGTATGCACGTCCACCATGGCTTGGTTTTTGAGAATATTCCAATCGTAAATAATCTATTTTTCTCTTCCTATATGATACATCTATAAAATGATACATTGACGTGTCCAAACACAAATTGTCACAACTAAGTATTTCGTAAACAATACACAAATTCATAGATCATGAATCGATTTAGATCCCGATTTTTAATATATTCTAAAATAAAAGAGAGAACGAATGGATTTTGTTAAAAACAGCATGGGTATAAACGGGCGGCTGTCGCAAATTTTGGTTAGGTCCTTGATTACGTTTGGATTTAATATGGCAGTATTCTTTGAATTGCACCAAAACTCAGAGAAAGCCTTCAAGTCTGATCAGAAGAAACCAGAACTCAAAAAGACCTAGGCCATGGCCATCTGACCATTAATAAAGTTAACCTTCTACAAAGGTAAGTCGACAGAGCATATCATCTTGACTTGTCTATGAAGAAGATATTCAAAGAATTTATAATAAGACGCCATCTCTGTTAAATTTTCAACAGGACGGACCAGGTACCCACATATCACAACAGCGACTCATGGCCATCTCTATCTATATGTATCCTGCCAAATCCTAATGCTAAAACGTGGACAAAAAACACAGCCCTAGTGCAAAATCTGGGACAATGAGTTCCCTCAAATCCCTTCTCAGTTCTTTTCCGTGTTCGTTGTCTTTACGCGCCCCACTGGTTATATGATCGCAGTACCAATATCAGAAATGACTGCCCCCAAAGTATCTGGGGCTGTTGCTATTCCGGTCAAGAATGGGACAAGAAACAACTCTAGTCAAGAATATAGAAGAAAAATATAGCTTACATACTGATAGCAAGTCAGGTAGCTGTAGAGGTTCTTCAAGATAGGTGCCGTGCCGTGATGCTTATATACTTACCCTAAAGATGATCGGAACAAGCACATTTACTTGCCCCTGCAGGTGCCAATCACGGGGTGGTAAAGCCCTCTAACAGGCATCATGGTTACGATATTTCCTGGACGGCGTTGAGATGTGCTATATGAAACTGCATTTGTTAAATTGTCTCTCAAGCACATGGTCTGCTAGAATGACTACTATGGCAAAATCTTTCATGTGCGTCCGCCTTCCCTATTTATAGTAGTAATAATACGCTTCCTTATGATATGTATATAAAATTTAATATTTATAATGAGGTAAGATAACCTTAATGGTTGGATACATAATTTTTTTTCCATTTTTCTCTTTTATTAGATCAACTTGAATTATGCAACGCATAATCTAAATTTTTAATTAAACGAAGATCAAACGAAGAATTGGTCAAAGAATTCCTTTAACATGACATTCATAAGTAAAAATTAATACAAAATTTTACTTTGATTTAGCAATTATCCGTTTATTTTACATAATCTTAAATTACTGGATCATTGGATTCATAATGTTAAATCTTAGATTTTAACATTTTAATAATAATTGAAATATATTAAAAAAGGGACAATTCAGTAAATCTCTGTCATGATGAAATCTTCGTAACATATTGGAGTGATAATTAATTAATTAATTAATTGCCTTTATCATGCAAAGAATACTTTTCCACCTTGCTCCATTATTTTCTTCTGAGTTACAAGGCTGCTTGACCATTTATTTATTTCTTAGTTAATTTCCTTCACTTCTTTATAGTGTTAAATGTTTAATTTTTTTATTTTAAAAAATTATCTTTTTAGAACATATCAATATGGAAATATAAAAATAATTAATTAATTTTACCTTTCATTTCGTAACTTAATTTTTTTAATTTAATAATATTTATTATTATTCTCCATTTTTTTACAAATAGAAATGACTATGCCTCTTGTTTTTTCCTAATCTAACAAGGCTTTTTGTACATAGAGATGTGAAGATTTTAAAAAATATAATGAGGGCTGTATAGTTACTTGATCATTTCCTAAATAGGTGTGGTTTTTTTACAATTAGGACAACTTATAGTAAAAAACCACCATTATCTGCTATTACACACCATCATTTACTGGATATGCCTTAAATAGACTGCTCGATTTTTTATTTTATTTTTAAAATTTCAATTATTTATAAGAGGTGTAGTMGCAGTCAAAGCTTTCATTCCCTTCCATACCCCTAGGGCCCTACTTTGCCAAACTCTCTATAAATAGTCAAATACCCTCATTATCTTGTTCATTCAAGCCAACTACAAAACTTGCATTGTCTATAGCTCTCCCCTGCTTAGCCATGAAGTTCGCCAATTCTCTCAGCATTTCCATTTTTCTGATCATCGCTGGCCTCCTCRTCAGCAACACCCATGCAGCCACTTTCAGTATTCGAAACAATTGCCGCGATACAGTCTGGGCTGCAGCCGTGCCTGGTGGTGGTAGGCGCCTAGACAGTGGCCAAACGTGGACCATCAACGTGGCCGCCGGAACAAAACAAGCTCGTATCTGGGCTAGGACCAACTGCAACTTCGACGGTGCAGGCCGGGGAAGATGCCAAACCGGTGACTGCAACGGACTTCTTCAATGCCAAAACTTTGGTCAACCACCAAACACACTAGCAGAATATGCATTAAACCAATTCAACAACTTAGACTTTTTTGATATATCACTTGTTGATGGCTTCAATGTACCTATGGAATTCAGCCCCACTTCSGGTAGCTGCCGGGGTATYCGATGCACAGCAGACATTAATGGACAGTGTCCAAATGAGCTKAGGGCTCCCGGCGGATGTAATAATCCTTGCACTGTGTTTAAGACTGATGAGTACTGCTGCAACTCAGGTAGCTGYACWKCGACTCAATTTTCGAGGTTCTTCAAGGAGAGGTGCCGTGATGCTTATAGTTACCCTAAAGATGATCAGACTAGCACATTTACTTGCCCTGGAGGTACCAATTACAGGGTGGTTTTTTGCCCTTGAGCAAAACACCGGAGCTCCCTGACAAACATCATCGTACAACACTTTGTTGCAAAAGTAGAGATGTGCTATATGTAAACTGCACTGTTCTAAATGAATAAATTGTCTGAAGGAGGACTATATTATAAATTTAGATTTTCGAGTATTCCCTTTGTTCTACCATTCTTCTTTATTTTTCACTTTTGGCGTCGGACATAGTCATAGCTTGACTTGAATCAAGACAAAGACAATTTTCKAATAACCATGATAACACAACAAAGAAATTGGATCATGATTCTAGTAGCCTCTCCGAMGAAAATAAGGAATGTCAAAGAGAATTTTCTAATAACCATGATAAGACGGCAGAATTSGGGGCTAATGACATATGMTTTAGTTAGTGATTGTATTTAGTTCTTTTCCTTTCCTAGGTAAATATCAWTAAATCATTAATCATCTGTCCCAAGAACAACAAAGAAGAATGTAACCCTTTTCATCAACTGAACTATCAACGCTGTTATTAATGATCTGCAGCAAAGATCTCAGTTTCAGTAATTTTACTTTCCAGTAAAATATACCTGGGAATCTGCAGATATGGGGGATACCTTGAATTATGCAGATTCTTCCTGTGTGGAGGAATGATGAAGATATACTTTCTTCTTTCTCTTTTAATCTTCTCTTTTGTCGACGGTCTGTCAAAGAAAAGTTGAAGTAAAACAAAAGAAAGAATACTTYTTATGATATTTTCTGTTCAGTATAATAAGGTTGAGAAGATGGACTTTTTTACCATGCATTTTTCTCAAATTTTGGCTGAAGACCTCTCCAATCAACCAGGTATATMGAAATGCAGAATGAAGGTGTGAACAAATTTACCTTTTCAATTTTGAGATGAAGTAAAATTATCATCATATAGGTTTACGATTATCTGTAATGAATATGATAAAAGGTGCACACGAATCATTCTTTCCAAGATAAAAATGTAATTCTTCTTTTTCATTTTTTCTAAATCAAAGATTCCTAATCTTTTACGAAGAGTTTTCCTATTCACCAGACATATATAGTAAAGAACAATTCATGAAAGTAGAAACAAAAATAAAGATTTTGGAAACAATTTGATGTTTTTGGTGAAGAGAAAATATTAACTATGTTTAATAATATAATTCGTTTAAGGAGATAGTCTTTTCAAAATATAGTTTTACACATCTCAATAATTTATTTTTCAATATTATTTTTATTTACTCTTATGACTTTATTCTTATAAATCATGAAATTAGTTACAAGAAGTATCATTCGAAGCAAAATTAAAACATTTTCATTATGATGATTTGTTGCTTTTGATTATGAATTTACCTTTGTAATTTTTTTTCAAAATTTTTAAAATTTTTTCTCATCTTTCAAAGGGAAGGGGAAGAAGGATATATAGTTTTGCTTATTTGGAACAAAAGGAGGAAAGAGAAATGGTGTTTAGGCATTTTAATAAAAAATTTTATTTGCAAGACATTTAATCCATTTTTATAAAACTCTCAGGCTCCACTTAATAATGCAATCCAATATTTAAATCCAGATCAATTAAATTCGATGATATAATTTTGTATTAATATCTTTCTTTTAAATTCGGTTATGAATTTGAATTGATAAGTTTACCTTATCACTCGTCACTAAATACTTTAACTACACGAATTTAATAACTTTTTATCTGTTTGATAAAATTAACTATATTATTTTCTCTATTCTTTCAAATAATCGTGTACACGTATGAATCTTTTAGAATATTTAAAAATTTATAGAAAAAATAATAAAATTGTAAAAATGAGATTCAGAATTTTACTAATTTTGTTTACCTTAAAACCTATTACATTTTTTTTTTTTTTTTGCAGATGTGTCCCTCGTTTTAAACTATTATCAAATTTCACATCGAAACATCAAAGGAATCTCAATCTTTCCCATTAAATGTAAAATTACAGGGTAAATTTGAGATTATTATAATGTTTAGAAGGACAAATTATTATTTTATAAAATAAGTGTCTATTGCAAAGTTTATAACATTTTGAAAAGAAAAAAAATTCTAAAACAATTTTTTATATATAATGTTATAATTACAAAAACTTGAAAAGCAAATTTAAAATTTTAATGGAATTATTTATATAATTGCAAACATTTGAAGGGCAAAATTGCCAAATACGGTCCAGAAACAATTCACTGCCATGAACATGCTTCAACTGATCTCTGAATAATTCCACGGATTACGTTCTTTTGTTTTTCTAGAATATCGGGTACGTTATTCGCCTGTCGGGTCGGGCCTCAGCAAACAAAGCACATCCCGGTTCACTCCCTCCTCAAACCGGTCCAATTCTGTTACTTCGCGCCTATAAATAACCCAGGTTTAATCCTTCTAACCAGCGTTAATTTCTTCCATCGCCATCCTGAAATCATCTGCTAACACATTCTTGTATAGTATACATTTTTCTCCAATCATTTTGCACCACAAAATGCCACGAGGAACTCTTGAAGTCCAACTTGCTGGCGCAAAGGGCCTTGAAAACACAGATTTTCTGAGTGAGTTCTATTCCATTTACTAATAATTTCTGTGATCTAAAAGTTAAATGATGTAAAATGATTTTTGAACTTTTCTGGTTGTTCGGAGTTTAATGAATCGAATCATGAATAGGTTTCCGAAATGTGGCTTTTATTTGAATCTGTTTCAGTCTATGATCTTTGTTTTATATGTGTTCTTCTTCTGTAGATCAGGTATTAATTTTTTCTTTTATGTGATTTTTAAATGATTCTGAGCAGAAAAGATGGATCCGTATGCGATCATTACTTGTCGTACCCAAGAGAAGAAAAGCAGTATTGCAACAGGTTGAAACAATTTAAAAAGTTTGAATCTTGATTATTCTTTGAAGAAGATGAAGGATTTCATCAGACAATGATGTTTTCTTGTATATACTGACTATGCATTCACATGCAGGAAAGGGATCTGAACCAGAATGGAATGAAACTTTTCTATTTACTGTTACTGGCAATGTTCCAGAAATAACAATCAAAATTTTGGATAGTGATGCTGGTACTGCGGATGATTTTGTGGGAGAAGCTAAGTATGTACTATGCCTTTTCCTTTTTGCATTTTGATCAAACCATAGTTATCAGACAAGAATGTGYATCTTTTTCGGTTTTTTCTGGGGGATAATATAAAGTAAACTTTGTAACATTCCCATATTGCAGAATCCCACTGGAACCATGCTTTGCAGAAGGAAGCACCCCAATAACAGCATACACTATCATTAAAGATGAAAAGTTCCAAGGACAGGTCAGAGTTGGGCTCAATTTCACTCCTGAGGCAAGTTAAAACTCTCAACAGAAGCAATTTCTTTTGAATTCAGCACTGCAGGTTTCATCCAACCTATAGGCTATTGCTGGCCTTTAGAAGCAATGGATGCGTTCTTGAGTGAATATATAAAAGTTTTTAACATCCAGATCAAAGTGATAAATATAAGGAGGCTTCACTAATTGATTTCTATATATGGATTGCCATAGAAGGTATAGATTATAACAATGGTACAGATTATAACAACTGTTCTTGATCATTCTTGTTATTTTTATGCAGGAAGTTCGTCACCGGGGCTTTACCATGGAAGAGGAAAACCTTGGCGGATGGAAACAGTCTACATATTGATGCCAACCATTTCTAGGGGGCATCGGAGTTGAATTTGGCTGTTAAAACAAGCTTCGTAATCTGAAGTTCGAACCAAAATAAACCAGAACCATATAGAGAGCAAATKGATCTGTATGTCTGTCAGCTTTCCTGTAATTCCAGTTCTTTTCATCGTGTTGATTAAAAAGTGAACGACAATAGAAAGTTTCAATGCATTCGCCGTAGTGGCTTCACCTGGAATCAAGTCCGTTTTACCACTATGCAATATTTGTTCCTCAGTTAATCAAACCAAATTTAACCTGCTTTACTCTGCACCGACTATAATCGTCAATCGCGTTCTCTACAATCCACCCCCTCAAAGGCCAGACAGGGAATTAGAACCACCGTGAGCAATGGGGAAGTGCAGATGAAACCAGTTCTCTAAGGAAGGCGTATCTGGGACAGCATAAACCTTGCATGTCCCTTTCTATTGATATCTTGCGAAAATGAGGTCTGTTTCAAAAACATTTTGAACTCACTATTAGGCACTCTTTTTCTCATGCTGAAACCTCAACCGTTCACATAGCCCACCAGCCGAGAACATGAATGAAAGATCAATAGCATGATGATAACCAATAAAGCAAGTAAAGCTGAAATTCTACCTGAAGAAAGAGTTAAAACTGTATTAGTTCTCAAGATGGCTGGCACGTCAAAAAGTTTGTATTAATAACAGATTTTACACAAGATGGAAGGTGCTTTTGGTATCCTAGAGGAAGCATGTGCATTCACCTACTCATATGACACAAAGATGGAAGAGCTTTTACGGATGGAACAGTAGCTCTAAAAAATGTATTCACCTAGCACTTCTGATCGACCCTGCCTAGTCTGCTGAGGATATGTTAACAAAAACCGGTGGTGAATTCTACGAGTTCACTTTTGTCTGATAGTCCTTGCTCTGAGCCTGCAAGCTGGGTGGTTGAGAGCTGCAGCCTGGTAGGCTGATGTTTCCAGGAGGTGCGAGAGTTGGATTTGTTGATGACTGATCTGCAGGCACATTATTCTGTACTGGATCTGTYAGTGGCAAATCGTTCTGAAAGATAGGAGGTATCTCAAATTCTGGCAATCCAAAAATTATATTCTCCTGAGTGAAAGATGTGCCAGTTTGTTGCGGGAAGCAGCCTTGTAATGTCAGAGTATCCTCAAGTGGTATTGCACCAGTCAGAGTCTTGAAGGCAAAATCCCAGCATGGATCAGACCAATAATCCCCATGTGTCATTGGATTCTCTTCAATTTGTCTCTCATTCACCTGACCTGTTGTTTGCTGCAAAAGCTGGTTTTCTGAAGGCATTTTGAATTTGTTTCTCAAATCTGTTTCTAGAGAAGCTTGTGCACAAACGGAAGTATGAGATGCCACCATTGTCTCTGCCTCGGTAACAGGTTGCTTGGACATTTCATTAGCTGCTGTATTCAGTGCTAAGTTTGATGATTTAGTTGACTCTGCCTCTGCAACAGGTTCCTGGGGCACCTCATTAGCTTCTGTATTCAGTGCCAAGTTGGATGATCTAGTTGACTCTGCTTCTGTAACAGGTTCCTGGGCTACTTCATTAGCTGCTGTATTCAAGGCCAAGCTTGATGATCTAGTTGTATCCGCCTCAGTGACTGGTCGCTGAGGCACTTTGTTAGCTTCTGTATTCAGGGCCATCCTTGAGGACCTATCAACTTCTACTTCACTGGGCTTTTTAACTGCAGCTCGTAGAGCTCGCTCAGTCAGACTAAAGTTTGGCAGCATATCAGGCTCATGCCCTGCAAGCCTTTTAGACGACCGAACAGGCATGCTTGGTGGTTTTCTCTTTTTTAATTTTCTCAAGTCTTTCTTTGTTTCTGTGTCCAAACAATTTTCTGTCCGTTTCTGTTCATCAATATCTGAACTGTTAACAGCCAAATTATCATGAACAATGATTCCGTCTTGTTTAGAGCCTTCAGCTTTTGGCCCAGAGTTTCCCCCACATTTATCATACTCTACTGTTCCTAAACGCAAGTGCATTTCTTCAATTGGTGATCCCAAGTGTGTCTCTTCAATTGTTGAAGTTGTCAACCTAGTGGCAGGAGCAGGTATGCTATTTTCCTTTTCCTTTGACTTATTGGATGCACTATCACCTCCCTTGCCCGTCAACTTCTCAGCTTCTGCTGCAGCTTTGGTGCTTGCTTGAGAGAATTTACCTGCAGCATATACATCGTCTGTAGGAAAAAAGATATTGGACCCCTAAATAGGATATCTGATTCTCTAGCTCCCAAAGAGATAATCAAAGAGAAAACGTGCATACCATTTTCTGGCTTCTGACGAATAAAAAGCTGTCTTCTGGCTGCTGATTCCCCTGATTTATTCCCATCATGCGGAGTTGAAGGCTGTAAATGTTTACAGACATTGAATTCTCAATCAAAAGACAAGGTCAAACAGCATCTGAAACCAAATATGATACACAGTGCAATTAACTACTTGCTACCATGAAATCCATTGAAGGGACAAAAGAGATATCTTTTACAAGGACAAAAATTGGGTTTCAAAAGAAACCATGGTAAATTTGACTATTTAGGGGAACTAATCAACCATTCAGAAGAAAGCAGCAAACCAGGTAAACATTTAATCACATTTGAACACATTTATAATTGTGATGTTGGAAAAACAAGTTATGAGGAAACATCTTCACATACTGTAGGTTCTATTGTAATTAGAATCAATATCTGCTGAACAAGCCAAGGAGACCTCAGGCAGGGCCAATAAGTGCTAACTTCCACTTCAACTTGTACAAGTATTAGTTACTGCCAGTGATTTGTTGCAAAGAGATGCCCTAATAACAACTTATCAGATGAAGGAGAAACTTATGAAGTTAATGGGTATTATTATAAAATTTCCAACAGAAACTTCAGGCAGATGCTAACAAAAGATATTACAGGAAAAAAGCACCAGCATGTTGCTTGGAGTTCCCAATTAATTTGTGTAAATTTTACTGGAAGTTGGTTGATAGTTCCTCAATGATTCCAAAAGGTTTTATAAAGTCTTTCCCAATTCTTGAAGTGCCACTCCTTCCTAGGAAGAGTACCCATGCAACATCCCTTTTATTTTATCAATAGAAATCAGACACTTAGGAAAGACTAGGACTACAGTCAACCTAATTTTTCTGGCTGTAAAGGGAAACCAYGGTCTCAGAACATTAGAGATACCTAACATCTGTCCAAAAAGAGTTGATAACCACTCCAAGTGGCTGTCAAAGGAATTGCATCCCAAATTCAGCATTTCAGACTGCATTGGTATCTCGAAAAACACTGGGAAGCAATGGCAAAAATAACTCAGAAATATTCATGCATGGCATACTTACATGGGTGTCTTCCATATTCAATTTCAGCTCACTTATATCCCTCTTCTGGGGTTTGATTGCACAGCGATGAATATCTCCAGTTTGGAGATAGCGCATAACATCCTTTTTGGAGCGAAATGCATATCCACTCTTAATGTCTATGTAGTACTGTGAATCAAATAAAGTTAAAAATGAAATCTGTATCCAAAAATCTTATAAGACTTGAAACTCAAATATTCACAGTTGCATTCTCTACTAAAGAAAGACATGTAAAGGACAAATTACATGTCATTTTCATGCACAGGTATAGATATACAAATGTCCCTCATACACTTAACAAATGCACATAAGCACGTACTGCACAGGAGGAACAAAAAATGAAAAGAAGAAAGCACAATCAACAGGCAGAAGCATGATATATATCAAAAGTAGAAAGTAATTACTGGGTCTTTTCTGATTCCAGGACCACATTTTCTGGTCTTAGTTTCTTTTATCCATCCTGGTGGAAGCTGATCCGATCCATTCTTCTCTTGGACATCCTAGACATCATTTCAAAGTCTTTCAATTGCATCTAGAAGCAGTATTGACAATAATATTCTCATATCATGCATGGCGACGTGTACACACACAGACAGAGGACGAGAAAAGGACAAAAAAAAGTGAGAACACGCAATACAAATAGAAGGAAGAAGTAATGAAAATATCATAAGTACAGTGACATACAGAATAATCGATCTTCAGAGAGGGCTTGTCCATGTCATTCTCATTTTCCCTTGATACGTGACTCTTGCCCTCCACTGATTCARCTGCTTGAGATGTATCTTGCTACAGAAAATAAAGAAGAAATATAAAAATATGCTCATATCATGCAGGTAACTTGCACAAACAGACACAGGAGGAGAAAAGGAAAACGGTAAGACAAGAAAGGGCATTCAACAAACAGAAGCAAGTACTATCATCAAGAGAAGAAAGTAATTACCTGGCCATTTCTTATCCCACGACCATGTTTTCTTGTCCTAATGTCTTTTATACGTCCTTGTGGAAGTTCATCCAACCCATTATCCTTCACGTCCTAGTTATCATTCAAAGGGTCAACAGTTTCAATTGCATTTTAAGGTCAGTAATTAAAAGTGTTAGCAAGTGCACTGGCATATCAGAGAACAACCAACCTCCAAAGAAGAAGGCTTGCCAGTTCCATTTGCCTTCTCCCCAGATAAGTGAACATTGCCGTCCATTGATTCACAATGTTGAGACATATCTTGTTGCTTCATAAGGGCCTCCTCACTTATTTGCTGAAAGTAGAATTAATTCACATGAGAATGGCAATAACTATTCATGGAAACAATTCAGGATACAAAACATTAACTGTGTCAAAGTGACTAGTAAAACCCATATACTGAATGAATACATAGAGAATAGATCTCGTAAAGCCAACTTCTAGTCATGGCTACTGAACTAGCTGCTCAGTCTGCATTGACCGAGTCGTAACCCTTATAGTTCTTCATTAGCCCTATCAAACTGCACAAGAATAGGAAGCCCCTGGAAGCAAATTGAGACAGCTACTTGAAAAATGTAAATCACATCCAAATAAAAATTCAGTAAGGATTTAAAAGAAATTACCAGCTGCTGTTTGCCTCGGGCATTCTTGTTTTCCAACCCTTGCAAATATTGCATGACTTGTGGTTTTGAATAAAGTTTGGATCCAGTTAATGGATCAGTATATATCTGCAATTTCAGTAACAATAAATGAAAACCCTAGATAATACTCGCAGATTCAGCCATGAAGATGACATTTCCAGTCACCACTACTATAATGAAGGTACAGGAAAATATCACTACTCGATCCCACTCCAATTGACAGTTTTTTACCCGGCATGGTATCTTATGCAAAAGTTGAAAATGTAATAAGGTAGTGATATAGTGTAATAAAATGTAAGAAACATTTGAGCCAGTAAATACTTGATTTCAAATCCAGAGATACAAATGTAATATGTAGTGGGAAATACTATATTCTTTAAGGATACATAACGAACTAAAACTTTTCTTTTGCGAGAGGTGTCAAATATTTTTGGATATACCAAGCTAGTAAGTAAGCTAATTGGAGCAGGAAAGAAGTAGTTGGTTATCTGGCTAGACTGCCAAGGAAAAGCATCATAAGTTTATAGGTTTTAATCCAGAAATCACATTTTGTTTCTAGGATCTAATACATCTTATGTCTATTAGCTTCCTAGATTTACCCAGACAGGGGTAAATCTAATGTAACAGATGGAAGTGCCAGAACACGAATCAAACCAAAAACAAAGACCCTTCAACTATCAAAGGTTTAAAAAAAAGAATCACACTCCAGATAGGGTTACTTGAGAATTTATTCACGGAATACTTTCAAGGAAAAAGACCACAGGCTTACCAAAACAATAAAGCTTTTACAAAGTCTCAGCTGCATACAGTTTTACCTCTAGACACTTTGAAATCAGATGGTCGGCGCTGGCAAGCCAAGGATGCTTAATTAGTGGAAACAAAATTTAACATGCGTTAATTTTACCAATTGCGTAAGACTCCCCCCCCAACCCCTTCTTCATCGCAAAAATGGGTTTCTTTTACCCTTAACGTTTTTAAAATGACAAGCGTTTCACATTCTTAACTTATTATTCTTACTAATTAAGATTGCATTTTTGGCCTCAATGGCAATCCCAATTTGGAGTTGTGTACCATGAATGTCTCCCTAAAGTGTCCATAAGTGCTACTTATTTTCAAGTTGATTTACAATCTTACATGATCCAACAAGGGTAATATTGAAAAATTATAAGGTCAAAATCTTTAAGCTTGCGTGTCAAGTCAAATAGAGAAACCTATTTCAGAATATAAGGAGTACCTCTCACAGAACCTGAATAGTGAACTGCAGCATATAAATGGTAGTCAGAATTCTCAAAGTCAAACAATAGTCCTGTACTTTATTATGAGACTGTACTAAATAACAAAATTGTTCATCTCATGTGCATAAATAAGCATATGATGTTACACGAGAGAAAGCCCAGAGGTTACTCGATCTCTCAGAAGGTATTATGATGATAATCAACCCATTAGGATTACAAAACTTGGAAGGAACAGCAAGCAAAAGATAAGTTCACCAAACATCCGGAAGTCTTCCTATCTTAGTTTTTTAGTACCTTATAAACTGATCCAACACCTGAACCATGCTTCCGAGTTCTTGACTCCATTGTCCATCCGCGAGGCAACCACTCTGGAGATTCTTTTGTTTTAGCATCATCCTGTGACCAGTTACAGAAACCAATTATGTCTAAGGACATGCATCTAAGGAAACAACATACAGAGATCAAGTAACCTTCAAATTCGCAGGGGTGGCTTCACTTTTGCAGGGCATACTTCCATTATCAGGTTCAATGATTGACAGCGAAGAGCCTTGAGGAATCCCTAGTGAGTTAACAAAGCGAATGACACTAATCTTGGAATAAAGCTTTTGCCCTGTTGCCAAGTTCGTGAAGTACTGCAAACCAAGATACAACTTCAGTAATAATCCTACGGAGAATGGCATGTTCATCTTCTTACGCAGCAGATAGCATTTTTCCACTTAAGCTTTGCACGAACCTTCATTTTTTTCATCATTTTTGGGCCACGTTTAATGTGTGAGAGAGAGAGTTTCACTACAGAGAAAACTGATGCATTAATATGCTATAGCGTCAAGGAAAGTGGACGCCACTTCAATGCAGAAGATCCTTGGACAACGAAATCTTTTATTAAAAGATCTTCCTGAATTGTTAACTACAACAAAAGAAATCGAATGTATAACATGCATGCATAAAGCAGGGAAAATTGAAAACAGGTAATAATGTTCTTAAACCGCTTGATTTTCAGATGAAAGTTGAAAACCATGCCCGACGATAAGGACAAGTGACCGGAGACAAACGACAAGAAAATCGGAAATGAGGGAACACACAGTCTTTCATTCTCACTGCAGACATGCATCTTTCACACCAGCCTAACCAATCTTTTATCCTCAATTTTCTATCAAGTTCAGTAAGAAGGATCTAAATGATTTTCCTTCAGAATTTCCCATTTGAACATTGCTCAAGGATACCACAATATTGAGTAATATGTTCTTTGAGATAATTTGTAAAAAGCTCAATCCATAGCCAATACTAACTGGCATCAGCTTTTTATCAGTAGTGTATTCATCTGAAAAATCAGACATTTGAACGTAATGAAGCTTCAGTTAAGCATCTAAGCCAGCCTCAGTTGTCCAAAAAATCAGACATTTCCTTTCCTCCATTTCTTTTTCTTCTCAAGTTCTCTCTTTCTGTCTGCGTAAAAGATTTTGCTTATTTTATCCATGTTAATTTTACAGAAGGGGGAATCACTATAAAAGAAACCAAATTTCACAGTATTTGCCTCATGTTTGAGCATTTGAGTACTTGCTTTGGTTAAATTAGCATAAGTTAGAGTCCTTAAATAGCTGCATAGGCTACTGGTTTCAAATCCCAACTCAGATTGGGCCCAAACCTTACCTTTCAATATGTTTCATGAAAAGTTGAGAAATTCTACAATAAACATAATGGGCAAGTTGAAGGTAGCATTAGGTAATATACACAAAACGAAAAAGCTCAAAATGCCTGTATAGCTGGCTGCATCATACACATTTATCCCTTAGGTAAAACTCCACGCGTTAGATTACTCGACCGCAAAAAGAAGGGCGTCATCTTTTGCCATGCAAGTAAGAAAACACTTATAATTGTGAACATTCTTGCATCACAATCAAGACCAACAAAATTACAATTATAGCTTGAATTAACATAAAGGTAATATACGTTGCAACAATCAAAATCAGCTACTTCAAACCTCCAACTTTCAAAGTTAAGTCCTCCCAAGGGTTTCACCCCGCTTTCCAATTACCCCCAACGTCTTTACTCTATCTGAAACACAGCTATATACTCATGCATGTGCCTAATTCTCTGCGCCAAGCGTGTTGGAGGCATATATAACACAGTTTGCAACTTGCGCGAGTTAATCTTGAATGGGTGTACTTGAGCAAGTTCACAAATAAAAGTCGCCCTAATTTCCATCAACTCATTACTCAACCACCGATCCCTTGCAAAATTCTATTTTCCCAGCTCAAACAAGTAAAAGAGACGAAAAGTTTTCGAGAAAGCATCCAAGAAACAGATATAAAAGGAAATTCCGAACACCTTGATCTTTCTCCCGTTCTTGACTTTGACGGTCTCTTTCCAGCCCGGAGGAAGCTCCTCCGGTGTCTTCCCAGAAACCATTTCCAACAAACCTGAAGATTTCCACAAAGAAGTGGTTGAAAAATTAGCAATTCCACATGTATATAGCTAATTTTTGAAAAGCAAAGCAAATAAAATAAACAGAGGGCCTCTCTTTACTCTTTGTGTTGCAGTTCCCCCTCGATTTCTTCTTCTCTACCTGTGGGTCAGGGACTTCAAAGACTCGAATGGACTACTGAGACATGAGAGAGAAGGAGAGGCGGAGTTGAATATATAAAGTTCGGCCGAGGCACCACGTGTTGCAGCTATAAAGTAACGGGCAGTTTTGTATAGGAAAAGCTTTCAGTAAAAATGGAAATTTTTTGAAAAGGTAAATTTGTTTGGAGTATAGGCCCTGGTGGTAGCTGTAAACAGAGATATCTACCTCTCCGGGGAAATTTCTGCCGTATCCATAACCAACAACAACAGCCAGCCAAATTAGTAAAATATACTTAGAGTAATCGGGTTATCTTTTATTGACATTTCGATAGTTATTAGTCATTTTTTTTCTAATTTAATGAGATTTATATTGTAAAATTTTATTATAATAAAATATAAAATGTTATAAAGGATTATATGTATAGATGAACTTTTCAACTTGAATTTAAAAGTATGGAAGTTAAACCAGRATTTTTCGTGGTATTGAACAAGAAAAAATCTTGGCAATTGTCAGTCTAGCCATATACCAATGGGGGGAAAACATAAAATATAGAAAAAAAAAAAAACAGAAAAAACAGACGGAAGATTGCGGCAGTCCACCTCCTCCCTCTTTCTCTAGTATCTTCGACCTCAGCCATATCCACAGATACCCCTTTGCAAAACTAGGCAAAACCACTCTCTTTTTGCTCTTTCTGAAGAAGAAGACGAGTAAAGAAAGTAAGTTTCTTCCCTTGATGTGATATATTGTTTCTCTGAAAGTCCCGTTTCAGCTGAAAAATTAAGGAATTACTGTCGACGACGTTGGAGGCTGGATAAAGGTAACCAAATTGATAGTTGTTGCGTGCTTTTTGTTTCTCTAAGGATTCTTATCATAGTCCTCTTCGAATTTTTGGAAAAGAGCTTGAAATTGAAGAAGTTCGTGCTTTGCTGAATTCTCTTGTAAAGTTTGGAAATGGGTTCTACCTGTTAATGAGTTTTTTTCTTGAAAATGAAAGGAAGGTTGCATGGTTTTGTTAATTGGTTAGCTTTGGGGGAGTGATTGCATATGGGGTTTCTTTTGTTAAGTTGTAGTGATTAATTTGGGAAGCACAATTTGACATAGTTTCTAATTGCAAAAGGATGCTGAWTTGTTTAGTAACTGTTGAAAGAATAGAAAGCACCTGCGAGGTTTCATTTAGGGATTCTTGTGAAAAGGTGCTTGCTTGAATTCTCCATGCAGGTTTTAGATTAATTATGACGATTTCTTAACTATGATGGAAGAATATTTATTTGTAATAATGGTCCCTTTTGCCATACTTAATTTAGTATCGTTGCTTTTGTGCTTTTTTCGCTTGACATTTCGTTGTTGCATTTATACAATAAAATGTCAGCTCGATGTATGGATTTGTATTTTAGTTATTATCAAATGCAAACTGGAGGGAACTTTCACTGAAACAATCAAGGAAACATTATGGCAAGAGCAATGTATTTGCTGGACATATTTCTTTGTGCATTTTTTGTGCTAAAATGGTCAAATTCATCTTGGATAATTCTCATCAAGCACCTGCATGCATATATACCTCAAGGTTTTCTTGGGGAATGCTTGTTATGGATTTCTATAACCCTTCTCCAAAACTTTTCCTCTTCCCTTATCCATTTGAGACTGTGTTGATAACTGCCAAATAACATGCTTGTAAATGTGAATCAAGTCCTGGTGCCTGCTTCATACTTTTTACCATGTAATATATCTCCTAGCGTCTTGTAGGAAGGCAAAAATTGTAATGCTTAAACAAGAAGATGATGTTAAATTCAAGTTGACCAGCTTTTGTTCTCTTTGAATGCAATTATAGTTTAAGTTCTTGAAGTCTATATCAAACCTATATTGTAAAGTTAATGAGTCCATATATTAAATGTCTATTCTTGACTCAGATGTCATCATTGCAAGAAAGTTTGGATAAGTTCAAGAAACAACAAGAGAAGTGTCAATCAACACTGACAAGCATTGCGAAACAAAAATTGCATTCAACTCCTCCAAAGTCTGTGGCGTCAGTTACATCATCTCCCTCCCCTCCTGTCAAGTTTTCAAATGATACAGAAAGGCTCCAGCACATCAACAGTATAAGGAAAGCTCCTGTTGGGGCTCAGATCAAGCGTGTCATAGACTTGCTACTTGAGGTAATAGGGCTCATGTGATCTAATATATGTTTTGTTGCTGAACTGTATCTTTCCTGAAGTTTCTGATCTTGATGCTATGATATTCAAATAGAATATAGCTAATTTTGAACAATGACATAGTACTCCCTGCTATAGGATTTTTTTAAGACCCTTTTTTCTCCCCCTTAAAGGGAACTCTATATCTTTTGTTTAACATTGTTGAATGAATCAATTCTTTGGTTTGCTTTGATGTTATTGGTGTATGGCACAATGAAGATGCAAGACTAATACATCATGTTACTGTGATAACTTCATTTTTAATGTCTCACATTCAGAAAACTGGGTTCAGTCTGCCAATTAGATACTTTATTTATAAGCTATTTGAATTGATAAGTTGTCTTATTTGTTTCATAAAAACGTGATTTTTATTTGATCTGTTTCCAGAAATCGAAAGTCATGCTCCCATAGATGCTTTTCATTTTACTACTTGCAGTCTTTATCTTGATGCACTATCAATCATGTTATCTATAGATGAAATAAAGATATGTGAAGGGGTTGCGAAATATTGGTCTTTGAGAAATTATTATGTGCAAGTGCAATTCCATAGATGCCATAGAGGAGGTGATAGTTACTTTAGTTGATGTGATATTGCTCTGGCATTCTTATTTCGTTTGGCAAGTTATGAATATTGCTCTTGCCCAACTCTCATCTTGGTCTCATGTTTTTTTGCCATAATCAACCTGGATTGGAACTTACAAAATCTTTTTCTGTTACATGGATTTGCCCTTTTTTCTAGGAGAAATGTATTTAGCCTTGTTGTAGTTATGGTAATAAGAAAATTTGAGAATTACCTTGTTGATGAAAAGAATTGGGAATTAGAGCATCCATGAAGTACTACAAGCCTTGTTCTGTTTCAAAATTCAATTAAGCAGGGTAATTTAGGGCCTTTATTAACTTTTATGATATTGTTGGAAAACCATCTAATTCCATCTTTCAGGTAGTTAGAATGAGGGTAGAACTTAGCACCGTATGTGAAATGAGCATGATAAGTTCCTAACTGACTTGTGGTTGATCTACTGCTTCTTATGCACATAGTCATGTTCATGCAGTTAAGAAGTCTGCTTCTTTTACCTTCACTGAGGAATCACAAATTCTTATCTTCTTCTGGCTGATGGTGTATAAGCAGTATTTTTGCAAGCTATTAGGACAAAAGTGATCCATGGAAGAAAAGTTCACTTTGAAAATATGATAGATTTTTTGTTTCTCTAATGATATATTTTCTATTGATAGTTCGTTATTTGAAAGCGGAAAGGATCATAATTTGGTCGGATCTTTCTCATTGAAACAGTATCTATCTGCATTCTTTTGCTTATTTGCGGAGATTATTTCTTTCCAGATACTACTTTGATCTAGGAAAAGAATATGCAAATTGGAGTTCTCTTTATTTATTAATCTATGTCTGCAGAGAAGGCAAGCTTTGACTCCTGAACAAATCAATGAAGGATGTTATGTTGATGTCAAATCTAACAAAGCTGTATTTGACAGCTTGAGGAACAACCCAAAAGTCAAATATGACGGGAGGCGATTCTCATATAAGGTAACTTGTTTTCTGACATTCCCCGGCCTATCCTATATACAAGAGATCTTAAGCTTGTCTCTTTGGCGTCCATGCATTTCTTTTTTAAGTTAGTAATATAAAATGTGTGTATTTGTCCAAAGTATAAACTGATGGCATTTATCTGACACATAACTTGTTCACAGTCCAAGCATGATATAAAAAGTAAGGACCAGCTTCTATCTCTAGTACAGAAGTTTCCGGAGGGGATTGCTATTATTGATCTCAAAGATGCATACCCAACTGTTGTGGACGACTTACAGGTACTTTTAGCTTATTAACTTCTTGTATTCTTATGATTTCCACTGTAGTAGTATACTATTCCTCTTGCATTAGAGATATTGTTCATCTATCGGAGGTACCTTATAGATTCAAATAATCTTGCATGCTGTCTGATATGGGGAAGTTTGAAGAAGATTGCATTGTGTCTTATCTGTCATGATCTGAGATTACTTTTTCCTTGTTCTTCCTTTTAAAAGACTTTCTAATGATTGGTACACCTCTTGTAGTCTCTCAAAGCTTCCGGTGAAATTTGGCTGTTATCAAACATGGACTCGCAAGAGGACATAGCCTACCCAAATGATCACAGACTGCCGGCCATTATGGTTGATTCTGACTTGAAAAAACTGTTTCGGGAGATTGAACTACCAAGGGACATGATTGATATTGAAAAAGATCTTCAGAAAAATGGGATAAGACCTGCCACAAATACTGCAAAGAGGAGAGCCATGGCACAGATTCATGGCATCACTCCCAAACCCAAACCTAAAAAGAAGAAGCATGAAATCAGTAAGAGGACAAAGCTCACCAATGCTCACCTTCCCGAGCTCTTCCAGAACCTTAATGTCCCGGGGGCAAAATGATGGATCAAGATGCAAGATTCTGTTATCTGTAGACTGTAATGCTCATTTGGTGTTAGCTTAATGAATGTAATTATTAGTCAAGATCTGTTATTTTAGGTTTCCCTCGTCACTATGCCTATTTCTTCAAGATCAAATTCATGTATCTAATTTATGCTATGTAGAAGTGCTTTGACAGTGTATGAATTTTCAATGTAATGTAGGATTCCAATAATGTCTCATCGTGCCTATTGTCTACTGCCTATTGCCTTTCAGATTGTGGTTCTCCAGTCTGAAAACGATGAAGGCTGTCCTAAGCATCTTATAACAGTAGTGAAGTTAGACGTCTGGCTATTTCCATCCTCTGTGAACCTTTATTCATGACTGATAAACTTGTTAGGCTGATGCAGACTTTCTGCGTTCGTTCTTAAGTCAATTGCGTGTTTTCCAATTAGTATACCTATAGTTTGCATGCAAGAAACCCGCGCGAAAGCTACATCACTTGGCTTAATCTTCTTCAAACTCTCCACCTAATCAAACTTGTAAGGATGAATAACTTGTCGAGTATGCTAGTGCGTGTAATCTAATAGAATTTCTTCCAGTTTGGAAGTTGAGTGAATTGACAGTCAGTCCTTTGGTACATGAGGAAAATAATTGAGCTAAACTAGTATTGAAGACGGACATATTCATTCCCTCGGATGCCTCTTCTTGCCAATCTCCAGTAACCCAAATAGTGATTGGAAAAAAAATATATATATTATTCATATGTACAATTATGTGCGAGTTTTCGCTTATATAACACGTTATTGAGAGATTGGAACTAGCTATAGCATATGCCCCACCCTTGAGGCTGAGACTCGAATAAGAATATATTATAATGCTAGGAATGATGCAGGATTGAAAACGCAGAGAACTGTTTGTTTTATCTGTTCGTTTGACTTGTTTAAACAAGTTCTTGCTCTTTGTTGATCATCAAACTTCTAGTTAGTGAATAATGCCAATTTGATTTGTTGTTTGTTTGTGCTTAAGGTGCTCTCATCTTCTTCGGCATCAACGCCCTCCCTCTCCTCTTAGCTCCTTCTTGCTGCCTGCAGGCACTATTCATGGTGGAAATAGATCATCTGAACCATTAGATCACAGGTCATACAGCCTAATGATCTCGAGTCTCAAAACTGTTTACCACTGGTCCCCCTTCGATGAAATCTTGGCTCCGACATTGCTTTGGTTACTGATGGATCGAGAAGCTTTGTACCTGCAAATTGTTTCATTTTACAAATCTCAACTTCTTGATTCAAAGTAAGCATCTTTTTTGGTATTTCTACAGTGAATGGAACTTCATTCCACTATTCTGGTATACAACTTTGATTGAGATAGAACGAAAATGAAAAATAGCAAGAGGGACATTGAAACTGTCAATTTTTGCAAGAAGAAACAAAGAAAAAGAGACTAATACTACATATATCCTATACATCGTTTGATTGCTATATATGGATAACAGAACACGAAATGGAACCAATATGAACTACAAAACTTCATCTCTAGATATAGAGTTGTTAAAAAAATGGATCAATTATGCAGAGGATTTGGTCCTCCAGGAACAGACCGATGCGAAACTCTATAATTTGGATCAATTCCATTTCTTGATTTCTCAGCAGCTGCAGGTACATGGAAGAGATGCCACGAGAACTTGGAGCTGAACTCTTTGCTGAATCTTTGCTCTATATCTACGTGAGCTAATTGGTGGAGGTTGCGGCAACTAGAGGGATGGCTGACCGAAAGCATCACCAGGATGAGCAGAAATGAAGCTGCTGGATGTTGAATTGCCATGGCTGKGAGACAGTAGCAGAAGCAAATTGATGAACCACGTTGAATTTTAGTTTGTACACCAAAGAAGGCAGGTGGATAGTCTATTAATATTAATATGCCCGTCAAAGGAACCTGCGGTTTATATAAGAGCCAAACGAATACTCACCCTGCCTTGGTATATTGACAAAACCGCCCTTTCTTGTGAATTTTTATCACTCTTATCCCTATCGAAATCACATTCGGAGATATCAATTAAATTATGCGTTATTTTATCGCTTATCTAYATTTGATAAAAATTAAACTCTTTCRATCTTTTATTTGCAAACCACAACACTTATCACTTAATCAAAATTTCATTAACTAAAATTTTACTCGACTTCTAAATGACTCGAAGCCATCTCTTAACCTTCATCAAAAACGAAAAAATTATTTACCAACTATATTATCGTTACTTATCGATAATAATTCAGTATTTGAAATAAGTATTGAATTATTTGTGAAAAAGAAAACGAAAAAAGGGACATCATTGATAATGAACTAGTATTAACAAGATTTATTAGTTCAAAGATATGTGATATTTTCTTTGCTATAAATAGTAGTGTGGGTTGACTTTGGATCATTATGAATATCTATTTTCATACTACAAAAATAAATTAATTTAATTAAATTTCATTGAAATTTGATCAGGCCATTGACGGACACGTGCCGGAGGTGCTGGGCCAGCAAGTTATGCACATGTTCCTGCTTCTCTCTTCCATCCCTTTCATTTTCTTATTATTTCAAATTCCAGTTTCTATTTTATTTTTTTTTTGGGGCTGTGTTGGGTTTTCAAGGGCGGTTTTGGGGCGTGAGGGGGTGGCGCTCAGGAGGGTCAGTGGTAGCTGGTACTTCAATTGAAGAAATAATTAGGTTAATCTGCGATCGCGTTTGTCTGCCTTTGTGTTTTTTCTATTTTATTGTTTACTTATAAGATAGATTGAGATTGAGATGACTGAAGAGTAATAAATGAAATAGTAGGAGTTGGGGTTGGAATTAATTGGTGAAGAATCTTTTGGAAGAGCCTTYATTTATCATTTTTTAATAAATAAATAAAATACGAGTTTWCTTATTCRATAAAATTTATATATATTACTTGCCAATTTCAAATTTGAACCATGAAATTTGACTGGTTTGTTAAATTTTTTCTCATACATTCTTGCTATACACGTAAGTATATATGTATATATATATATATATAATTCTTTTAAAAAAACGTATGTAAAATTGATATAAAGATAGATAAAGTATAGAAACAAATCATTTATTATAATAGACGGTCTAAATATAATTAAACATGAAATGAAGCACCGCAAATATGGATGAAACTAGAAGGATTTTTGGATGACACTGAAGTTGTWTGGAGCAGTAGGACATGAAGTACAATATCCATCCTGGCAAATGTGAACATGTGGAAGCTAGGAAGTTTTCTAGATAAGGATGGAGTTAGAATTTTCATTTTGAGAAAGAGAGAGTAAATTATCAAGATATTGAAGAGAAAAAAAATAATACTTTTTAAAGTAAAAATTCTATATAAATATTACCTCTATATATGATTTTGAAAARATGTTGGAGCTCCGTCCTTGTTTCTGGATGATGTCTTCATCTTGGATGGGCAGATGAAATCTGGGGAATCCATCAATAAAAAGCGCAAACTCTGTCCAAAATGTAGAGTTTTTTTAAGATTCTGCAAATCGTCGAAGAGAATCTCTACTGCATCCTTCTCTGTGTAGCTACACCGAAGGGTTACAATTTTCAGGACTAGGTAAGAAGTTGATCATGGCAAGAGCATGGTTACTGCTGAAAAGTTCTTGCAAATTTCACCAATGTACTGAAAGACTTGAGGTGGACAGTTATAGAATGAAAAGGACCATGATTCAAGCTTTACCCATAGCCTTGGAGCAGATCTTAGTCCTTGTTTTGTTACCAAAAACCTGGGATGACATCTGGACTTTGTGGTAATAACAAAGTAAAGTCCAGGGTTTTCCATAACACAGGATCAGAAGCTGCTTCAAGCCAAGATTTGTAAACCCCAGACATGTTCATAACGACATCCAACATGCACAAGAAAGAAAAAATATGGGAAAGGGTATTGCATGGCATGTCCTACCATGTTCTTGTTTTCAATTCCCAGATTTAGCCAATTCTCGGTCTGCTTCTCCATTGCTGCTGCACCTAGATAGCTCTTTGAACACAAATAATGTTAAGAAAGAAACAAAAGATCGATGGCATGAATCGTCAAGGTTGTACAGTATTTATACCATCTCAGAAGATAACAAAGGRATCTWTCACACCCTRTAATATATGGGAACATTTGAAGATTCAAGCAAGTAGTCCAACTTCTTGAGCAGCCARGATATTGAACAAGTATTTGATTAAATTCCTTGCCTCACCTTGAGATGAGAGTGAAGGTAAATTTTACTTCAATCCTAGACCCCATCTTTAATCCTACACCGATTAATGATATGATGGGAGAAGTTTTGATTTTGTCAATTTTCATCACCCCTATATATATTTCATTTACTGAGAAAAATATATAAGATAAGAATACCTTCTATATATTCCTAAATATCATCTCAAGTTAAACTTCCAAAGTTTGAGCATCTATACATGCTCTTAGCATATAGTTTTGAATTGCATACATTTTGTGCTCAAGAAAACCCTAGTATGAGAGCTCTTTTGTCTCATCAAAATGCATAAGTAACTCTCGACTCCTCAGAGAAGCCATACCAATAGGTACCCGCTTCCCCGCGAGACATGTAGTACAGTCCTTATCAACATTGCAATAACGAAATATTTGAAGATGAGAGGCCTTCACAAGAAGTGGCTGATCATAGACAATAATTTTAACTCAAGAAATTAATCTGTTGATTAAAATGCAATGACTAATGTTGAGTTCTTGAAGCACTTTCAAATGCTCCAATATCAACACAAGTGTTTCCTTTTAAATGATTGAAGACTTGATGCTCAGAGCTTTCAACCATGGGAGGTAACAGGACAATAAGAAAGCAAAGTCTCTRGTGACAATACCAATCGTCTTTAGATTTATTAGCTTCTTACAATGCTTTCCCAAAAGTTTAGTAATGTATATCGAGAAATTGGAACCTAAAAGGACCACTGCCTCCAACCCTTTCCATGTCCCGAAAGCCTTTATGTATCCTGAGTGGTGTAATCTTGGTCCGTGCCGGTAGAATAAGAAGTTTCACATTTGGACACCTATAATAGAAAAGGCCTATTTACATAGTTCGATAAATTAAGAAAGAAATCTAAGAAGTTATATTAACATACCTTGTAGCTATATAAATTAGTTGTTTGATTGTGATGCAAATATGAAGGTCGAAGWTGATCCTAGATGACAAACATTTAATACCAATTTAACCATTAATAATTCTATTAATTACATCCTCTTAAGAGTCAACAATACACTTCATTAAAGTCTATCTATTCATTAATGCTTGGTTGTGGTTAGCATAACCTTATTTTTTAAATATCATTGCCAGGTAAAAGTCCAAAGTTAGAGCATCTACACATGCTCTTACATAATTTTGTACTTCTTATATCTAGTGCTCAAGAAATCCCTAGTACGAGAGCTCCTTTATTTCATCCGAGCGCATCAACAACTCTTGACTCCTCAGAGAAGCCATATGAAAATGTAGCCACTTCGCCTTCAGCGCGAGACATGTCGTGCAGTTCTCATCCACCATGCAATAGTGAAATACTTGAAAATGAGCAACCTTCGCAAGCACTGACTCATCGACGCCATTTTCATCTCGAGTAATTAATCCATCCATTAAAATGCAATGCCTCATGTTGAGTTCTCGAAGCCCTTTCAAACGCTCCAATATTAACACAAGTGTTGTCCTTCTGATGATTGATGACTTGATGYTCRGAGCTTTTAACCACGGAAGGTAGCATGACAAAGAGAAAGCAAACTCTCTGGTGACAATACCAATTGTCTTTACACTTGTTAGCTTCTTGCAATTCTTGCCCAAGAGCTGAATAGTGTATATGTAGAAATTGGAACCTAGAAGGACCACTGTCTCCAGAATTTTCCATGTCCCAAAAGCCTTCATGTACCCTTGTGGTGAAATCCTAGACCATACCTGTAGAACGAGAAATGCCACATTCGGGCACCTAGTACAAAAAAGTCGTATTCATGATCGTCAGCTATTAAAAGTTCGATGAATTAAGAACGAAACTCAAGAAGTTATTAGTAGCACCTATATCTTGCAGCTATATACATTAGGTGTTCGGTTGTGATGCAAATATGAAGGTCGAAGATGATCCTAGTCAAGTTGGCAGTGCCTAAGCTAATACAAGCCTTCAAAATATCCCAAAATCTTCTTGAGTATGGATAGTCTGACCAAGCATATAGAGTAGCTGATATATTGAAACGATCCTTCAATTTTGTGAAGTCCAGAGTATCCCATATACTCTCATTCTAGCACATAGCTCGCCAAGTTTTGCATACTCGAGATATATTATCTTGAGAGAAGAAATTCCAATAGAGTGAAAGTAGAGAAAACCTTACATAAGATATTGGACTCCATGTCTTTCCATTTCCTTTCTTTAACCYCYCCATCGTCAATGACCTTTTGTCTCTTAACCATAGCCATGTCTAAACAAACACATCATTCACAGGAAAACGTTAAAACCTTAACACAAGTTCTTCAAATATAATGTAACAGGTATATAGAGTCCATTGGAACCCATGATCCTTAAGAATCTATTATGCTAGATATTATGGAATTTAAAGGCAAAAACCATATATATATCAATCGGCAATGATTGCAAGATTGCTATAATGTCGGTAAATTTGATAAAGCGCAACATGTAGTCGAAACACAATGCAAAGTAGTTCACAAGGTACCGTTAGCGCTAAATATGCATATATATAGTTGCACTCTAATCTTTAACATAAATAGGCAATTAATAGATATCATTTCAAGGAAATTTCATATGGTCAGTTAGATAAACAAAAAAACCATGATACAACAAATCCCACAATAGATTTTACGAGGCAAATCAACATTTTGTGCATGCATACCTTAGCTAAAAACTAAAATATGCTATATTTAAGTTTAGGAGAACATCCCTTCATTAGAAGTTGAGTTTATCATTTACCTTCGCAAGAAATTTTTAGACAGGTGAAAACTAGAGTTGTACAATTGAAGATCGATCAGACTTTCATAACAAATTCTCTTTTCTTTTTTTTTTTTAAAAATTAGTTTCAACAAGTAAATTGACAAGGTATGATGACAAATTCATGAATGAAATCATTTTTTGCTATAGAAAGAAAGAAAGAAAAAGTACTAATTGAGCTCTTTCTACAGGAAAAAAATCATGAAACTTACTTATGTTATTGATAATGGACTTCAAATCTTTATAGCTCTTGATGTATACAAACTTATAATACCCATAGAGAGATGATCGATCTCCGTAAGTTTTTTATCTCCTTGTACGAATCACTAGCAAAGCTTGAAAGAGAGAGAGGGCGGAGAAAGAGAGAAGGGTAAAAAAGAGAAAGGATGTCTAAGAATTAATTATGCTGACAAAGATTGCCACGTTGCCTTTTTTTTTTTTTCTTTTTTTGGTGAGAGATAGACATTTCCAAGCTCTGCAATGTTATGATAAAAATGTCTTAATCCAGAAGTTTAAGTATACTCGGAGTACCAATAAATGAAAGGCTCAAAGATTAATTAATATATTCTATATATTTACAAGAAAAGATGCATTTAATATATTCTATATATTTACAATAAAAGATGCATTTATTTAATTAATATATCCTTTATATTTACATGAAAAGATGTGTTCACCATTTTCACCTTTCAATGAGAATAGACACAATTGAGATRTCTATTATCACATCAACAGGCAATCTCTCGGAAATGGTAAATTGAGATGGGAGARGGTTGGAGATTGCTAATTAATCTGCATATCTTCATGAGTGGGATATTAGTTTTTTTTACAAATTATTAAAAAGGTTTAGACCTAACARTTTAAGGTTTTGTAGGTTGAAATGTGAAAATGTCTTTTGAGCAATTGTCTTTTTGAATAGGGAGGCTTGTCTTTTCAAGTGAGTATATTCAATCCATAAATATTTAGACAAAAAAACACAACTCAAGGATTGAGTTATCCCTTAAGTGACATTTGAAATGTTATAAATTAATAAAATGCTAAGAATAGGCATTTTATAGAATATTTCCCGCCTTTTAAGTTGTATACAATTCATATTTATATTACATACCTTATTTCTCTATCTAAATGGAGCCATATATTTCATTTACTAAAATTGAAAATATAAGATCAGAATAGCTTCCATATGTTCTTAAATATCATTTCAAAGTAAAAGCCCAAAGAGATATATATATATATACACTCTTAGCATAGTTTTGAATTTCATACATCTAGGTGCCAAGGAAGCCGTAGTACGAGTGCTCTTTTATCTCATAGGAGCTCATCAATAACTCTCGACTCCTCCAAGAAGCCAAATCAACATGTTCCCAATTCACCACGAGACATGTAAGGCAGTCACCAGCCTTGCAATAACAAAATGTTCGAAGATGAGCAGACTTCTTAAGGATTGACTCATCGAAGATATTTTCAACTCTTAAAAAGCAATGGCCGATGTTGAGTTCTTGAAGCYCTTTCAAGTGCTTCAATATCAACACAAGCGTGTCCCTTCTAACCACCGATGAAGGTTTAGGCCTAACAATTTAAGGTTTTATAAGTTGAAATGTGAAGATGTCTTTTGAACAATTGTYTTTTCGAACAAGGAGACTTGTCTTTTCGAGTGAGTATGTTCAATTCATAAATGTTTAGACAAAAAAACACAAAACTCAAGGATTTAGTCTATTCCTTAATTGACATTTGAAATATTATAAATTAATAAAATGCTACGAATWGGCATTTATAGAATATTTCCTGCCTTTTAAGTTGTATACAATTCATATTTCTATTACATACCTTATTTCTCTATCCAAATGGAGCCATATACTTTATTTACTAAAATTGAAGATATAAGATAAGAATAGCTTCCATATGCYCTTAAATGTCATTTTAAAGTAAAAGCCCAAAGGGAGATACCTATGTATACTCTTAGCATCGTTTTGAATTTCATACATCTAGGTAAGTAAAGATGGAAGAATTATTGAATCTGCAAATCTTCATGAGCAGGATGTTAGATTTTGACAAGAAAGAGTTACTTTCAATGAATGATAAATTATTTTAAAGGTTGACACTTTAAAATTTAAGATTGTCTAGGTTTGAACATGAATGTGCCTTTTGGGCAGATCTGTCTTTTCAAAAAGATAGGCTTGTCTTTTCAGGTGAATTGGTTCAATTCATAATTATTGAGGCAAAAAGGTACAATTTAATAGTTCACTATATTCAATTCATAACTGTTGAGACTAAAATACACAATTCAAAATTTGAATCTCTATTCATCAAGTGACCTTGCAGACAAAACATAGTTCTCAATTTTACATATCAGATGTGCCAAGAAATCCCTAATATGAGAGCTTATGTATCTCATCTAGGCGAATTAATAACTTCCGACGCTTCACATAAGCTACATCAACAGGCTCGCTCTTCCCAGCAAGACATGTCATGCAGCCCTTGTTCTTGCAGTAACGGAGCATTTGAAGATGAGCTGACTTCTAAAGGATTAATTCATCAACGAGACTTTCAGTTTGAGAAAATGGGATATGTCAGCCGATGTGTGATGACTGATCTTGAAGCTCTTTCAGCCAAAAGGGTGCCATACCTAAAGCATAGGCCGATCGAACCGAGACTTCATCATTCTTAATAATGTCAATGTCCTAGGATCTGAAGACAGTATCCGGATTGTTCTAATCTTGTAGTTTTCTTGTTCTTCCATTGTTTGAAGCATAATTTGATGTTATGTACTTGATGTAAATTCCTTTATGGCTAGGTTTTGTGAGCTGTTCGTTTCAAACTCCAATCTTCAATTCTGATTTTCTTTTTCTCCTTAATTTTTAGTTTCGTTGATTATTGGAAGGATCGGTATTAATAGCAGATGTCGTTTGGCCATTTTGCAAGTATAACTTCGTATGAAGCATTAAATTAGGTTTTGAGGAAGCAAAAGTATAATGATGAAACTAGGACTCTCTGATGACACTGAAGTTGTCTGGAGCAGTAGGACATGAAGTACAGTATCCATCCTGGCAAATGTGAAAATTCTTAAGCCTGGAAGCTTTCTGGATGATGTCTTCACCTTCGATGGGAAGATGAAATCTGGGGAATCCGTTAATAAAATTATCAGCTCTGTCCGAAATGTAAAGTTGTTCAAGATTCTGCAATTTATCCAATAGAACCTCTACTTCATCCTTCTCTGTGTAGCAACACCGAAGGGTTATAATTTTCAGGCCTGGTAAGAAGCTGATCATGGCAAGAGCAGTGTTCTTGTCGAATAAGCATGGAATTTTACTGCTGAAAAGTTCTTGCAGTTTTCACCAATGTACTGAAAGACTTGAGGTGGACAGTTATAGAATGAAATGGACAATGATTCAAGCTTTCGCCATAGCCTTGGAGCAGATCGTAGTCCTTCTTCTGTTACCAGAGGGCRAGATGGTAGCACGAGGTCTTTCAAATTTGGACTCCTACAGCAAAGGGTGAACACAATTCAAGCGAAATACAAGAAAATGTTCATATAGCAAGGAGATCAAATTGGTACCTTTCAGCTGTGTGGATTAAGTGCTTATCCATATAAAAGGTAGATGAATCGAATATTACTTTGGTTAGATTCCCACAAATGCCATTTACAACTTTCTTGAAGAGAATCATAAATCTACAAGATAGCTGATTCTCTTTTATCCAATAAAAATACATGGGATGACTTCTGAATTTTGTGGTAAACAAAGTTAATTTCAAGGTTTTCCATGACACAGGATCAGAAGCCGCTTCACGCCAAGACTTGCAAACTCCAGACATGTTTGTAACGACATCCAACATGCACAAGAAAGAAAAAATATGGGACAGGACATCGCATGGCATGTCCTCCCATATCCTTGTTCTCAACTCCTAGATCTCGCCATTCTCGGCCTGCTTCTCCATTGCTGCTGGAACTAGCTTGCTCTTTGAACACAAATAATGTTAAGAAAGAAACCAAAAGATCGACAGAATGAATCATCAGAACTCGTACACTATTTATACCATCTCAGGAGGTAACAAAAGGAATCTTCTACACCTATAATATATGGGAACATTCGAAGAGAATGTATTCATCCAGAAATTTGGCTGKACTTGGTGTACGGATAGAAGAAAGGTTCAAAGATTGAATAATTATTCTATATAGAATCAACCAAAAGATATATCCAAGATTTTGCATTCTGTCATCTTTCTAGAAGAAAAAGCAAGAAAAGGAAAAAGAGAGTCCCATCTAGAAGGATTATAAGATTAGCAATTTAGCGGGATCTACCCCGTTGATCCATCTAGAAGGATGATGTGGATCCATCTAGAAGAGCAACAAGGGATGGAAYGATTAAAGTGTAAACAAAYATCTCTTCCAGTTCTAGCCTTTTGTGTATCTAAAAGAAAATAAAATACAATTGCATTAGCTACTGAAGATTTCAGCCTGCATTACAGTATCCGAAACCCAGTCCTCACGAACATACTTAATCGACCCTCTTCAGTGGCTCTGAATAGTCCATCGTCTAGCTAGCCTTCCCAGAAACGGACACGACCTGTGCACTAGCTCTGAATGAATCGGAAATAGTGCTAGTGTTTGCTTTTCAATCATCCTCCGGATTCTATAACGTGCAAGCACATGATAATGCAGAAAGGAATGAACACAAGCAAGCTAACACACRGGGATTTACGGGCAATWTCCAGTCTTGCTTCAAATCCACTAAGAATACAAGGAACCGTCTCTAAAAACCTCCACCTGAACAGGAATGGAATCGYGCATTTYGGTCATACCCTTCGGCGGATATCAATTGCTTGATAGATAGAATGTGTGAGCTTTCGTCTTAAAACTCAAATTCAAGTGTTTTTCTAGTTTTTTTTTTCCCCCTTTTTTTAAAGCTTTTTGTGTGGGCAGATTGTCGTGAGAATTAGATTGATTGTAGGAGATCCTCCTTCGGAACAAGAATAGGAAATCTGCCGGAGATGGAAGAACTTTTGGAGATTGCTAATTCCCATAGAGAGATATGCACCTTCAGTACCTAGATATTAAGTTTCAAGAAGTCGACTACCCAACACTAGATTGGCGATCGAAGGGTTTGCCATACCTAAGACATAGATCGATCAAACGAGAATTCATCATTCTATTCCAAGGCCAAATTAACTATGACAATATCAATGTCCCAAAATCTACAGGACGATCAACAGCTTTGTAGTCATTAAATCAAACATTTTTAGGGAGATCCATGCTTTGGTTTCTATGTCGTTTTCTTCCATTATTTGAAGTACAATTTGATGTTATGTACTGCTGTTGTAAATTCCTCATGGCAATTTTGGGCATATGTATATAAGTAGTCAGTGATAAACCCCAGCAACATCGGATTATTCAATTACTCTTCCCTTCGATATGAACCTGTCCCAACAACGAACACCTTCCTACATCAAAATGAGGCTATGCCCTTCCCYTAGAATCTCCGGGTCGGAGAGCAAGTAGTCCAACTTCTTGAGCAGCCCAGAAATTGAACGAGTATTTTATTAAATTCCTTGCTTCGACCTGAGATGAGAGTGAAGATAAATTTTACTTCAATCCTGGACCCAATCTTTAATCCGGCATCGATTAATGATAAGATGGGAGAAGTTTTGGTTTTGTCATTCTTTTCATCAATTCTATATACACTTCATTTACTAAGAAGAAAACGCAAGATACTAACAGCTTTCATATATATTTAGGGAAAATGCTAACCAAAACCTAAGGGTTATGGATAAGAATTAAATGAATAAGTGTTAATGATAAGTATCYTTGATTTTCAAGGAAATATAATGAATATAAACATTAATTGTGAAATTAGTATTAAATGATTAATACTACTTGTCATTTAAATAATTTGTTGATGATTTCTTTTCATTTAAATGAGTATTTTTTTTCTTTTTGATTCATTAATTTTATATTTTCTTCTTTCTTTGTTTGTTTATTTTCCTTGTTTCGGAATAATAGTAGAGTGCCTATTTTAATTAGCCAATCATCTCATTTCTAACTATTATCGAAATTAAAATAAAAAATAAAAATGTTTAGATCGAGGCTTAGGATTTTAGGGATTTATGATTTAGGGTTTAAAGYTTTATTTTAATTCTGATAATCRTAAAAAGTAAGATGATTGGCTAATTGATTCATAATTGAGCGTTCTTGAAATRARCATTTTACTATTGTTCCAAAATGAAAATAAAAATAAAAAGAAAGACCAGAAAATTAATGAATGAAAAGAATAATTTTATTTAAATAAAAAAGAAAGGTCARAACTCATTTAGATGACAAACATTTAATACCAATTTAATCATTAATAATTCTATTAATTACATCCTCTTAAGAGTCAGCAATACACTACATTAAAGTCTATCTATTCATTAATGCTTGGTTGTGGTTAGCATAACCTTATTTTTTAAATATCATTTCAAGGTAAAAGTTCAAAGTTAGAGCATTTACACATGCTCTTAGCATAATTTTGTACTTCATATATCTAGTGCTCAAGAAATCCCTAGTACGAGAGCTCCTTTATTTCATCYRAGYGCATCAACAACTCTTGACTCCTCAGAGAAGCCATATGAAAATGTAGCCACTTCGCCTTCAGCGCGAGACATGTCGTGCAGTTCTCATCCACCATGCAATAGTGAAATACTTGAAGATGAGCAGCCTTCGCAAGCAGTGACTCATCGACGCCATTTTCATCTCGAGTAATTAATCCATCCATTAAAATGCAATGCCTCATGTTGAGTTCTCGAAGCCCATTCAAACGCTCCAATATCAACACAAGTGTTGTCCTTCCGATGATTGATGACTTGATGCTCAAAGCTTTCAACCACGGAAGGTAGCAGGACAAAGAGAAAGCAAACTCTCTGGTGACAATACCAGTTGTTTTTACACTTGTTAGCTTCTTGCAATGCTTGCCCAAGAGCTGAATAGTGTATATGTAGAAATTGGAACCTGGAAGGACCACTGCCTCCAATGCTTTCCATGTCCCAAAAGCCTTCATGTACCCTTGTGGTGTAATCCTAGACCGTACCGGTAGAACGAGAAATGTCACATTCGGGCACCTAGTACAAAAAAGTCATACTCAAGTTCATCAGCTATTAAAAGTTCGATGAATTAAGAAAGAAACTCAAGAAGTTATTAGTAGCATCTATACCTTGCAGCTATATAAATTAGGTGTTCGGTCGTGATGCAAATATGAAGGTCGAAGATGATCCTAGTCAAGTTGGCATTGCCTAAGCCAATACCAGCCTTCAAAATATCCCAAAATCTTCTTGAGTATGGATAGTCTGACCAAGCATATAGAGTAGCTGGTATATTGAAACGATCCTTCAATTCTGTGAAGTCCAGAGTGTCCCATATACTCTCATTCAGGCACACAGCTCGCCAAGTTTTGCATACTCGGGATATATTATCTGAGAGAAGAACTTCCAATAGAGTGAAAGTAGAGAACACCTTACATAAGATATCGGACTCCATGTCTTCCCAGTTCTTTTCTTTAACCCCATCGTCAATGACCTTTTGTCTCTTTGCCATAGCCATGTCTAAACAAACACATCATTCACAGGAAAACATTAAAACCTTAACACAATTTCTTAATATGTAATGTCACAGGTATATAGAGTCCATTGGAACCCTAAGATCCTTAAGAATCTATTATGCTAGATATTACGGAATTTAAAGGCATATATATATATATAAATCGGCAATGATTGCAAGATTATAATAATGTCTGTAAATTTGATAAAGCGCAACATGTAGTCGAAACACAATGCAAAGTAGTTCACAAGGTACCGTTAGAGCTAAATATGCATATATATAGTTGCACTCTAATCTTTAACATAAATAGGCAATTAATAGATATCATATTCAGGAAATTTCGTATGATCAGTTATATAAAGAAAGAAAACATGATACAACAAATCCCASAAAAGATTTTATGGGGCAAATCAACACTTTGTGGATGTTTACCTTAGCTAGAAACTAAAATATGCTATTTTTAAGTTTAGGAGAACATCCCCTTCGTTAGAAGTTGAGTTTATCATTTACCTTCGCAAGAAATTTTTAGACAGGTGAAAACTAGAGTTGTACAATTGAAGATCGATCAGACTTTCATAACAAATTTCTTTTTCTTTTTCAAAAAAAAAATAGTTTCAACAAGTAAATTGAAAAGGTATGATGATAAATTCATGAATGAAATCATTTTTTTCTGTAGAAAGAAAGAAAGAAARAGTACTAATTGAGCTCTTTCTACAAGAAAAAAAATCATGAAACTTACTTATGTTATTGATAATGGACTTCAAATCTCTATAGCTCTTGATGTGTACAAACTTATAATACCCATAGAGAGATGATTGATCTCCGTAAGTTTCTTATCTCCTTGTACGAATCACTAGCAAAGCTTGAAAGAGAGAGAGGGCGAAGGAAGAGAGAGAGGGCGGAGAAAGAGAGAGGGAAGAGAGAGAAGGGTAGAAAAGAGAAAGGATGTCTAAGAATTAATGATGCTGACAAAGATTGTCACATTGCCTTTTTTTTTTTTTTTTCCTTTTTTGGGTGAGAGATAGACATTTCCAAGCTCCGCAATGTTATGATAAAAATGTCTTAATCCAAAAGTTTAAATATACTCGAAGCACCAATAGATGAAAGGCTCAACGATTAATTAATATATTCTATATATTTACAAGAAAAAATTCATTTAATATGTTCTATATATTTACAAGAAAATATGCATATATTAAATTAATATATTCTTTATAATTACATTAAAAGATGTATTCACCATTTTCACCTTTCAATGAGAATAGACACAATTGAAAGATGTCTATTACCAGATCAATAGGCAATCTCCTGGAGATGGTAAATTGAGATGGGAGAGTGTTGGAGAATGCTAATTAATCTGCATATCTTCATGAGTGGGATATTAAGTTTTTGATAAATTATAGAAAAGGTTTAGACCTAACAATTTAAGGTTTTATAGATTGAAATTTGAACGAAGACTTGTCTTTTCGACTRAGTATGTTCAATTCATAAATATGTAGACAAAAAGACAACTATTGGATTGAGACTATTCCTTAAGTTACATTTGAAATGTTATAAATTAATAAAATGCTATGAATAGGCATTTTTAGAATATTTCCCGCCTTTAAGTTGTATACAGTTCATATTTCTATTATACACCTTTTTTCTCTATCCAAATGGAGAAATATATTTCATTTACTAAAATTGAAAATACAAGATAAGAATAGCTTCCCACATGTTCTTAAATATCATTTCAAGGTAAAAGCCCAAAGAGAGATACCTATATATACTCTTAGCATAGTTTTGCATACTCAGGATATATTATCTGAGAGAAGAACTTCCAATAGAGTGAAAGTAGAGAACACCTTACATAAGATATCACACTCCATGTCTTCCCATTTCCTTTCTTTAACCTCTCCGTCGTCAATGACCTTTTGACTCTTTGCCATAGCCATGTCTAAACAAACACATCATTCACAGGAAAACGTTAAAACCTTAACACTGTAAGAATACTACAGAGAGAGAGGGTACAGAGAGACAATGGGAGAGCAGAGAACAATGTCTAATTTAGTTTAAAACTGGCCTAGATGATGCTGATGCAGATTGCCACGTTTATTTTTTTCCTTTTTTTTTTTTTTTTTTAAGAGATAGACGTGAAGGTTTCCAAGTTCAGCAATGTCAAAAATGTCTTAATCTGGAAACTTAAATATACTTGGAGTAGGAATAGATGAAAGGTTGAAAGGCTAATTCATATATTCCATATACAATAAAAGATGCATTCTAATCCATTTTCACCTTTCAATGGGACAACATTACAATTGAAAGATGGCTATTACACCATCTATAGGCAATCTCATGGAGATGGTTAAGTCGTGATGGAAGAATGATTTGAGATTGCTAGATCTGCATATTTTCACAAGTGGGATGTTAGGTTTTGTGGCATTTCGAGATAAATGATAAATTATTTCAAAAAAATTACATCTTATAGCTTAATTTTGCAAATAGGCTATAACAAGAGAAGGTGAATTTGTTCAATTCATAATAGTTAAGTCTTTATTCGTGACTTTTAGAATATTATACTTCCATGAGCAGAAAATATAGCATATTTAATAGTTTTCATGATATTATTAATATTCATTTCAATAAAAAGTTCAAAGAGAGAGAGCATCTATACATGCTCCAAGCATAGTTCTCAATTTTACATATCAGGTGCCAAAGAAAGCCTAGTATGAGAGCTTATGTATTTCATCTAAGCGGATCAATAACTCTCGACGCTTCACATAAGCTACATCARGCGGCTTGTTCTTCACMCMGAGACATGACACGCAGCCCTTGTTCTTGCAGTAATGGAGCATTTGAAGATGAGCTGACTTCTCAAGGATTGACTCATCAACGAGACTTTCAATTTGAGAAAATGGCATGTCAGTCAGAGTGCAATGACTGATGTTAAGTTCTTGAAGCTCTTTCAACTTCTCCAATATCCATATAAGTGTGTCCCTTTTGAGCATTGATGATTTGAGGCTCAGAGCCTTCAACCATGGCAAGTAGCAAGACAAGGACAAAGCAAATTCTTTGGTGACAACATCAGTAGTCTTCAGACTTGTCAGTTTCTTGCAATTCTCTCCTAACATCTGAATGATGTACAGGGAGAAGGTACAGCTTGGAAGGACCACCGCTTCTAGCCGTTTCCATATCCGGAAAGCTCTTCTATATCCATCTGGTGTAATCCTACTCCATGGTGGTAGTACCAGAAATTTCACATTCCGGCACCTGTACAGAAAAGGGTTCGTCAAACTAGCTTAAAAAGTTCGATAAATGAAGAAATAAATCAAACCTTAAACTATGATACCTTTCGGCTATATAGAGAAGGTGCCTGTCTGTGATGCAAATATGAGGATTGAAGATGACCCTAGTCAAGTTCTTATTACCAAAATATGCAGCAGTCTTTAGAATAACCCAAAATATTTCCGAAAATGGAGGTTCAGACCAAGCATCGGGTAGAGTTGGGATCTGAAAGTAGTCCTTCAGCTTTGTGAAGTCCAAAGTATTCCATTTAATTTCATCCCGACAAATAGTTCTCCACGATCTACAAACTTTTGAGACGTTCAAAATCACATCTATTAAAGTAAAAGTCGAGAATATCTTGTATAAGATATCGCGCTTCATATCTTCCCATTTCCTTTCAATAATCTCCTCATCATTAATGACCTTTTGTTTCTTTGCCATCGACATACCTAAACAAACACATAATTTGTAGAAAACCATTAGGTAAAGCCCCACGCACACACACATTCAATCTTTTTCTCAATGGTTGCAAGATTTTGATAATATGTGTAAATATGATAAAAAGTCAACAAGCTGTTGACATAATGCCAAAAATGTAGCAAGATATATAACTTCAGAATTGAATGCATATAAATGGTAGGGTTCTAATCTTTACTCAAAATAGGTTAAAAAAAAAAGTTTATCACATTTACAATTTGTAACGACAAATAATATAAAAGATTATAAATAAATAATACTTTTCATATTTCGAAATGTTTATCATCCGTCATTGAAATGAATTGTTAAAGGTTTTAACAGATAAGAATATAAAAACAGTACGCATAAGTAACGCAAATAATGAAAAAAAATTATAACCGAAGGTTAATCGAGATTTTATGCCAAATTGCTCGTTAATAGAAAAAAAAAATAGTACAATTGAACGTTTAGAGAAAAGGAAAATGTTGACTTACTTTTTGTTATTCGTTGTTGAACTTAAAATCTCTGTATCTCGGTGCAGATAAACCTTATAAGACTGAGGAGACGAGAGAATGGCTTATTCTTTTAGTCTCTACTTCTCTGAGTGAGTTGAGAATAGCACTAGTGAGGATCACGATGTATACTGTGCTAGAGACAAGAAGGATCTAATACCAACATTCAATAAAGAGTGCCGCGTCCTTTTTTTTTTTTTTTTTTTCAACACGCCCAAGATCTGTATCGCCCGGTTTTTTTTTAAGCAGGTAGTGTCACTTGGAGTCGACAAAGATCAGTATGTCTCAGACCACAGCCTTATGCTTTACTTACCCAAAAGAAATAATAAGGAAACCAGCACATTAATGTTTCCACCTCATCGTGAGTGAGGGAAGAAGAAGTATATTAAAAATAAGAATTTTATTAATCAATATGAAATTTATTGACTTATATTTATCAAAATAATTAATTAAATGATCAAAAACGTAACTTGTAATTAAAAATCAAAAAAATGTCAAAAAAGTCACTTATTAATAATGATGAAAAGAGAAGCAAGTTTTTAAATATTTCCGAAATTTAATCTTTTCTCTTCAGTCTTAAATTTCTTGAAGATTTTCCTCACAATAGTTCTATCTTATTTAGTATGTCAGTATTGTCAATGAGAAGTTTGGCAAATGAAAAAGCTGTAAGGGCTACTTTCCTCATGGAAAACCAAGTTCCAACACAAGATTTCAGTAAACGAATTACAAAATCAAAAAAAGCCTCTCAATTTCCAAGGCTTGAACTCCAATGTACATTACAACACTGAATGCTGTTCACATCTCATCTCTTAAGAAGAGAAGTCTCTTTCAAGGGTTGAAGTGTACTCATGCTAGATGGTGTTATAACATGTACAAGAATCTCTTCTGCAGGTATACTACTCAATTGTAGAAGAAAGGTATTATCGTATTCGAATGCCACGAATATCTTTCAAACCCATCTTCACTGCTGTTTTCCTGAGAAGGGCAGGAGGCTTTTCCAAACCAATTGATGTGCAGAATTGGTTAGCTAACTCGATGAGGGTAGTTTTGTCTCTGCCTATCTCTCTGATGGAATTGTAGTATCCAAGCCAAGCATGGTAAGCAGCTTCTTTGAGACCAGTGTCAATCTTTGTTAAACATCCTTCCATCTGTAATTATGATTAATGCAAAAAGAGCATCACTAGATGACATTAAATGTATGGAAAAAAATGGTCAAATTTGAACAAGAGAAAGGGAAAGAAGGAATAGTTGATTCAGCTAATCACAATCAGATTTCAGAGATCAAGAGCTGCTTTCTTCCTTAAAGTTTAACAATCTAGAGTACAGTCTCAGAACAAAATAATAAAATGCAGTCAAAAAGTTCGCTACGGACCTTCTTATTCTCATTAGGATCCAAATATGGCAGCGAGCATTTATCCAAAGGAAGGTCTTTGATTTCATCCAAGAAATATTCTTCCCAAGGAGCAAGCAAAATAATGCCTTTCCCTTCTTTTCCTTCCCGTCCTGTTCTTCCAAGACGATGAATATACTGTTCCCGATCTGGAGGAATACCAACCTAGTTTTCGCAAAATCCTCAGAAGTCGTTTCATGCAAAATAAAAAATTTAACACAGCAGATTACAGTCCAACCAGAATGTAGCTCTACAGGTTTACCGCTTATCACGATGATATTCCTCCCTACATCTATCCCAAAACAAAAAGAGCCAAAACAAGATAATAAGAAAAGAAGAAAAGAAATTTGCATCTCAGAGAATATAACTACTCGAATTTTTAATGGTAGTAAATGCTGATCAAGGATTCAGTTCATTTCTGATACATAAAGGAAACCTGCAGCAGACAGTGGTCATTTCTAACCATCCAAAGCAGGGAAATGCATTCATCTTTTCTAGTTTCAGAATACAAACTTATGGTCTAAAAGGAAAAGCAGCCAGACGTGCCTGTGAATCTCTTGTGATAACTTCTTAAATCAATTCTATATGCCAATTCTTGATTGAAGAATCATGTCTCAGATAGATACARCTTAATTTAAGATGTTCATTCAAGGGGCGGGAAACAACAGTTTGTATATGATTAAAAGCTCCAAAGAGGATGCACGCTTGATTCCAACATGTTTATTCAAACAAAAGTTTGCAATAGCAGAAAAGGTGTTTAACTCAGTTTACAGAATAAAGCAATTTAGTGTAACTAAATAAACACATTAGACTTGCCAAAGTCTCTACATTTGCAAAAGAGTGTACTTTCCAAGTACTACATAAAAGAAACTATAAGCATTTGATATCAACAAACTGGGGTGAAATCAAGCCAAGCCAAGCACAAATTTTAGCTTTTTGAGCTTAAACTGAACCCAAAATCATGATGTTGATCTAGAACAGAGTATGATCAGTGTAAGAGTAGATTACCTGAATAACCAACGTAACATCTGGATAGTTCATTCCCCGAGCAGAAACATCAGAGGTAACAAGAATCAGTCGTTTAGACTCCTTAAATTCCTCAGAGACTCGAGTTCTATAAATTTGATGTTTTCKCGAGTGTATCTCCCTGACRTTCATTTTCATTTCCCAGAAAAGTGAAAACATGAGTGACGTCATCATTGCTGTTGTACAGAAAACAATAACCTGGAACCAAGTTTTAAAATATTAAAACACAAATGGTTACTAAACAACAGTCAAATACAAGAAACTGAAAGAGAAACTAGTAGAGAATGAAAGTCATTGCCTACAGGCTATAATACCTGAAAACTCACCTTATAATCAACTGTTTCAGAAATGTGTTCCTTCAGAAGATGGTATACTATTTGGAAATGTTGTTCATGTGGTGCAACAAGGAAAGATTGCTTTACCTGCTTGACAAGACAAAAAGAGTACTAATCTAGTTCTATCCATTTTCTCATTAAACAGAAGCATAAACTACCTAACCATAGAATTTGAATTAAAATTTTGATTTTCCACAAAAGAACCACTAAAGTTGTTTGCAAATGAGAGCCTTAGTTACTGGCCTTAATTTTACCAAGTCTATTTTTCAACATTATCACAGATCAAAGTAAGTAAAAAGTATTACTCAAATAATACCTTGGTAGGTGTCTCCAGACCATAGCCAACTGTATCAACATAGTCATGTTCTCTTTTCAGAACAAGCTGGGATATTCGACGAACCTGTGATTTATTATGTTAGCTCCACATCGCAAGATGTTTTARACGTATACTAATCCTCAAAAGCACAATCTTTCAATACTTTGTTGAAAAGTCACTAACATGCCAGAGTYGTAAGTACGCCACTAGAAGCAGGGGAGTCTGCTTTAGTACAAAACTGCATAGCAGAGAATAACAACCCCTCGGGGTTCAGGCACAACAGCAGAAAAATCTAACCTCTTTTGGAACTGTGGCTGAAAAGAGTAAGGATTGCCTCTGTCGAGGCAAACAGTCAACAAGCTTTTCAATGTCTTTCCTAAATCCGAGGTCCAATAAGTGGTCTGCTTCATCAAGTATAAGCATCTTCAATCCCATCAATCGAACTGAGAAGCCAGACTTGTTCTCAACATGATCCAACAATCTGCCAGGAGTTGCTACTATAATCTGCAGAGTAGCAAGTACATTAATAGCAAAGTTTTCAGTTTCAAACTCCAATGGCCAAGTAGAAATGAAGAATCTCCGAAACTCATTAATGTATTGCATTAAAATTTCCCAATATACGAAGGGGGAGGATATACCTGGCATGGATCTGATTCTAATCGTTTCTGATCGACTTTAAATCGTGTTCCACCCACTAGTGTTTGTACACCAATGCCATTATGGTGCTTCAGTAACACAGTTGCTTCTGCAGCTATCTGGCTAGCAAGTTCTCGTGTGGGACAAAGAATAAGAACATATATTGGAGAKATCCTCTTGATAGCATTGCTACTTGATGCCTTCAGAACTGTTTCAATAGCAGGAAGCTGTTTGTGTTTAATGAGAGCAATGGAAAAGCAGAAATGTAGAATGCTGAAACTCAAGTTAACAAACAACAATAAACAATTAAAGGGACTYCCGATATACCAGAAAGGCAGCACTTTTGCCGGTGCCAGTTCTAGCTTTGACAAAAGCATCCTTGCCTGAACACAATAATTCAAATTTCTGTAACATTGAATAAATATAGGCACACAAACATCTAATTAAGTGAAGGGAGATGGCAGAAATAGTCTCTCTGGGAGCTGAAATTCAGCAGAAAGACTGTCGAGAGGAAAAAGCAGAGAGGTTTGTCAGTTCCACACTCTTGAAAAGTCAGCTTATCAATAACAGGCAATCCTAAAGTTAAGTAGTAGTTACCATTCAGTTCTCAATGTACAATAGTAGTTAAAGTTACAATACCATGCTAAAGAATTAGGACATAAAAGATTTGTAGGTAAGTCGCAAAACCAAGATCATTAGATGTCCTAGAAAAGTAAGCAGTAAAACATTCACAGGAACACTCATCCTACCCTGGAGGCAAGCCGAAAGTGTAGCCTCTTGCACACTTGTCATTTGGATATAACCTGCTGCATTAAGTGCCTTGATAGTCAGGGGAGAGACATCATATTCATCAAACCTAACAAAACAGCGCCCTTGAAGCATCAGAAATACTATTATAAAGTCAATGCAAAACAATGAGATGCTTTGGGATATTTGGGACTTCTATACCTTTTTGAAGTATATATTGTTTCTTCCTCAATTTTTTGCCCACCACCTCCCTCCAAGCTCCTCTTAGTAACATCCTTACGGATCATCTCCACATGCTGCGATAAATCATCCTCAGMTTCCAAAGACTTCAAGGCCACACGCTTCCTCGTCTTCATGTCATACTTCGCCAATGCAGCAGTACTTGCCATTCTCTTCACATTTCCCTTGCTCATTTCTTCCTCCTCCTCTTCCTCATCATCATAATCACTATCACTATCATCATCTGATGAATCCATTATATTCCTATTCATCCGAAATCTGGAGAACTTGGGTTTCCCACCGATTTTAGCTCCTGCATTTTCTACCTCTTTATTTGAGTTCCTTGCAAAAGTGAACCCTTTAGACCTGTTGTTACTTCTTGTATCCACTGAATACCATCTAAAGTTGGATTTGCCACTAGAATACACTGAAAGTCCACTCCCACAACCACACCTTGCATCCAAACCCATCCCCGCTAAAAATCCTACATCGCTATAAAACCGCCTACAAATCAACCAGTTATTGGAATTCTTCAATACAACATCACCGCAAGAACCCTTTAAACGAAGTCCTAAACCCATCAAACCTGTTGAGCCACTCGAAAATTTCCGAGCTCTAGAGACAAAATTACTGGAGCTTTTTGAGTTCTCATACTCGTTTACATTATCGTTGCTAAAGACTGAATTTTGGGAAATAAATAGCTTCTGTAAATCAATAGGCTCAGCAATAGTTCTTCTTTTAGGCATTGGCGGCGGAGTCTTAATTGGCCCATCATCTTCATTCCACAAATCCTCAGCGCCTTCCTTCATAAACCGATCAGCAAGTGCCCTGATGTGGTCTTGAGGTGATAACGGCGTGTAATTCGTCTCATCCTTGCCAGGTTGATCGGGATTGGAACCAGCGTTCTGAGAAGYAGAGAGATTAGCCCTGATTTGGGATCGAACTCGGGCCTGGTACAACTGCTTTTCGTGTTCAAGGAGGCGTTTTTCTTTCTCTCTGGCTTTCTTCTCGTGAAGGCGTTTCCATTGCCATTTGTTGAGCCCGCCAGGAAAAGTTCGCGGGCCGCCACCCATGAATCGAAGGAAAGTAAGGCTGTGATAGAGTGATGAGACGGGCCTGGAACGCCTTTGCAGGAAAATTGAAGGGTACTTCATTTTTTGAAGAAGATGAGGAGAGTGAGAGACAGGGTTTAGGGTTTAAGGATGCAGCAGAATAAGGAGGGTACAGTTACTGCCGTTTGTTATGAATAAGTTGGTTTTCTTTTCTTTTTTTTTTTTTTCTACTATATAAGGGAAGTTAGGTAAAGAAACATAATTTCTATTTGACAGGATTGAACTCATTACTTAGGCTCTGCTCTCCTTCACTTATGAGCACATATTTCTTGTCAATTTTAAATTTTTTTACCTTAAAAGTTATTTTGAATCGACTATATTTTTATAGTGAATGCATAGACATTTGATCTAATTAATTCAACTTGAAACATACGTGTAAAGATATTCAGATATCAAACGATATTTTATTGCTTATTGCACATAGCAGAATTCAAACCTCAAACTTTTAATAGCAACCTTCAACACTTAACCTTTTAGGTCAAGYCTCACTGATATTTTGAATTGCTCCTCAGAGCAGCCAAGGAGGATTGGCCTTGAGATATGTAAGCAGTTAATTTCTTCTGGAGTTTTTGTGATATTAACAGCAAGAGATGTGAAAAGGGACCTTGAAACTGTCCAAAACCTCAGGATCTGCTTTATGTTTTCGAGTTTTCTTACAGAAGCAACCGTAGTCTTCGTTGTTGTCTGGATCAACCTATACAAGAAATTTTTGTTTATATATGTAAATTTTAAAAGATAAAATAAGATCGTTCACATTTGTTCCTATCAAATTTGTATCGAGACAATCGTTTCTATGCATGAAGCCCAGGTTTTGTTAAGACTGAATCGAACTCAAACATGGGAGTAGTCCTCACTGTTGAAGATGGGCCAAAATCACTTGCTATTCTCCATATGGTAACACAATAGAGGCCACAAACTTCTGAGGAAATAGTTAATGGAAATTGCCATTGAGACCTTACTGTTTTAATCATTTAATTTTTTTCTTTTCCATAGTGATAGTATAAAAGATATCATGTTTTACTTGGAGTTGGGATCATAGTTTGAGTTGTCACTTGTCACCTAGTCCACACATTGAACACATTCATATGTTTCCATGGAAAAGTACACTAAAAAATTAGAGTTTGATAACTTAACGATTCAAAACACTTGACAAATGAATAATTAAAATAAAATAAAATATTATATTCGTTCTATTTATAGTGTCATATTRAAAAAATTTTGATTATCGATTTTCTCRAGTTAAAGTTAAATTCAAACTATGATAGAAGGATAGTTTAGTTATCGAACCATACTTCGAAATATRATACACATAATGATAAAGTTATRATTTTTATTGAGTGTAGATGGCGTTCTATAARTTTAACTCAAAATTATTTCATAAAACCAGTRTCGYTGCAATACCCTCTTAGTCAACCATCGCTTTAGTTTAATACTGCTTCACCACATTCAAGTTTGGAGACGATGAACAGAATTTTTCAACTCAAGAAATAAGTTCGATTTTCTCAATTATTATTTATCATATTTGAAAAAATAATAAATTAATTTAAAATTATTATAAATAGATTTTGACCGAATGTCTTGAACTACCAAATAGATTTACCCGAGCCCAAACATTTTCTCKGGTGAATTCATTTGAGCCAGTTCACTTCCACTTCCACTTCCCCGGTGGACGYGCTCTTCTTACACTGCCAAGTAGACCAACATTTCATGATCCTCATATGGGACCCACAAGACAATCATAGCCGTTGAAAAGAGCGGGAAAAAACTTCAAGGGGCCAATATCGTACTGTTATCCCAGATGTCATTTTTTTTTTTTTTTTCCAGCCCATGAAAAGCTGAGCCGTCACAGAAAGGCCATTTCAGTAACAGATAAAACTCTAATTAAATATCACCAATTAAAAACCAAACCCAGCCCTGAAGCCCACCCAAGTTCTTCTCCTTCTACACCTTTACTCTTCCGGTCTTCCATCTCGAAAAACGATCGAGCAGATTTTGATTTTTAGCAGCCATGGCACCCAGGAAAAGAACTGTTGTTGAGGCCTCCACGAGGGTTACTCGCAGCTCCAGTCGTGTAACTAAGGTCAACGCRGAATCGCCCAAGAAAAAGAAGGCCAAGAGAAACCCTTCTGTGAAGAAATTGGAAGCAGACAAACCCAAAGCCAAAGCTGAGGTACCGCTTGCTGCTGCAGCAGAGGAGACGGCTGAGGATGGATTGAGTGGGAAGACGATTATTATTGAGCACTGCAAGCAGTGCAGCTCGTTCAAGACTAGGGCTTTGCAGGTGAAGAGTGGGTTGGAAAAAGGTCTTGAGGGAGGTGTTAATGTGATTCTGAACCCAGAAAAGCCGAGAAGGGGTTGCTTTGAAATTCGTGAGGAAGGTGAAGAAGGTGAGAAGTTTATCAGTCTTTTGGATATGAAGAGGCCTTTTAAAACCATGAAAGAGCTTGACATGGAGCAGGTTATCTCTGATATCATTGAGAAGATTAAGTAATGCTTCAAAAGAGGGATTCTTTAGGAATTTTAGTATTGGGGAAATCTAATAGTACTGGTAATCCATTTAGCTAGAGTATGCTTTCCTATTTTGGTTCTTAATGTTCTATTTCTATCTTTCGTATCCCCAATTTTTAGCTTTTCAGTCTAATATAGATTGGAAGCAAGGATGGAAAACAGGAATATTGATCCATTATCAAACTTTTGTAAGACCATTGTGGACACCCTTTTCTGCAAAAGATTTTTATCTGCTCCTAGTAGCCTCTTCTTTTGAGCTAAATATTGTCTCCTGTTACATACTGTGCTAAACGAACTTGCTTAATATTGTCTTCTTTTACATGGGATTGATGTTGGCCGGGCACATTGATAACGCCGCCGTAAAGATGTATGGAGTGTTCAGGTACGACGGCGAGCAGTGTTGGCCATTGCCATAAAAGGGCAAGAATGCCGGAGTTTCTGGGCTTTATACGGTTAGAGCTCCCGACCAAATCCCCCAAATTGCTGTAACATTCTGCACCGTGGATTTGCTGTTGTTAGAAATCCTAATTGCCAATAAACTAACTAGGGGCGAAACAGACATTGACTAAGGTTAATGGACATAATAGGGTCGTCTACTAAATAAGAGGGACTAAACTGGAAGTCTCTCTAAGTTGATGGGAGTAATTGCAATAAACTTTTGTCTCATTAAATTATGAGATTTTGCAGTTTCGTCCCTAATTTATTCTCAAATAGTAACTGCAATTGACCATATCTTTTAATCCATTTATTATTGGAAGTTTGTCGCATCATGGTTGTCCTTTATTYCACTTTGCCTAGAATTCCTCCTAATTTATTAAAAAAATCATTTCATAATATTTTATTCAATAAAAAAATTTATTATTTAACATATACATTTTAACTATAATTATACAAATTTAAATTAATTTATACATTTTAAAGTTAATGAATCAACACATATCGATTCAAAAAATTGGTGACCACGACCAATTTTTGCAAGAAATCAAATGCAAACCCCTTTAATTGGTCAACAATTAAAAATTTCTATCATAATCATGGAATATTTGTAATATTGGGCATGTAATTAGTTAACAATGGCCACTTTACCATAAAAGTGCATTTTCTAGGCACCACTTACCAATTTCTTAGGGCTATTGTGGATGGAATTTTAGTATAAATAGAACCTAGATTGAGACTCATGAGACATCTCTAACACACTACCTTCTTCCTCGTTCTCTATAGGCTATAAAGGTTCTTTAGGCACTTATAGGAGATGGCTRTTCCCTCCACAACCTTGGCTATTGTTCTAGTTCTTATTTTTGCAGCAGGTATATATCTTTTCCCCTTTACCACCATAAAATCTATGAGGGACATTAGCTGAAATAAGAAGTTATGATTGTGATTCGAACTTTCGTTACATGTATGAAATGTTTTTCTAAACACTTTTTAATTAAAGTCTGTAAGTATCAAATTTACAAAATTGAGGTATTTGAAGCTTACATTTGAATTGAATTTTTGAATTTTAACAGTTGATTCGAGGGACTAATAGAGATAAAATTAATGATTTCTTGAAGGATAATTATAATGATATAGTCGTATCTATTTTCATAAATAAATATGTCTAACGGGGATGATTCTTCCGGTGACAATGCAGCTAACGAAACGTGGGCTGCGAGGGCGGAGGATCCACCAGCTACACCAATAAAGCCATCAAAAAGATGCGTAGAAGGTTTAGGTCCTTGCACCGATAAATGTAAGATAGATTGCTGCACTCGCTTGTGCAACAATGACTATGCTGGGCTTCATCCACAGGCAGCTTGTGAGGATATCCCCGGAGTTCCTCTACCGATATGCACCTGCCGTCACGATTGCCAGACTTAATAGTCTTTTTCCTTTTTCAGCCTTTTTAAGGTTTTATTTTTTATTTTTATTAACACAATTAAAGGAGCGTTTTAGAATTCATCAAACATGTCCTATCAAAACGTTAAATGCATGAGTTTAATTTACCTATGAAGATCTGAGTGAATGTTAAAATAATATTTTTATCGCTCCAGTTCTCTTTTTAAGTTTATTAATTATTAATTTCATTTAATTTAGTAATTGAGAAACAAAAATAAAAAATAAAAAAGAACAAAATACCATTAATTGCCTTTTCATTACTSTCCGAATTTTCACRAAGGCGAGGRAACTATTTATCAATTACACTATCTCTACTTATCTATAGATTATTTACTTGAGGTTTAAAGAATTTTATTAYGCTCTTGAAAATCTACCAATGTCTRCTTTACCTTAAAAGTGTACTTTGTTGGCCGCACTTACTAATTTCTYAGAGATATCGTGTATATTTTAAGTAGATAAATGCGATAAGAGATTTCTAGAACTTTTATTTACTAATAAGAGCACACGATGCATATATGTTTAATCTCGATCTAATATCTCTTCTTTTCTATTGTAAAAGTTAAATGTATATGTGTTGTAATTTAATTGATACAACAAAAGATATAATAAAAAATATAGTAAAAAAATTATGAAATAGATAAATATTTATTATATTAAAGAATATAATAAATGGACCCTAATAAATAATCGAGTATCTTTGACTTTCAATATAATATAATAAATAGGAATTTTAATTGTTAAAGTAGATTTCTATTAATTATTTCTTTCATTCCAAATAAGTGTCCGTTTGAATATAATTGAGCATATTAAAAACTATTAATCCAAAATATATGTCATGTTAGATCCATACACACAGATCGATATTTGAAAAATTAAGACGTCTTTTATATAAAATTCCTAATATACTATTCTTTATCTTAGTGTATTTCTTTTTTTTTTTTGTTTGAATTCAAGATAAATTATTTACAAAATTTTCCTTTCTTTCTCTTGGTTTTGTCCTCTCTCTCTCTCTCTTTCTCTTAATATACATTCAACAAATCAATTTTCAAGACATATAAATATGAATAGAATTGAATATTTTTTTCCTTGTAATTGTAATATTTTAAAAAGAAAATTCCTCTCTAAAATGACTTATATTCATAAAAGGGAGGGAGTACCTTCTTCCTCTTGCCTACTKTGTTCACCTACATCTCCCCAAAACTAAGTTTCTTTCAAGTCAGTTGTGAGAAATGGCTATTCCCACCCCAGCATTGGCTATGGTTCTAGTTCTCGTTTTTGCAGCAGGTAACTGTTTTCCSCTTTACCATCATAGTGCACCTTCCTTGAATTAATCCAGATTTATTATAAATTTAAATAATATTTCACATTTGATGAATTTAAATTTATACGTGTCAAATCTACAAAATTGAAGTATTTGAATTGAATAGATATTGGTAAAGATAAGAATCCATGATCATGGTTAGAGGGTGGAAACGRTCGTTTTYAGAATCGATTTTTTTTAATTTATATTTTTCACCATTTTCTCAACATTTATTAAATTCTTGTATTTAATGAGTCATCATACATTTATTTATGATTTTATAATGCTCAAAGTGTATGATTTCTTCAGGTGACTATGCAGCTGCCGATAAGGCGGTGATGGTGGCGGCTCAGCCATCTGCACCACTAAAGCCACTAAGAAGATGCACAGAAATCTTAGGTCCATGCGGTGTACGTTGTGATAAAAATTGTTGCATTCGGACGTGCAACAATTACTATTCTGGGCTTAATCCACAGGCATTTTGTGACGAGATCATCGGAATTCCCGAACTTCTCTGCACCTGCTATCACGATTGCTATGCTTAGACCTTATTATTATTATTATTATTATTTTAAGGCTTTCTTTTTCTAAATGAATTCCAAAATAATATTTTGTCATTGCAATTCTCTTTTACATTTATGTTATTATAAATTTTATTTAATTATATTGAGAAAAGTAAATATAATTAAATCCATTAAATTTATTTAATTGTAGCCATCTTGATTACTTATAATTTCTTTTTTTGTTTAATCAGAAAAGTTTTGATTTTGATTTGAAAAGTTGTATTTATTTATTTATTTTTATTAAATAAATCTAATAAATTAAAAAGACATGTGAACAAGGAGAAAAAAAGATCAAATGTAAGTAATAAGGAAATAATTAATGGGATAAAGCCATCTTGGAGTGGTTGAGAATTTGACATGAATCCCTACTAAATTTTATCAATACTAAAAATAAAAATTACACGAGAAACTTAACGTAAAATCATTTTGAATTAATATTAATATTAATATTAAAATAATTGCTACAAATTGAGAAAAGTAATATAATGATAGCTAAAGCTATGTTCTCTATGTTTCATATTTCTCTTTCTAGTTTTGAATTTATTTTGAGGTCATTGAAAATAAGTTCTTTTTATCATTATGAAAAACTATTTTGGAAAACATAACGTGAGAAAACTCATTTACTTTGCGCGTTTTATAAAATCATTTTGTAATATTTCATTCAATAAAAATTTAATTAATTGAAGATATATATTTCAATTATCATTTTATAATCTCAAATAATTTATACATTTTGAAGACGGTCAATCTTGTAATAAAATTTTCATTAATTTAAAAAAATACACAGTTACATCGTTTTTCTTGATTTGGATTCTTTTACTTAGTTTCGATTGAAATTAACAAAACAATTTTTTCTTATTGATTATTTTGTTTACAAATTTTGTTCTTATTTTTTAAAATGCATTATGAATAAATTGGGTAAATAAACATGTTTTACGTGTTTTCACCCAAGAAAGAAAATGCTTGAAAATAATAAAGAGAATCGAACCTAATATACGTTTATTTTTACAAGACCATCAACTATAAGAAATCAAATTGAAGGTAAGGTGTTTATTCAATGGCTAAAATACTATCACTAGACACGAATTTGTATATTCAATTCTCATATATCTTACTATATATTAAAAAGAAAAAAGAAAAAAAAGGAAATGAATCGGAATTTACCAATTSTAAACACGAACCACCGACCAATTTTTGTAAGAAATTAAATACAAACCCTTTTAATTGGTCAATRTTTAAAARTTTCTATAATAGCCCTTAAATATTTGTAATATTGGGCATGTAATTAGTTACCAATGGCCATTTTACCATAAAAGTGCATTTTCTGGGCACCACTTACCAATTTCATAGAGCTATTGTGGATGAAATTTTAGTATAAATAGAACCTTAATTGAGACTCATGAGACATCTCAAACAGAAGAACTACCGTCTTCCTCCTTCCTCGAAACAAAGGTTTTCTTCTCGGCACTTGTAAGCAATGGCTATTCCCACCACAACRACCATGGCTATTGTTCTAGTTCTTATCTTTGCAGCAGGTATATATATCTCTTCCCCTCTATCACCATAGTGCACGTTAATTAAACTAGCTAAAAGATCGTACATATTTTTCAAATAACGTTTCTCATGTTTAATGAGTTTAAATCTATAAGCATTTGATCGCATATATACATATATAAATTGATTAGACATTCACGGAGATAGAAATCCATGACCATGATTAGAGGGCTGAATTTTTTTATATTTTTCCATCATTTCCAGCATATGATTTTATAATGTCTAACGTGTATAATTTTTCCGGTGACTATGCAGCTGCTGATACGGTGGTGATGGTGGCGGCTACACCATCTACACCAATAATTCCACCAAAAAGGTGCACAGCAGGCTTAGGTCCATGCAGCGTAACTTGTGATATTTCTTGTTGCACCCGCATGTGCAACAATGACTATTCTGGCCTTCATCCGCAGGCAAGTTGTGATCAGGTCATCGGAGTTCCAGAACGTCTGTGCATCTGCCGTCACGATTGCTAGAACTTTTTATTACTGTTTTAAGGTTTTTTTTTTTCCCCGTTTTTATGTTAACAAATTCGTGCGGAATTTAAATGGTTCGACCAATGAGAAATAAATTATAATTTGTTGCACTCCAATTATCTTTAAAATTCACGTTAGTATCAATATTACTTAATTATAATTGAGAAATAAAAAGAGAAAATTGAAAAAGATAACAAAATCCATTAACAGCAGCACATTTAGTGATTACTATATATATATAAAGTGACTAAATTAATGAAATTAGTTGAGAGTTACATCAATTTATATATTTATTCCAAAATATATATAAAATTAGTGATGACGTAAATATTTGCATAACTTCTTAAATTCTTAAATTAATTTTTTTAATACGCAGTTTCAATTCCACTACTTATCCCAATTCAAGATTTGCTCCAAATGATTTTGATAGATTTTTCAAAAAATCTAATATATTTATTAATGCAGTACGAGTAAAAAAAGTAAATCTACAAATATTTAAATCGTTAAAAAAAAATTACAGATGGATATTCACATACTGATCTCTTCCGAGACTCTATCCGTCTATTAACGGGTGAAATCAGAAATTTAAATTTGAAGAGACAAGAATAAATGAAAAAAATATTGAGAAGACGAGAAGATATTTTTTATAATGAAAATTTTATATAAATTTTAAAAATATTAATCTCATCTAAAATTTTAAAAAAATATCGGGAAGCAATTGCCTCCCCGCCACCTCCGGCTGCTTCCGTCCTTAGCTATCCAACCTTGCTTCCAAGGTTTCCCAACTTCCTCGACTGCTTCCCTCTCCGTCCACCGCCCTTGTCTCTGCTTTCTTCTCATTCTTGCACAGAAAATGTTGCTTCCAGCCATGGTACTTTAGGGTTTTCCAATCTTTGTCTAATAAAAGAAGAATCTCATGAGCCTCCATTCGCAGTTCACAATTGAATCTGTTTTGTCCCAAGATTATGCCATTAGCAAACTGAAGGGCCAGAAAAGAAGGGGCGAGGCTAAGATTTTAAATCAGACATGATAGTGCCTTAAAAAAAACTTTCATCACCTGTTTGACTTTTCTAATAAATATGATCGTAAATTGGTCAAATTGAAACTGTCGATATTTTGTTCGTCAATCGTGCCAAACTATGAAAGATTTATGTAATTAATTTGTTAATCTATTAGTATGAAGGTTTATATGTTTTATTTTGTATCACATTATAACTTGTACCAAGATAGTAATATTTTAAATATATTAAAGTAATAGCACTCATTTGACACGTACGCACGGTTCTTATAGTAATATGAGGATTTATTTCAAATGAAAATCTCATTGTCTACAATATTTTTTAAATGTAAAACTTTAATTTACTAAGAATCTGAAATGACATCTATATGCACGAGTTCTAAATGATATTGGTAGGATGAGAGGAAAAGATATACGTACTAGATCATATCAAGTTAGCCTTTTAGAATATTGTTAATCTTCATTTGAAGGTATAACTTTTTATTATCGCGTTTCCTCTTCATGAATTAAGAGATTATCAATCACTAAACCTTTTCTTAAATTAGTACTGTCTTTGATATTGGAAGAATATATGCACTTTATGAACTTTTGCAATTGATGGAATGACGAGAAGCGAGCTACCACTTATATGTCATTTAACTAGATTGAATCTTATCATAACCAAGATGAGGAGATTTGAGTTTTTATAGAATTTTAAAAATATTAAATATATAAAATATTGTGAACTTAGCTTGCGAAATTAATTTATAAAATTTTAGAAATATTAAAATATCGAACATATCATGTACTTTAAACCTTGTTAAATTTATTCATTTTATATTTGATATTTTATCCAATATTCATTTGAAAACTCAAACAAAGGTTATTATTAAAAAAGTTAAAAATAAAATCAGGAATAAAATGATTCAAAAAATGATTCACACATATTATTATATTTAATATGTTATAAATTGTGTACTAGAAATCATACATGTATTGAACTTAAACAATAAGGTGCTTGTTCCTAAGTAGTAACAATAATAATAATAATAATAATTTGGTGCCTGAAATATTTATTAGCCACTTCATATAATTTAGCCAAAATAGTGCTGGAACATTAACTTTTTTTTAGGGTTTACTTATTTATTTAATTTTAAAATGTCAATATAATCAAGGGAAATAATAGATAAATGAACGTTGTCATTCTACAATATTTATAATTAAAAGTTTTTATTTCTAAAAAAATGTTTTATTTATTTATTTATTCATCTAGACGTGCACGTTTATAACGAGTTTGAATTAATAACCAAGATAGGTAAATTGGACTAAAATTTTCAGTCGTTTATTTTTTATTCACCAATTGCAAGATTTATCAAAACATAGAAAAAAATATATATAATAAACCCAAAAACAATTTCCCAGTTAAAAACTTCACTTCTAATGCAACAATTTAATTTCAATCTTTAAATACCTAATAAATTAGACCTTCCRAGATTTAGAATATTTCTTTCTCTTTTTTCCCTTCTAATCACACTAGAAATTCAATATAAATAGCCAACCTTGGAGGCATGAGAAATCACCAGAATGTGAAAAAGTTGTGCTATTTGAAAACCTTTGTAGTACAACTATATGGCTATTCCGACATCAACTTTGGCTATTGTTCTTGTTCTCCTTTTTGCATCATCAGGTAAGCTTATTCTTGTTTCGCCACTGCTGTTTCATTAACTAGTTACGTTGATTTTTCCGGTGATAATGCAATTACAGAGACGATGGTAATGGTGGCGGCTCAAGGATGCTCCGACGCCTTAGGTCCATGCAACGCTAGCTGTAATTTGGATTGTTGCACTCGGTTGTGTAACAATCAATTTGCCGGCAAGAATCAGAAGGCATCTTGCGAACCATTTCCCGGCCTTGCTCCGAGCTTGTGCATCTGCCGCCATGATTGTTAAACCCTCAAATATTTTATCTGTTTTTGTATTCTCCATTGTAGTCCATAGTAATTACATGTGGCCTGTGGGCATAATATAGTGAAAAAAAGAGAAATAAATTCCCATTTTGTTGGAGTAAAGGTATTTTATGTTTAAAATTTAAAATATAATACGTAAAGTTGATTATGAGAAGTAATCTATATACAATAACTACGTAATTTACATATATAAGGTATAATAAGATTCATGATCTTTAACTATCAGGTTTATAAATTTATCGTAATCTATATAAAATGATACTTATGATAAGTTAGTTAAATAAGGTAATGAATGTGTAATGATTCGACTAAAGATATAAAAAATATAAATGAGATTCGCATAGTAAAAAATTTTCAATCATAATTCTCTTTCACCGTGTGATAATTACAGCCATATCAGCAGTTACGTACATTATTGGTTTCCTTTTGGGTCACAGGTACAAGAKAGTTTCTAGTACTAYAAGTACAAGCTTCACCAGCTCKCTTGATATTACAACAAAGTACAATAGCATAATTCCSATAGGAAATGGCTGTTCCATCCGCAGTCTTCTACRTAATCCTTTTTATCATCTTTGCATCAGGTAAAATTTTCTTTTACTTTTTACCGGGATGAAGAAGGTTGAAAGTCTAACATGTATGATTATTGTTCTCTGTGGTGAAAATGCAGCTAGGAATCAGGCGGTGATGGCAGATGGTGATGCACCGGCGCCGGCACCAAGACAGCCAGTAAGGAGATGCACAGATGGTATAGGGTATTGTAGCTTAGGCTGTCGTTCTGATTGTTGTGCTAGCTTGTGCAGAAGCAGGTTTCCTGGTCTTAATCCAGTGGGAACTTGTGAACAAGTCTCTTATGATGGTATAATACTGTGCACCTGCCGTCATGATTGCTGGCCTAGATCATTCTAACACAACCATATAAACATAACCTCAATCCTCAGAAGGTTGGTGTGGTAATGAAATATTGCAGAATCTAATGATGAAGTATTTGAGCTTCCTTTTTTGTTCAAAACTGAATTGTTCGTAAAACAAAATGGAACAATGGTTGAAGCAATAAAGAACACAATCAAAATGATTACAAGAAATTGTTTGGAATCTGCAATAGCAACTTCACACATTCATTGATGCTTCATTTGAAGATCTTCACCACCAGACTTCCACCTCTACAATCACAATAGATTTTTCTCATTGATTTCCAGTAATGAACAACTGAAGGTGACAACCAACTGCCTTGTTCGCATTGGCTATTTTGAAGAGCAAGAAACTAATATGTTCTCCCCAAGATGAATTTTCAGAAGACGTCGGTCTTCTTGTCAGTCTTTCTCGCTACTCTTAGCTGCATTTCGCCTTGCACAGCATCCCACAAAGTAGACTATTGACTGGCACGAAAGTTCCAAAGATCAGAATCAATGAAATAATAATTGAACTATCAAGCAATAGAAGTCCACTAGTCTTTATTCCCATGTATTCGTCTTAGAAAGATGTAAGAGATATCATGCACCAAGATCTGAACCTTACCAAGACGACAAAAAGAATTACATTGAAGATAGCAACAACCCTCCATTCTATCTTCATGTATTGTGCAACTCCAGCTCTGAACACATCAGGAGAAAGTTCTGAAAATTATAAATCAAGAGAGGCAAAAACTGTCAGCGGTCGTGCAAAGACAAACTTACTTGCAGGAATCACAACTGTAGCACTTGACTGATTTCGAGTTTTTGTATAGTTTGCAGTCCTTATTGGAACTGATCGGATGAAAGCTCAAGTCATAAAATGAGGCATTCACAGCAGGGTAACCGCATCTGAGTGATAAAAAATCCATCAGTAAGGAGACTGGTACCTAATTTGTAGAACCAGTAGATCATGGCCCCAAGACTATTTTCTTATAAAATAAACAAATGGAACCCTCGAGAAGTGATAGTCTATAATGGAGATGCAAACATTATGCTGAAAATACTTCGAAATGAGTATTTACATTTGGACGCAAAGAAATATACAAATGTGGATCAAACGGGAACCTACTCAGATGGTGGACGGCAGCAACCAGCTTCAATGGGAGTGAGTTTTGCTGATTTATATTGTCTAAGAGTCTGCAGCAAACAAGTTTAGAATATAATTATATTCTAGAAGAGACAGATGAAAGTCATAATCTTTGTACGCAGATACCTTATATTTTCTTGATAAGTTGTTGCAGTCATCAGACTTCACAAGACAGCTCCTTAAGTGCTCCCAGTTGTGGGTATTATTAAGCTGGAATAGAAAATCCCATCAAATAGCTATCACTAACATATCTTGCATCTTCCTGCTTAAGCCCTAGAATTCCGTATAACAGGTAGAAAACACCAACCTGCTTTAAAAACCATGAACTGTAATCTTGAAGTTGATACTCCTTGTACCTAACAAAATGCAAAGCTGAAGCTTGAAGACTGATAGATGAACATAAGAACTAAGAATAGAAGATACAATTTTAGGATAATTTTATGATTGTATACAAAAGAGAGAGAGGTGGAGAGAGAGAGAGAGAATGAGGGATGGGAAAGGGAGAGAGATGCGGGCAATGACAATCATAAAGATATGAAAATGAGAAAACTAAGCAAATGGTTAGAAAAGTTGCTTGTAGTCTTACTTCAAACCAGCTACCTTATGACCAGAGCCATTATTTGTCACAATAAACCTAACAGAAGCAGCAGAAAATGACATCATAACATAGATTATAAGGCATATGTGCGGTATAGTGAAGAAAGGACACTGCATCCAACTAAGAAGATACGAGTCTCACATTATTCTAAGCATACAAGTTATATGAATCAAACAGTGTTAAATTGACAAGTTGGATAGATGATGAAGGCACATTCAAATGGACAAGAAATTTGCATGCAATATGTTGTTAAAACAAAGGTATATGATAAATTAAATTAGCAACAACTTGAAAAACAACAAATGTCTCCTCAATGAATACAATAATATAACTGCAATCTGAACCTTCGCTTGGCTTCAATTTCACATAAACCCACTCTGTAGATGGCAGGCAAAGAAATATGTGTAATATTTCCTGTGTCCCACGTTAGAAATTGATACATGGTTTAGAGCATTTGGATAGAAAGGACCATGTGGGCTTCTGAAGGAGTGGATCTTCCTTATGCAAATTAAAAGGCATTTCCTGCATATAGTCAGAAATTATTTTTTTGGATGACAGAGGCTTACTTACTAATACTTTTGTCTGATACGTCTCTTATATAAATTCTTTACTAGATTTCAAATATTTGCGGAGCCCTTTGGACTTGTGTATTATGTACAGGGCTTCACAGCCCTTTTCAGCACTTACAGTCAAACACATCCATACCTTTACCTATCAAAAAGAGTAACAAATTGGTCCCTATGCCAGAAAGTTAAATGCTCAATCTGTAGTTTAAGTGGTTTGTAGTCCATCACTCCATCAAGTAACAAGATAGCAAAAAGAAGAAGCAAACTAAGGTGAAGACAAGAAAGCTTTTTGAAACTAACCAATGGTAAGAAGAAAAAGAGAAAGCCCTGAAATGGGACTGGTGGTCCTTTCTTTGGCTTAGAAATAGTGATCCACATTCTAGGAGCATGCAAATGAAATTTTACTTGGTTTGATTCCTGTCTTTCTTTCAGTCTAGACTGCAGTACCCTATCAATTGTGCCCTTCACTCTATGACTTAGAAAACTAAAAGTGATATAAGTTCAATTAAGATTCAAGTGATGAATAAAATAGACTGCAGTAGAGGTGAAAACATCTTCCTATCAAAAGTATAGTCGAACCAGCATACTTGATTACAAGCCTGAAAAAAATAAGTTCTGTTTTCGACTCAGCTAAGGCACAACTTCTCCTCAATTTTGTATGATTTAACTCTAGGAGAGAATAAGAGCTTATGAAATGAGATTCTGAATCTTTAATAGGCAAGCCAAGAACCCCACTTGGTTACTGATTATAGTTACTAGAAGATATCTTCAACAAATAATCTAGAAGAAAGGACTACAGAACCATTGTCAAGAACATAAAACTAACAGATAATGCTATATCTGGGTGTCTGTCAAAGGTTATAACTATAGGCACTATGAGATAAACTTACAACTTTGAAGACAATTTGTTATAATAGTGGAATAATGAGATTAATGGAGAAAGTGAACAAGCAAAGGGAGGAAAATCCATCCAAATACCACATAAATTCAACAGGAAGTTATAAAACACCAAGGACAGAGATCAATTTGGTACTTACGCTAAGACTGTGAAGACCAATATTGCCACCAAAATGAAGCATAGAATAATCAGGTACTACTAGTTGAGCGTAAAGGCAAACCCATAAACTCCATAATATAAGCTTGGGACGAACAAGAAATATAAATTCCAAGCATTTAAAAATCTTAAGGATACAATCCACAGCAATATGGAGTTGTTCTTCATTGCGCCCAAAAACCCTAGTATAGACCTGAAATTTACAAAACCGGATGTGCAATAATAAAAGAGAAAGCATTGAACGTAATATAAGGATTTCTAGACTAAAATGGCTTACACTACAAAAATTGCAGCACCAAGGCCTATAACTGGAAGAGTGAGGGACTTTCTACAGCCATCGTGGTGAGTACTCATCCACACCCCAAAACCTACAACCACCAGAGCTAATAGCTGCTTGATGAAGATGCGCAGTTAGAATAGTGAAATCCAACTAAAAAAAATCGCCCTCCATTACTCGAATAGTATTCTAGTTTTGGATCATAATATTGAACTTTCCATTTATTGGCCCAAAAGAAAAAGTATACTTAATGAAATGTTAAAAAGTTAAGTAATTGTCTCTAAAAATAGCTCATTTTGTAGAAGGCAAAATTGAAAAGGTTTCAAATGTCTACGAATAAAATTCTCATTATAACACCTTGAACCTAAACCATCCATTTTTTTTTTTTTCCAGACTATGAAGAAGTGAAAGTCCATACAAGTGACGAACGCCCATTAGCAGTAAAAGGCTTACATCAAGCACGGAAAGAACCAGAAAGAGAAAACAACATCAAACACATTTAGGGGAATAACAGTCTACTGGAAGCTAAAGAAACCAAGAAAATGACACCAAGTATGACTGGAAAAACAACTGAAACATTGACAAAGGAGAAAACTTGAAATGAGCATATACCATTGTGATAAAGTTGATCCATCTAATAACAAAAGTACTTGTTGCAGTGCTCATGTTTTCCTTATGCCCTTTGAGCTCCTTTCTGTGTTAAGAGTTTCCCCAAACACAAACAAAAACACAAAAAACAAACGAAACAGAAAGAAAGAAAAGAAAAGAAAAAGAAGTGGTTGAGACTCTAGATGGTGATGTCAGAGCTGCTGACAATATGAAGATGAAACTTCTGAAGTGGCACCTGCACTGCAAGATAAAACCCAAAAGAGAAGATGCAAAATTAGACAAGGACAAAGGAAATATGATGAGAAAATGTCTGAAAAAGAGGGTAATTTTGGCCTCTGTAAGCTATGCCCACATGGCTATTTTCAAAGATTTGGGTTGCGTTCTAACACGACATAACAGAATGAAGTTATAGTGTACAAGATTTGTATAACGCAGTTGTACTATGGATTGCGAAATGGATAACACCGTTATATCAATGACTTTSTGACCTTGACTGTGGTCAAAAGACAACAAAAGTCAAAAACTCTATTGCCGCCTCCAAGGATGAGGTGCAAACTCCAAAGACTAGCCTAGGTGTGTTTTACCTTTGTGCTCAGGACAAAAGTATCCGCTTAAAAACATATATTAATGTGTGCCATCATTTTGCTTTGGGGCCGAAACCAACTGTTTAGAAAAAAGAGAATGGACACTGCCAAGGGCTCAATGTTAAGCCAAGTAATTGATTCCGAAGGGTCTGCGAGTCCCGTTTGATTCTGGCAAAAATGATTCGAGCCAACTTTTTCATAGTAATTGTAGTAACATTCTTTTCATTTGTGAAACCCATTCCCGATGAAATAAAAGTTAAATTGATTTCTCATTCCTTAACTCGAAAAATATATGATTATGAATCCAAATTCATTAGAATGAGACATTTTATTTTCCAAATAAAATCTCCTAGTACAGATATTCTCGTGGGTGAATGTCTATACTAGGAGATATGTGACGGTACTCACGCGCGGGATCCATCTTTGAAGTTTGAACAATAAAATATAAATTGCTAAGATATGATAACTAGTGCATTTCTTTATGACTGAGATTGAATTTCTAAACAAAGAAAGATTATAATTACAGTTTATATTGAGAAGAAACTAATAATATTGACTGGAAATGTACAGCAAAGGGAAATAAACTTCCTTTTCTGTATGCTCCAAACGTTCCTGATAAAAGAAGAAGCTCAGTCGAAAGACTAGAAAAGCTGATATTGGTCATTCAACTCTGTTGGTGCAGGTTAGAATTACAGATTTAATCTCTTCTTTACCCAAGGATGTTCGAACTATCACCTGCAAATTGGGAGCATATGTCAACGGTAGAATCATTAGAGAAGAAAAACAAAATTTGAACAGTATCTAATGAAATCTGAACAACTTTCAAGCAAGATAACAGGACAGTGGACACAGAATGAGATCACTCAACTTAGWGAAGTAAGGAAATCCGCAGGCAAAAGCATTTTTAAATGAAAGCTAATACTACATTCTGGTGTTATCTTGACACAGAAAAGCTCAAGGTGACTAAAACTTAGTGTTTCAGATTCTTGAAATTCGTCGAGCATTAGAATAGGCATAACTGTCAATGATAATACTTGGAAGGAGCTGTGGCTTTTTAAYGATGTTTAGAAATGTGAACTTGATCACTAGCATTTTAATTAGAAACTAAATGTATTGATCAAGATAACACTATTGAAGCTGCAATCATCTGCCTTCAGCTGGAGGAAAGTWGCGCTCTTCTAATTACAACAGAAAATCGAGAAAACTAAGAAGATTCAGAAATTCTCACCTCTTGTGCTCTTTTCCCTGACCGGGCCAGTAACTTATATTGGTTCTCGAACATAGATGCCATATAAACCTACCAAATATCAGTATCAGTACATTATGTTCACATGAAAAACTTTTAGAACCTGGGAAAAGATGAGCCAAAAGCTATGGGGAAAACTTTTTACGTTTCTGTCATTAATAATAAGTAGGTCTTCAGTTTGCATAACATCAGCTCTGAGCAGTTCAAATATGCAATTTCCAACAAATTGCTGGCAGAAAGCACATGTATCATATACTTCAATGATGAAACTTGTGCAACCCTTGTGAAACATCATTCAATGAAAGTTGGTAATCACAAACGAWAAGTAAAGTCTTTTTGTATTAAGCAAGACAAGTACGTGAAGCTTCAGTTCCAAATCAAGCAAAACTTATACAAACCTGAAATGTTGGAGCCAAGCCAGGACTCAAGAAATAACGCCCCTTTGATACAGCATGGATTCCCTCAACCTGCTCTAACTCTTTAATTAGAGAATCCACTTCAGCCCACTGCTAATACAATATATAAGATGTCAAGATCAACAGGCATTTATGGTGCAGAAACACCTACCTGAAACTACTTTCTGTATTCCCTAGCCAGGCATTTAAGCATCAAAGCAAGAAATTCAGGGTCACCAGATCTTCAGATTACAAGCTGAGTTGGAACTAATTCGGCGGAAGTGACAAATTTATTGAATGCAAGAAGCAATCGGGGAGTTCTTAGAAAGATGAGGACTGAACGAAATTGAGTACAGGAAAGAATGTTTTTTACTTTTATTTTTATTTTTCTTTGGATAATTGTTACTGTGCTTTTGGGGTTTGTTTTTTACGAGTACAAGCCATGAAATCAGGGTATTCTAGTAGGAAGAGCCTCAGATACTGGAATGACTTTCTTTTCTCCTTTCTTTCCTTTCAGTATAACTATACAGGAGTCCGGTCAATGCACGATAAACCAGCAGATAAAAGGTCAGGATCAATCATAACTGAAATATTGGACAAGCTGAAGTCCTTTGATTGGCTGTTGTTGCCTTATTCATCATCATTCATCATCAATATGAAAACAAAAGGATTAACCACTATTTCAGAAAGGCTAGACAGCAAAAAGAACCTCAGTGTCTTCCTGAGTTGCTTCCAGTCTTCCATCTAAGGCATCATGATCACCAATCACAGCCTCCAAGGCCTCCACCAGTGGATCAGGCTGCCATATGAAAGATAAGCTAATCATGAAAGTTCCTAAGAAAATTTAATAGAAATTGAGAACGTCTTCTTTACGGAGAAATTTCAAGATGGATCACCGTTATTTCCTTCAATGAGAGGAAAATAYGCTCAAGCGAAAAATCCAATTGGTGAACTTTTGCCTCCACAATCTAACCAAAACAAAACCAAAACAAATGCTCAATTCAGAAACAATTTCTTGGGACTTGAACAACAGAAAATAAAATAACAAATGCCAAAAAATTCTAAGATTTTTTAGCCTGGTAGGAAGTATATAAATAACTTAACACATACTTGTCATTTCATAGAAGAGTTCATGATAGTATTGCTTCAATTGGTAATATATACCTGACCAATTTTAAAATATGATGCTGGGTCCAAAGTTGCATCCCATGATACTTCCGTTTGGTGAATCAGAGCAGGCACTCCTTCAACCTACAATTGTGTATTTGGTCAAACATGCCAGTCCAAACTCAAAATAGAACTCAGTCTCAAAGTCAAGTAGAATTCTTGTACTATGAAGATAAAAGAACTAGGCAATGAGACAACTCCAGATTACCAAATCAAGAATTTAGCATTCAAGATATACACAAATAGTTGGAAATAAAAATTGTCTGGAGACCTTATTGCACGAATTAATTTACCTCAACAAAGATGCCAAAATAAGTAATCTTCTTAATGCAACACTTCACTACATCACCAACGCTAATTTTACCCTGCAAAAATGATTATAAACACAGAAGCTCAGAGATTGAAACTGGAAAGAAATAAAGTGTACCAGGCCTTGAAATAAATACAGCTCAGAGCCTTYCCATTTCTAAGAAAAATTAGATTGAACTCTATTCTGTAGGTATTGATTTTAGTGAACGCCTCAGGTCTCATTTTTAGGCAACAGCCTAACCCTCCATTTTTAGTTCAGGTATAACCCTGTGAATGTCATTAGCTTATTATAGTATATGTGTAAGTGCCAAGATTTATTTATTAAGAAACAGCCTTGCTCATCCTTTTCGGTTCAGGTATAACCGTGTGACTGTCATTAGCTTATGTATGGTATATGTGTAAGTGCCAGGATTTATTTAGAGTGGATGACAATAGACAAATCAAATTTTAATCAAATTAGCATAGAATATGTACTTAAAAGTAATCAGACCAAAATCTGACAATAGTCGCTTTTACCTGCCCTTCAGTTTCCCTTGCTCCCATCCTTTTCTAAGACAAGCATACCTCCTCAACCTCCCACCATAACAGAAGAAAGAAAGAAAGGAAGAAAGATATTGCTCTCTGTCTCAAGTACTCATTAACTACAAGAGTATATCCAGAAAGAATTGAAACCTCTTCTAGTAATAGATATTACCACAAACAGCATCACCTTAAAACTTTCCCTTTGTACTTTCCTCAACATATATGCCTTGTCACTCTATGATCTTCACATTAGAAATACACCTCTTTTTTTATCCAGGCCAAGTAATAGTGCCATTAATTCCATCAATTGCTTATATTAACACAGAATATTTTCTGGAATGCCATCTATTGACCTTTGACTTTAAATAAAAGAACATCCCAGTGTAAATTTTAAAATAATATGGGCAAAATAAATTCTATTAACTGAAAATCTTCATTGCTGCAAAAGCAACGAAAGTTCTTATCATGAAAGGCTAAAGTAAGACAAAAGCAATGCCTGTGTAGTAAAGAGAATCATCTTACCATAAGGTTTCTCTTTTTCTCAACTAACTCTTCTTTTTCTTTGGGTTTAATAGAAAATATCAACCGCCTAGATATTCTATCAGCCAAAATCACAGTCACTTTGATTTTCTGCAAAGTTCAGGAATGTAAATGATTAGTCCATTTGCAAAATAAAGATTTTGATAATAAGTTGCATCTTCCAAACCTGGCCAACAAAGGATGATAGGAATTTAAGCTTTTCCTGGTCATAAATTCTAAGAAGATCCTCAAGCTTCATATCTGGAGATATCTCTCCATCAAATTTACTATCAAGTTCTGGATATAGCCTTGACTCAGTAGTAGGTACTGTGCCAGTAGTCTCAAAGCTCCCAATAACACCTAAAATTTGCTTGTACTTGGATGGGTCTAGACCCCTCCTTCTCAACCATGACTCAAATGCTAAGAACTTCCACTTTGCAGCAAGATTTCTATAAGGTAAACATCCTATCAAGGAACCAAAAGATACCTGTAGAAAGATAATTGAAACTTTTCACAAAAAATCGAAATAGAATAAGAAATTATTCAAAGAAAGAAGTTTCCTGAGCCTATTTAACTAGAATAGTTAGTCATCTTACAGCAAATCCTTTTGTGCTAGAGCTAATCACTTCCACTTCTTCTCTGTCTCCTGATTTAACCAGATTTTCAGCCCTTGTCCAGTCATTCTCTTCGTGCTCCTATATGTGTCCAAAAGTAAAATTTCATCAGAAGCTACATCTCAACTAACAAAAATGGTTTTACTGGAAAGAAATCCATCAACCTTTACGGGTGATGTAAGGAAGTTCTGAAGCTCTGAACCATTGTCATAACTTTCAGAATTAACTGCTGCCATCTCCTCTCCACCGACATTAGCTTTTGCCTTTACAGATTGGTCCAATCTATAAGAGGATAGTTGATTAAACAGTAAAATGCAATGGCAGAAAAAAAAGCAACAATGAGCTATCTAACAAAGAAACCTCTTTGGCTTTCCAAGAATAGCAGCATCCACACGAATCCCCGAGTTAGATTCAGTTGATTCTCTTGCAGATGGTGCATTCAGAGAAAAGCTTTTCCCAGAGGATGACATATCACTTGGCTGTACTCCTTGAAAAGAATCAGGTAAATAAATCAAATATAGAGCTTCAAGTAGTGATGTAGAAACTATATAAACAACCTGTTTGCATTACCTGTAACAAATTCATTCTCCTCCCAAGCTTCTAACTTTCTAGATTCTAGTGTCTGGTCCAAATTTCCTCCCTCTGCAATTTCGTTTCAATAAAAGAGTCAATATAATTCGAACTATCAACCATTAACATTGCTTCATCTACTAGGTCCAGAAAATTCAAAACCTTGATCATTTCGTGATATGGGATTCAGTGGCTCTGGCTTTCCCTTAAGTGTGAAATTCTTCATATTCTCCTCATCAGATCTATTGTCAAATTCAGCAGGTGAACCACCTGAAATACCAGTTTCTGTGTCAAGATTGGGGTTGGTATTCTGAGGCTCTGGCTTCTTCAAGAGAGTAATATCGCTAAATGTTTCCTTTTGTTGTTCCTTTCCCATTTTCAGTGATAAGTTTGGCCTAATATTAAACCTTGACAATGTTTCATTTCCATCATCATTAAACAAGGATGGCTTTCGCAAGATCACATTAGGGACACTGCGTCGGCTATTTTCAACAGCATTTGTAACTGGTTGGCTCCGTCTCTTTTCCACTTTCTCAACTGATATCTCATTAGACTGAAATTTTACTCCTGGCTTGGGCACAGGACGAACCAAATTCAACGGATCCGATGAATTGACTGACTTTCTATTCACTGACACATCAAATGGAAGCTCCTCTACTTCATTAGCCAAAGCTTTTCCCTTTTTCTTCTGTAAGGACTTCTCGATTTCCAGATACGACATATCTGGGTTCGACTTCCGGGTCATTATCTGAATAATTCAAAGAATTAAGTAAAGAAGCACTTTAAAGTGGTTCCAAAGAATTCAGCATTGCCATTTAATTAAAAGCAGATCATAATATCAAACTCGCTGAGTTTATACCCACTCTTAATAGCATAAAGAGAAAGCTTTCAAGAGAATTAGAATCAAAGTTTTCAAAGGAGTAAACTGTGGAATAAGGCTTTTGTAGAAAACCTAAGTTCCAACAGCTTTACATTGAGTATCTTTTCTCTTTAGTAGACCCTTCTCTGTTTACTTTACAAATAAACAAACCATTTCAAATAAACCCCAAATATCAAGAAATTCTTTCAATCGCACAGACTCATAACCTAACATTATYCGCATGCAAAATTTTGGGCCATGGAGACAAAAAGCATATTTGTTCATACGCAGAACATGGAAGTACTTGAAATCTGTAAAATCAGTCTCCCGACATAAGTTGCATGAGTAGAACAGCCCATTGAAATCTGACTATTTGTATCTGCAAAGAAAGAATGAAAAAAACACCTTGGCTAAGGTTAGTTTAGGGTCTTCACCAATCATCTTCCCAAACTTAAGCTCCATTTGGTCCCATTTGTCAAGCTTAGGAGGCTCATCTTTCGCTGCAAAGACTAAAGCTTTTCTGGGTTTCTTAGCAAATAAGAGATTTCTTGATCTTCTAGACTTTGAAAGGGAGGGTAGAGACAATTCAGTAGACRAGGAATTGGCAGCTGTGGCGGTGCCGCTGGTGCAAAGAGGGAGGCAATCCATTGTTGAGAAAGTGAAGTACAACTCATCAGATAAGATTCCCAATTGATGGGTTTTGCTTCGGCTCTCTGAGTTAACACTGTAATCTATGCATGGCTCTAGGGAGAAGAAAGAGCTTAGCAATCTGGAATAGCAGCAGCAGTAATCTTGCGGCTGCGTTTTATCCTTTCTGCCTCATATTGTTTTGATTGCACTTGTGGCCTCAGCCCACAACAATCAATTGGTTTTTTCTTTTTCATTTTCTTTGGGCCTCCTCATAATAGAATRGATGAATGCTGACAAAAAGAAAGTCTTTTTTCCTTAATGGATTTTCTATTACATAAAAAAGAAGATCAAMTATCTTAAATTTAGTAATATTTAAATTTTGATAGTTTATAATTTATGCTTTTAAGGTTGTTCGTTTTTTCTAAAATAGTAGAATAGGTGATGAAGACAATAATTTCTAAAATGTAATAATTGGAAGTTCTTTGTCATTACTAAATATATTCAAATGCATGCAAAGTTTTGGTGATAGAAGGGAATTCAAGAAATGAAGCGAAGGTATTACTTCAAAAAAGAAGAAAATCTTTTTCTTTTAACGCAATTATTAATAAGTATACTTGAAATTTATGATTAAATTAAGATTATCACACATCATCTATTTATTTATTTGTCTTTAGATTGGAAATGGTTGATGATTTCTACGAGTTAATCTTGAACTTGATGTAATGAACATAACAAAGAACAGCTGAAAATTCCTCCAAAGGAGGGGAAAAAGAACTTAAATTCTCCGAAAGAAAGTGCAGTACAAAATCAGGCATTAATTTGATTTCAGATTGAGATTGCACAATCAATCCCATTGCAGCAGATTTGAGTGATTGTGGTATTGGTGCTGATTCTGCTTCTGCTTCTGGTGGGGCTTTCTGCATCTACTCAATCTTGATCGAATTAAAGTGGCACGCATCTATTTACTGTTGATCTGTCTTCAAAATGGAAATGCTTGATAATTTCTACTCTTACTCATCTTGAATTTGATCTACTGAACATAACAAAAAGATAGCTGAAAATCCTTCCAAAGGAGGGAGAAAAAAAAAGCTGTAAACCTCTCAAAGAAAGTGCAATCCTCAATTCAGAGTGAGATCAGAGTGAGATTGCACAATCCATACATTGCAGCAGATATGAATGATTATGGTGCTGGTGCTGATTCTGGTTCTTTYGCTTCTGCTTCTGCTTCTGGTGGGATTTCTGCATCTGGTTCAGATTTGGTTTCTTGTTGACTTCCTTCTTCTTCTGGTGCAGCATTCTTCTTCAGCGAAGTAGTTTTGGTGAGATGATTGTAGCAGCCTTTCTGCTTAAACAGCTGAGAAAAGTGTGGCTTGCAATATAGAATTCCATCCAGAGCAGCATAATTTGAAGTTGTCAGAAAGCAGCCCGCATGAGCACACCTGAAGCATGATTTGTGGAAGAACTCTCCCTCCACAGTTACCTGCAATGCGTTTCGTTTGTTACTACATCAATCAATACATAAATTTTCAGGTGTATTTGTGATTATTCACTAGCGAAAAAGAAGCTGAAGAGAGAAAAACATATACACCTTCTCCAATGGGTAAACTGTTTTCTTACAGACAGCACATTTTTCTTGAGTACCAGAAAAAGCAGATGACAGTTTGCTAGGCGTCCTCCCCTGTAAACCACAAAGAGATCGATGATTATTATTCACAATCTACATCTATGACAATCCTTGTTGAAATGGTATTAAAAAGAAATATTCAGATGGGATTTGTGTACCAGTTCATTTGGATTCCCAGCTGATCAAGATGAAACAAGGAGTCAGTGAAATATTAAAATGACAAATATGAATGCTAATGTCCATATTCTGAAAGCCTGAAAATGACTTACATGATGGGGATTTCTTGCTTATACCACCAGTCTCCTTAAAGAGTTGCTCGAAATGAGGCTTGCAGTACAGTACTCCTTCCCTGGATGAGTAGTTGCTCAGCTGCAATGCAAAAACAATACTGTAAATGAGAAAATCCTCAAGATTTTGTGTTTCTTGATAACTGAACCGAAGAAGCAACAAAAAAAGAGATCGATCATATTGGTTTCTAAAGACCCAGAAGATGAGAAAAACATATACCATGAGCCGACTGTTGCAGTGATTGCATCTGAAGCAAGTCTTATGATATGGAACTCCATCAGCAGTCATCATCTCGGCAAAGTGAACAATCAACCCACAGGCCTTGCATTTTTCCTGACTTCCACTGAACGACATTGTCTGAGCAGGGTGAAATATAGAATCAATATGAAGGAAGGAAGTAGATTCCGAGAGGAAGAAGAGGGACTTCAACCTGGATTTGGATAAAATGGAGAAAAAGTAAAACACTCTGAGAATGCATTTCTTGGCCTATTTCTTGACAAACACGAGTAAGTTACTGGCCAAGAATCAGAGTGATCAATCGTTGGCGAAACTCATTTGGACCTAAGAAGGAGAGACCGAAGCGATTGAAGATCCATATTTTGTTGCGGAAAAATGTGGAAATGTTGAACATGTATGGCCTTCAATATCCATATTAGGATTTTAAGACAAAAGAATAAAATAGCGGGATTATCTCGTACATTTTGTCCTTTAAATTTGTATTAATTTGTACATTTTAATAAAAGAAGAATCTCATGAACCTCCATTGGCATCATCTTTCTTCAAAATTGAATCTGTTTTGTCCCAAGATTATGCCATTGGCAAATTGAAGGCCGAGAAAAGAAGGGGCCACGCTGAGATTTTAAGTCAGACATGATAGTTGCCTCAAACAAAACTTTCATCGCATGTTTGACGGATTCTATTAAATAGGACCCCTAGGATCCCAAAGTAGTCAAATTGGAAATGTCCATGTTTTGTTCGTCAACCATGTCAAACAAACTAGGAAGGATTTATATAATTAACTCGTTAATTTATTAATATGAATTAATGAGTTTTATATGTTATTTTGTATCACAAGTAGTCATATTTTAAATATGTTAAAGTAATAATAGTAATTTATTAACTATGCGCGATTCTTATAGCAATGTAAGAATTTATTTCAAATGAGAATCTCATTGTCTAAATGCAAATCTTTAATAATCCAAAATGACATATATGGGCATGAATTTTGAATGATATTGGTAGAATGAGAGAAAAACATATATGTATTAGATCATATCGAGTTAGTTTTGAACATGTTAAGATTGTTCAAAATATTATTAATCTTCATTTGAAAATATAACTTTTTATTATTACGTTTCTTCTTTACAAACTGATAGATTATCGATCACTAAATCCCTCTTTAAATTAATACCGTCTTTGATATTGAAAAAACATATGCACTTTGTGAACTTTCACAATCGATAGGATGATGAGAAGCAACCTCTTTTATTCACCAATTCCAAGATTTATCCAAAAATATATATATATATAACTGACTGCAAGAAATAAAAAACCAAGCCCTTTGCCTTTCTTTGAAATATATAATAAACCCAAAAAGAACAACTTCCCCAGTTATAAAACTTCACTTCTAATGCAACAATTTAATTTCTTGAACTAACGCAAGTAAGTAAATGGCCAAGAATCAGAATGATCAATCGTTGGTGGACTCATTTGGACCCAACTATGAGAAAATGTGAAAATGTGAAAATATTCAACATATAGGCCCTAGACAAAGATAATATAACGAGTACATTTTGTCCTTGAAATTTGTAGTAATTAATAAGTAATTTATTTTTCATTTTTAAACATGTTAGATTGATTTTCTTGATTAAAACTAAATTGTAAAAGAGAAAATATGGTCAAAGTATAAAGTAAATAAAATTTGATCGATGTTAATTGCCCATTAAATTGGTCAAATTGTCAAAACCATACCCACAATTTCTATTCAACTACTTATTCCCTACTTCAAAATGATTCTTGACATACTCCTCTATTAATCAATCTTCAAGTACAGAGAAGAAATTGAGAACGTAATTGCAAAGGACGCAATCCCTTGMTTATACTTTGTGTCATCCTAATTGAGACGTTTTGCCACAGACATGTTCTTCAATCTTGTCACATGCATTGCAGGGGACATATAGGAGCTTCTTATATATTACCTTCTAGGGTGCCTGAGCCACCGCTGCGAGGATGTAGTTTACAAAACATAGGCCAAAAGGTTGGAGAAAATGCATATGCCCTTACTCTTGTAACACGCCAGAAATAGCCAAACTATGGCAAAGTACAAAACTTGATCATTTCTCAGACTCAAGGTGATATATCAATCGACCACATGGAAAAGAATTTTCAGATCAAATAACTAAAATGATGAAAATGACTTTTSCTTTTTCATTATTTGTAACCGAAATGATGAGCTTCAAGTTCGTGGGTAGAATACCACAGAACAGAAAGTGAGAGCTCCATCTCTCGGACTCTCAAAACATAAGTCTTTAGCCATGTCRGTTTCACTAAGAATGAAAAAGATGCGACATAGTACAAAGAAACAAACAACTTTAGAAAAATCAAACAGAAGAACTAAGCAAAGGGTAAATAGTGAAACAATGTGAATGAGGAACAGAAAATAGGACCAAGCGACAAAGTACCATACGCTAGTTCAGTTTTGGGCTCTGTTCCATGGAAAGTTTAAAAGATACCAAAGCTGGGTGGATGCATGCTCTCGCCATCCAATTATCTAAGCTAGCGAAGACTTGATCAGAGAAAGGCCCGAAAACCTTGGCTGTACCCAGCAAAAGCAGACTATGCTCATCAATTTGATCAACCATTCCCTCTGGTCAAACGTACCTACAGTTGCATAATATGCTGAATTAAAAACTCTCGACATGTCTCCATGAAATTTGGAAAAAGTAACTTATAGCTGTTTCGTTTGTATGCAGCATAACAAGTAACCTTACCTCAATACCAAGCATTTTCCACAGGAATCAATTCTAGATGCTATTAACAGTTTCCATATTCAAACGGACTGACAGTACTTCAATTCTTTGACAGTCCGTGAATGAACTAGAAGAAAATATTTTAAGACCATAAGCAGGTGAATGAACTAGAAGAAAATATTTTAAGTATCTGAAATATTTAACCGAGTTTCAAACACCCCTTCCACCAAACCCTTTTCTTCTCTTGGATAGAAGGAGTATAAAAAATTTAGCCGCAGCTTCTTGTTGTTTAAAATATAGTAAGATTAAAATCTGTACCAACATTTCTCAATCTTTTGAAACACTTACTCAGGTTTCCCAGCTTAGTTAAGGGTTGTTCTCCTAAGATTAAAATCAGCTGCTTTTAGCTTTTTACTTTATAAAATATAGAAGTAAGAAGCGGAAAACGGTTTATTTTAAGCTTAGGAGAACTGCTCCTTAATCTTAAATTTACAAAAAACAATATACTCTCCGCTTCCTTTTGCGATCACCTCCTCAAGAGAAGTCGTCAAATTCTTACTTAGAGTCAAGTTTTGAAGATATCATTTATGAAAGATCCTTCGCCACCCAATGGAAAACAAAAGCAATTGGCAGGGGAGGCGGGTATATCAGCAGCATTTAACATGAAATATCAATATCCTGACTCAAGCATATGCTAGTCTAGAGCAAATGTAAGAAATACAGAAATACACTTGTCCTATTATTTAGCAATAAGAATCACTTGTTGAGAGTCTCATAATCAGGAGATACACTATCAACAGAACTTGAACTCAGAAATAAAACAGCTAGAATAATGGGAGATATCTGATTGTGATATTTGTGATGAACATGTCCAGAGTTTCATCTTTTCAGCTTTCCTTTTAAACCCCCTTTTACCTGCCTAGTAGTTGAGCTGATGAAACCCTTCAACCATCTCCAACCCTTTTTTAATCTCTCTTCCACCCTTTCAGTTAAACCATTGGGTGCAGTGTAGCATTATAGTTGAAATATCTGGAGTAGTCCATTACATAAAGTTCGCCTGTACATAGTCGGCCTTAGCTACTTAAAACAAAAGTCTAGCTTTATGCACCTTAAAACAGTTTACTGAAGTTAAACATTCCTAAATGTCCTGCATTCTGTGATTAACTGTGCTTATGTCTGGGCATTTGCACTTGTAAACATACAGAAATCATACCATTGCATGACAAGGAATATGCTTCAGTTATTTGTGCACTCACCAATATAAAGATATCATCAGATATCACCGGCAGTAAATAGCTTGATCTATATGTGGAGGAATTTGTTTTATTTCAGTACCAAGCTCTTGCTCAATCCGATACCTAATAAAAAGCCAAAAAGGTAAAGTTGTTAGGACTTCACAGCTACCATAAATACCACATAAATTCCCTTTTTTCCCTTCTTTTTAAAAGAAAGCCAGATCAAATACGTACAAATTGAAACGGTCTTCATAAGTAATCAAATTCACGGCCAATCCAAGATGCCCAAATCTTCCAGAACGACCCACCTAGACAGAGAAACCCCGACAAAGTAACATAAGAAAGAAAAAAACAAATAAAAGAATATAAAAACATGAGTTTCACGACTAATTGCTACATACCCTGTGCAGGTAAGTTTCGGAATTTTTTGGAAAATCAAAATTTATGACGACATTGACAGCTTGGATGTCTATGCCCCTCGTAAACAAATCTGTCAAAGAAACAGGAATTGTAAAATTCAGGACCTAAGTCACCCAGCTACTGCTAACCATGGCAGAAAATGATTTAGACCAATAGCACAAACAACTATCACTTTCGATAGCAATTAAATAAACGAGTAAAGAAATTGGAATTTGTTTTGAAACTTGTAGTGAAGAAATTCAATAGAACATAAAAAAACTGATGTTACTTGCAGCCTATCTAAAGAGAAGTCAATAGACCAAGACCACCCACAGAACTTAAAAAAAAAAAAAAAAAAAAAAACATAGATCCTCTTTTAGATTTTACAACTGTATTCTTACTTTCTGCTATCATGCCACTTCCTTCCACAGCATACGATATTACATTTAACTCAAATAGTCGAATAATAAAAGGAGGAATTAGCACCTAAAAGGACATTCTCTAAGTCAATCGCCTTTTAGATTTTAGTTTGTGCTACCAAATGGTCCCCAATTCGCATTTTCCTAATTTTGCCATCAAAATATCACAGATTTTCAAATGTCATCTCAAATTTCAAACTAAGTCAAACATGGACAATGAACTCGAGATGCATGTAACATAGTAATTGTAACTCAACTACTCTCCAAGGAGCATGAAAAGTGGAAAGGTAGAGGATGTGGAGTACAAGACCACATGACAAACAACTACATTTGACCACAACCCCTTTCTATTCTACTCGAGAAAGATGCAACAAAATATTAGACATTAAGGAAGTGTAAAAGACTCAGATATAAGACTGTTGCAACCAGAGATAAAATCTGTCTCTCAACAAGCACATTGACAGTGTGCAGTTAAACAAAGAAAGCATGAACATAACCTAAATGAAAAAGCTGCATGTTTGTTAGAACATTCAGCAAATAGATACCACGTTATATACCTGTGCACACAAGATTCCTACATGCACCATTGCGGAAATCATGAAAGACTCTGTTTCGGTGATCTTGCAGCATCTTAGCATGAATATAGAAACAAGAATAGCCCAGCTCTGTAATCTTCTTTGCCAGGAGTTCCACTCGATTCACAGAGTTGCAAAATATAATTGATTGGTTGATTTGCAACTGAGAATATATAATTTTCATAAGATTTGTGCAAAAAAAAATTGGCAAGTAGCACGAGCAGGTTAAAGATCAAACCTTAGAGAAAAGAGTATTGAGGCAGTGAACCTTCTGTCTCTCTTCAACAAAAGCATAATATTGCGTAATACCTTTGAGAGTAAGCTCATCCATGAGATTAATAATGTAAGGCTTCTGTAGATATCTGTCCTTGAAATCTTTGACAGTCACTGGGAATGTAGCAGAAAACATCAATACTTGCCGATTCACAGGAAGAAATGAAATCAGCTGCGCAACAGAAGGTTGAAACTCTGGGGACAAGAGCTTATCAGCCTGGTAGACATAATTTAAGAGGAACTTAGACACAAATACATCAGTCACAATTTCACATCACATCATTGAAAGCAAGATAGAAATCTTCTATTACCTCGTCACTTAAACCCTTGGAAACTTAGACAATGTTATACAACAGAATAGAGAACTATGACATCATTATCCAGCAGCATTTACCCCAAACCTCAATAAACCCAAGTGATACTTAACTGCTTTATAACCAACTTTCAGATGTCCACCCAAGAATAAGAGTAAATATGGAAACACAAGAGATTTACGTGTTAAGAACATTTGTACAAATCAGATATAGATTTTTCAGCCACATACCTCATCCATAACAAGCATTGTACAATCTTTCAAAACGCAAATGCCTTTTTTGGCAAGATCAAGAATTCTTCCTGGAGTTCCAACCAACAGGTGTACAGGTTGATACAGGCGCATAATATCATCCTTCAAACTGGTCCCTCCTGTGGTGACCATTACTTGTATTTTCAGGTGCTTCCCTATTTCCTTACACACTTGTGATGTCTGAAGTGCTAATTCTCTCGTTGGAACAAGAATTATAACTGCAATGACAAGTGAAATATCACATGGAAGATATAAGGACGAAATGGATCATCAGAGACAAGGGAATCCAAAATCTTAAAAGTTAAGTAACAAGATTTAATTCATAAGAAAGCTAAGACTCATTCTTCTACATTGAACCACCTCATCCACCCGCCAAAAACACAAACAAAAATGAAAACAGTAAATAAAGTACTCATCATCTCATATTTGCTTAAACTATTGACATGAAGAGGACATTCAAACCCAAGACRTTGACTTTTCATAAAATTTTTAAAGACATTTAACTTGAAGATGTCCCAACACTGACATAACAATGGCACTGCTGTGTTTCCTTTCTTCRCAAGCTATAAAGAAGATGAGAAACMTGCCAGTTGGAAAGGGCAGACTTATATTCACATAAAGTCATTCTATTCAACCAAACAAGATCTAAGCAAAGCAGCTTCCTCACCTCATATAAGAGACAAAGTCAGAGTACCAAAAATATCTCTAAATCAAGTTGCAATTATATTTATATCACGTCTTACATATGGAAAAAGAAATGCTATAAATGTTTATTCATTGAAGTGATAATCCCAATAATCACCAGATCTATTAGATCATTGCCTTAGTATCACATTCATAGCAAGGAAAAGTGCAGCACAATGAATTTGTCAATGAGAAACATCATATCWAGAAGTTGGATTTCAGAAATTAAATTTAAAACAAAAAGCAATACCTTGAATGACATTGTTATCTTGATCGATTCTTTCCAATGCAGGAATACAAAATGCAGCAGTTTTCCCAGTTCCATTTTTTGCTCTAGCAAGAATATCACTGCCAGTCAGAGCAATGGGAATGCTTTCTTCCTGAACGGGAGAAGGTCTTTCAAAACCCTTCTCATATATTCCCATTAATAGTTCGCGTTTCAAGAAGTAATCTTCAAACTCATTTCCTTTTGTGGCTGTGACATCCTGTAGAAAAACAACCATAGTGAAACCCTAGCTTCATATATCATAAAAATATATTGACAACATTTCGGGTTTTTCCTTAATAACTTCTTTATTTTTCTACATTATACAACATATATCATGCAGAACCCAATGAGAAAAGGTCACCAATATTTTCTTGCACATGGGACTTTAATTTTTCCAGCCATAATTCTCAATTGACAGCTGAAAAAGGCAAATTGTCTTGAGTTTTGCACTAAAATGCATGTCCTTCCTGTCGTGTCCAAAAAAGTGAATAGTAAACCAGTCACTAAGAACTCCAACAAACTAGGTAAGGCACTATTTGCAATCATCTAATGCATGCTATAACCACAAAAGAAAATGCACTATTAGCAACCATCATCACCGAACGTGATACTGCTGAAATGCAAAATGAATAATTAACACCCATGTCGACTAACAATTTCCATCAATAAGAGAAATGTTACTGAACAAATCCARCTACCAACAMAAAACTAAAGGCATAAACCACTTTAGGCATACCTCAGTTCTATAACGACTATCTGCAGGCGGTATCTTTAATTGGGCCTTCCAATCTTGAAAGCTGAGTCCACAGCACAGTAGAATATGTGGATAGAAGTCAGCTATTGTAAGGTAGTTAACAGAAACCAAAAAARGAAAATATGATGGGTCTTTGACGTGACATGAACAAGCATTTTATAAATTCAGCAAGAGAAATGAAGCACAAAAAAGTAGTAGTTTAAGAGGCCAGACTGCAAGAAAGTCCTTAATCCACATACATGCCGGCTATTCAGCAAATCTGTACAGGAAAATGTAGTGCATATCAATTAAGTGAGATACTACTTAGAAAGGCATTTTTTGGGGGAGAGAGAAACAACAGCTGAATCCTGGAAGGAATTTTTTAGACGTTGTGAAAGTGAGTATGATATCAGTGTAACATCACTTGACTATTCATGTTGGAGCAGAAAATTAAAAATAGAAATGGATCTTCCTCAATATTATAGAAACATTTAAGCTGTGATGAAACTGATTAGGCCAACAAAATTCGAAACTAAATAGCTGGAAGTCTCCCAGTACAGAACTAAAGCTGTTCACATTAACAAGTAGAGTTATTTGTGTCCAGCTGCTTGAAGCTCAAATGGCACATCAGTCTAATCCTGAACATCTCTAATCAAATTTTTTTTTTTAACTACGAATTGACATTCTGCACCTCAAGCTCATCATGTTCCGAAAGAACTACTTAATATCATCCAATTCAAGGTTGTGATGTTTTGAAAATTGAATAAGGATAAAGATAAAAATAAATAATTAATTGCTTCTTAACAGGTGAAATGTGATACACTTTACAAATATCATAATCTGACACACTTTCAAGAAATGATGGATTTGTTYGAGAAAAAATTAAAATCGAAGAAAATCAGATTTTTTTTGTTCAAAGGCATCCAACCTATTATTTTATAATTGAAGAAAATCAAATGGAGATTATGTAAACCAACCCCAATAATCACGATAAGTTAGTCACATATAAAGTAATATAAAATCAATCAATGTGAATCATGAACATACACTTAAAAAGCTATATGCTAAATGACACCAAAAAGGTTTATGATTAAGTCATGTAGAAATGAGGTACCCATTTCAAGTTTATGATAGAGTGGGATTTAAAACAAAGAAAAATGTCATTACAGTTTGAGTCCGCAGTAAAATTGCCATGAGCACCGCCAGTGCCACACCCCTACCCAGAACCAAGACCAAAAACCTAACTACTCAGTTCTAGAAAACCAAAATATTCAAGAGAACTCGAGAGGAAATATATAAAAAACGAGGAAACGCACCTCGAATCAGTAGCTACCGACTGAACAGTTTTTTCCACTTCATTAGAAGAAGACGGAGTCCCACTAGGGTTTCGTCTGAGCCACTGTTGTTGTTGTTGCTGCTGCTGCTGCTGATTTTGTATAGTTCTCTGAACGTACTGTTGCTGGAATTGCTGCTGGTAGTGAGGATTTCGATTTTGGAAACCGGGGTTAAAATTAGTATCCGGGTTTACTGTCCCAACACCTCCAGCTCCGCTGCCGCGGCCATTACCGATCCCAGGTGGATACCTCCCTCGCGTATTCATCAAAATATTAAAAAATCAATCAAAGTTTCCCTCTCCGGATCCTCGAAACTATCTACCAAGATAGGCTTCCTTCTTCTGTGATTCCTGCTGGAATTTGAAGAACAAAATGAGACTACGTAGCGGCAGTTACATAATTTTGTTAAACTACACACAGAATTCTGAAAAAGGAAACTCCTAACTTAGTATACATTTGCAATTTGCAATTTCTATAATAAAATAAATCTTATCTAAAAGCTTGTATAAACATTTCTTTTCTTTTTTCTTGGTTTCACGTTGCAAATTAAATACTAAATTTCTTTAAGTGATGAAATTAATAGTATTCATTAAATAAGATAATATAAGTCAGCCAAGGATGAATAATTTATTCGTGTGATTGGAGAAAGAGATGATAAAATAAGAATTTAATTATTATATATATATATATATATATATATAAATAAATATATAAATATATATATAATTATATGTAGTATAATAATATTTGAATTAATTAGTATAAAATATTTAACATTTACTACGAATGTTTTTTATTTTCAAAACTAATTAAAAGGTAATAACATCAAAGAAGAAGAAAACAAAATTGCAATAGAACATTTCCCATCAATGAAAGTATGAATTACTAATAGTAACTCATGCATTTAAAAGAAAAATATACTATGTATATAAATTACATATTTTAATTTCAATTAAAAAGAGATAAATAAGAATTAAAATAAAAAATCAAGATAGCCTCTAAGGTATGTATTGTTGGTCCAATTGAGAAGACATAAATACTAATTAAAATCACAACATAATAACAAATCGAAACCAAGGAGTCACGTGAAAATAATAGATGAATTTGTTCAAATTTTATTAAAATGTAAATAAATTAACTTAACAAACGAACTATAAAAATCATTTTAAATAGAATATCGTAAAATATTTTTTCATTTTATTATATTTTAAATTAACAGTCAACTTATGTATCAATTGCTTTTCCGTCATATTATCTTTTTTCTCATATAATTCCTTAACATAAGATATTATTTTAATAATAAATTCATACTAATTTAATTATCTTCTCAATTAATATATTTTATATTATCATAACCCACATTAAAAGACGAAAATAGTATCTATTTACAGCATAATGTATTTGCAGACTTGCATAGTTATATTGATCGGCAAAACCATACAACTTTTTACAAGCACTGAAAGAAAATCAGAAACTGAAGCATCCAAATAGCCTTTTGGGAATGTTTCCAGTTGACCGGAACTTTGCAGCCGTTTCCTCTATCTTGAGAATGTCTTCTCCTCTTTTAGCTTCAACTGTTGCCCTTTTCTCTTCTGCTTCCTTGTGAATCTCTACCATCTTGTTCTTCATCTTTTCTGCATATTCAGCCTTCTTCTTCTCAAAGTCTTCCTGTTCAATATTGACTTCCATATAAGAATGTTTGCCTACTTACTGCATCAATATCCCTGCTAAGGATATCGGAAATTACCTCAATTTGCTTTAGCTCAGCCTCTATTGATGCCCTTTTTGTGTTTTCCCATGCTCCAACTGCTGATAACTTCTTATATGCCCTGGATGTTCATTTATGTGGTCAATAAAGGTACCTCAAAACTGGGGGAAATTGGGCATTAGTGAAGGCCAAAAACACCATACTTGTTATCCGCTTTAGTTTTCTCACTCTCTTCCCATGCTTTGATCAAAGCCAATCTTTTCTCCACTTCAATACGTGCAAGCGCAGCATCTATATATATTCATCAAGAAAACCCATTAGCACCAGAAAATCAAGACTTCATGAAGCAACATCCCAATATTTAATAATCATGATCACCTCTGTCTTTGGAATCCGCCTTGCTCTTTTCATCTTCGTGATTTGCAGCCTCTGCCATAAGAACAAGAGTCAAAATGATAAAAAGCTAGAAACAGAATTATGTGCAGTGTGTACTGTTCACTTCTTTTTTCAAGAAAAACTAAGAGGGAGATCATACTCTCTGTTTGAAAAGTGGGTTTCAAAGGAGAAAATTTCTTCTCTGAATCTTGGACGAGGGCTTTCTCAGAGGAGACATGATTTGGAGTCTTTCCTTCAGCTGGAGATGTTTCTGAGTGTTCTTCACCCATACTTTGTTGCTGCAAGAATGTATCTCTGATCCTTCAATATGTATGGCTATGATGAAACTTTGAATTGAGGCAACAGATAGAGGATCACAGAGAGATCAAAGCCGAGGTAAACGAAGTAGGAGGGGTGGTTGGTAGATATAGTTGGAAGCTGCCAAAAAAGGTTCAACGAGATCATACATCATATATAGACTTCTACAGGCTGTTTTAGGTGGACATTATCGGGAAGTTTCCATCTTCTTCAAGCTTTCGCCAGGTGTAAACAAAATTCTATTTCATTTATCTTTAAAATTTGGTAAAAAGATGAATATTCAATTGTGGGATTTACTCAATTGAGGAGCAGATCGTATGAAGAAGGAAATCTTTGACTTTGGAAGATTTTGATGAAAAGAAAAGGGCATCATACGTTTTCTATTTCAAGGTAAGCAAGGTAAGAAATACATTCTTGTGATCACAATTAAGATATGCATTCATTTTTACTTCTAAGTAAGTGATGAGTGAAAAAGAGGGCATCAAATTCGTATCTTGGGAGTTAACAACTTTTATTCCTAAATGAAAAGTATTTTCATTCGTCAAGTTAGGTAAAATTTATCGTTATTAGGTGATTCGAATCGTTAATCTTCAACGAAAACAAAAAACTTATTTATCAATTACAATATCCTATTAGATTTAGAGTATACCGGAATCCTAATGATTGCACTCGAGCTAAAAATCAAAGAAGACTATCTCAATCATCAAATAAACAAACAAAAGAAACATCAAATTAAAATTGACTATGTCCATAATGCATAGCTAGAATTGCACAAGCAAACTAAAGTTTAGTTGATTTGATGGAAACTTTCCAACTATGATACTCKCTTTATGAAAAATTGCAAAATCAGAAGGTATCATGTGATGTAGACTTACAACTGAATAAGGAAAGCAACATATTTTGTATGCTTTAATGAAGAAAAACCTCATCAAACAACAATAAGGCAAACGTTACTTGCTCACTTCATAGTATGATTGTCTCCGGGACTGCATCAGCCTGCCATGTATATGATCCATCTCATATTKTACCSTATATCGGACATAAAGATTCATTGAATAAGAAGTGTTGGATATATATTATAATTGAATGCATCGATGTTCAACTAATATTAACTAACAATGTTACTAGCTTGCAAACTCACGACTTTATACATTTCTCGAGCTTTCTTTTAAAGGAGAATGAATTATAGTCAGGATGCTTTACTCGTCTGATTCAAACTCTTTTACAACGTTACAACTATGCCAAAAGATCTCTCCCTTTTCATACAAAAATGGATAATGCTAGACAACTCAAAGGTGGATCTCATTGGATTTGCTCGGCCTCACAATTGAAATTTGAAATTATAAAAATAAATTAATTACATCTTTTTATAAATAATTATAAGGAAGGATATGAATCTTTTTAGTGAAAAAATGCATCCATTTGAACAGACTTGATTCCAATGGCATTTTCCAATACAATCACCATAATCATGGGCTTTTTACGAAACTAATTCTTGGAAAAGAAAATTTTTAATTTATTTTATTTTATTTTCTAGTAATTCTTTTTACTGTTCATTACTGCTTTCGGTTGATAAATTTATTGGTAGTGCTCATATTATATATATAACCGACCATATCTCTTTCAGAAGGGTGGACTATTTTGTCAGACTAATTGACTCTTTGATCCTTTTGACTGTTTAAAGGGAACCAMAACTTTTAATGATTTTTGAGCAAATAAAACCTTAATTAGTATTTACCTTATCCAGATGTTTAATTGTGTACCTCATAGGCAGAACAAAGTATGATATGCCCATAAACAACCCCTTCTTTCATGAGTACTTTGTCTATATGCGTGGAATTCTTAACCCATCACATGTCTCATGTTGTAATTTTATTGATATTTAATAAAGTACTTTTTACTACTAATTATCCTATATAAGGATATATCGAATTAAATTTGTAATTTGAAGTAATTGATAAGTAAATTTTTAAGTCTAAATTTAAGTGGAATTTTGAATTTGATATTTATTTATGATGTCACTATTTTAAAAGAATTTTGAATCAAATTTTTCTCCTATTAAGAGTTAAACTCTAAAAACGACTCGACTTAATTTCACAAAGTAAAAATATCGAGTAGTCTAATAAAAAAACAAAAGAGAAAAATGTCGAATCTACTTTGGAGCTAATCCTATTTTAGATGACTCCATTTGAAATTGATTTCTCCAACCCAAAAAAAGAGTAACTTTTTGAGATAAAAAAATAACTTTTAATGTAAAAAGAACRTTAGATAAATTTGACAAATGATAGAGGAAAACACTTTTAATCGTTTTTAAGGTAATTTATAAAAAAATAGTGTAAGAAATTTTACGGAAAGTATGAACTTATTTTTTTATGAATTAATTAAAATTAAAAAATATTCTTGTGACCAAATTCTTGAATGGATCCATATTTACTAAAATATGGATCCATTTTTCAACTTGACACTCTCACTCGTAGTAGTTCATTGAGAGCAGTACCCAGAACTTTTTATCATAGCAATCTCAAATTGGGCCAGGGACTTTTAGTAATGCTTGATAAATATTGTGCGATCAATGTTTCATTTGCACCGTCCTCGATTTAAGGCAGGAAGACACTTTCTATTCGTGACCACAGGATATAGAATAAAACAACGAGCCATAGAGATGAATGAATGGCCGATGAGAATTTTTTGACTCTTGGAGTCCAATACCTGAAGCAGAGAGTGGAATCTACAATATGTATTGCTTAAACTGTTTGTAATTATTATGTGCCAAAGAGAGAGATGATCCATGTGTCCCTAATGTAACTGCAAAACACTTTCTCGAGAAACCAAGTGAATTGAACCATGTTGGGAGCAGCAGTGTCTCTGGAGTACTTTCATGTTACTGACAAGTGCTGTTGTTTGTTTAGCTCAAAACAGTGGTCGTCCACGCCCCTAGTTRATCTCTCAGTTCTGCCCTATAAATGGGATCTTTCATGCAGTGACTGCTGAATATTTCCTGATTCTTGTTCTTTCTTACAATGGATGTCTACATTTCCGAAGAGTATGTTATGCAGAGAAGAATTGAGAAAAAAGCAGCTGCTGCTAAAGCTTTTAGAAGGTCCACCGGAGAATCCCAAACCAGCCGGAGGATGGAGGAGGAGAAAAATGCTCGCAAAACACCACCTTTTCGCTTTGAGAACCATGAATATATTGTCTCTACCAGCTCCCGATTTAGCGACGATGTTCTTTTTAGTTGTCTTTCAGCTTAATGCATACATAACTTAAGAATGTAGATATAGAGAGAATGCTAGATCTCTTTGCTAAATCCTAGTAATTTGACAGAAATTCTTGTAATGAGACTTTTGTTTAATGGAGCTGCAATCTCAAGTCTAAAAGATCGAGGGCCTTGCTTTGCTTCTACCAAGCTAATGGAACTGTGGATGCAGCAAAAACGGCCTCAAGACTTGAACAACTCGAAAAAGTCATTATCAGAGATCGTAAGTTGCTATTACCCTCTATCTGGAAGATTAACAGCTGACCTTCTCTCTGTTGAATGCCAAGATCAGGGTGTTCCTATCAAGGTGGCAAAAATCAGTTGCCAACTTCATGAATTTGTCGAGGAGGCAGTACAACGATGTCGATCTTCTTGAGTATTGCTGCACGTAGCGCTGGAGGTATAGTTGATTTGGCCAACGCAGCCCCAGTAGAAGCACAAATCAGCATGTTTGAATGTGGAGGTCTTGTTGTATGCTTGAATACTCTGCATGCTGCGGTTGATGGATTAACATCTTTTACGTTTTTCACTGTATGGSCTAAACTGATCAACTCTGGAATTTGTCAAGCAAAGCTCACAAGTTTCAACTCGGGTTCAGTCTTCCCAGCATTTTCAAATATGAAAATGGGTCTTCCAAGAATTCCTGGAGAACAAATTGTTACAAAAAGGCTTTTCTTTGATGGGGCAGCAATACAGAACCTAAAAGATCACAAGTCGAGGTGATCACAGCATTCATATGGAGTGGTCTCATCCGTGCGGCTCAAGCAAGACATGGGTATTTGAGGCCTTCTATGATTTGTTCCCCACTGAACTTGAGAGGTCAAACTGCTCCAGGTGTACCTGAGGATGCCCTTGGTAATATGTATATTCTTGTCCCGATCAAATTCATGGCAGATGAAAGCAAAATGGAGTTGCATTTCTTTGTGCGTTTGATCAGGGACTAATCCGGAAAACTCTCCTAGAGTGTGCTCAGCTTCAAAGAAATTATTCAATGAACATTAGAGCTCAGAACGAAATGAGAGACTGGAAGAGCAAAGATGAAGTCGGTGAAGTCATTGTTTCAAGTTTGCGAAGGTTTCCACAGTATAAAGCTGATTTTGGATGGGGGAAGCCATCTTGGGTGACTACACTAAGATTTTCTTCGCCAGTGTTCATCATAATGGATACAAGATGTGGTACAGGGATTGAGGTGCACTTGACCTTGGAATGAAATTGAGATGCAAAAGCTTGAGCGCGACCCATATATGAAGCCCTTCATTGCTTCAAAGAAATCAAACCTCTAATACTCTTGCACCTAGTTAGATCATAGGATAATCAAGATTAAATGATGCAATCTTGTTCTGTCTATGTGCTCCATTGAGTCAGAATAAGGGCTATAGCCAATATTTCTTGTACCGGGTAAAAATTATGAGTAAATTAATATGTTAATTGAGTAATATAAATTATCACATTTTTAGATAATAATTATTATAATTTAAAGAAAATATTTCATATCATTTGATGCGCTTATTGTTAAGTAATCTAGAGTAATTTCATGTCACACAAAGATTGAAAGTGATATATTTTAGAGATAAATAAAATACGAAGTATTTTAATTCAAATTTATCTTTTCATAAAAATCTCATTAAACCCTAATGAAAGAAGGACATCTTAATCAATTAATCAATGATAATCTTAATAATGTTTTAAATCAATTTATTTTCTATTTTTTTTCTTTTTCTTCTTTCTTCTTTTTCTCCCTCCCTCCTTCTGACGAAGAACTTGGGCGGAGAAATACAAGTTAGAGGTCATAAGACAGTAGGAAACAAAAATCTCTATGTAAGATGGCAAAGAAATACGCAAGTCAAACCGACGTCGGTTAAGAAAGAAAATTTTCGAAAAACTCAAAACAGAAAAACTTGGCCAAAGGAAGATATTCAACCTATACATCTTTTGACTAAGTAATGCAGACTACATCCGGGGTGCACCTTCATCAACATACCATGAAAAAAGAGGGTCTGTTTAAGCCCCTGGGAAACCAGCTGATGAAGTGTTTATAATGAGTTCCAGGGCCTTGTTATAATTTAGAGAAGTCAAAAATATGTAAAATCATGTGTCTGAAACCTTCAATTCATTAATCTTTTCATCTATATTATTTTAATTTGTGACTTATGCTGAATTAGGACTAGTTAGGTAAACCAAGAACTCAAATATTTGCTGGGAACTTCTTTTAAATGGTCCATACTAATTACCAAACAAGTAGAGTAAGCTATCTATTAATTCATGGTTGATTTATTCACAACTACATAACTAAATACACACCTACCCTAGTTTCACATGAATATGAACGTCGGTAGAAGATGTCAGCTCATAGCCACACCTATCTAGAAGATAAAATACGGGCTCGGTATAAAGTTTGGTTTAATCACCTTTTCCATTAGAGGATTGGGCTACAGATAGTAGCAAACCGAATATGAACGTCGGTAGAAGATGTCAGCTCATAGCCACACCTATCTAGAAGATAAAATACGGGCTTGGTATAAAGTTTGGTTTAATCACCTTTTCCATTAGAGGATTGGGCTACAGATAGTAGCAAACCGAATAGMCAAGCAGGCGAAAAGATCCGTGAGCTCGTATGGCGTATGTGTTATATATAGTCTGTGCCAAGCCAGCACATGACAAGTGAGAAAGCTGCAGACACCACAAGAGTACGTAGACTTCTATCTGGTTCTATTGGTTTTTAAGCTCTTGGAATTTCCCCGAGATGGGCGACCCAAACATGAACAAGAAGACCTCGGAGAGGGTTAAAATCTTGTCCTATAAGTTGATAAAACCATTGTCCAAGATTCCAGATCATCCTCGTAGTTACAAGTTAAGTCTGATTGATCAGTTAGCGCCTCCTGACTGGATGACAGCTCTGTATTTCTACCGAGCTGTGGAAAATCTAGATGCAGAAATAGTAGCTGGAAGACTTGAACAACTGGAAAAGTCATTATCAGAGAGCTTAAGTTGCTATTATCCATTAGCTGGAAGGTTAGCAGCTGATTTGCTTTCAGTTGATTGCCRAGATCAGGGTGTTCTGTTTATGGTGGCAAAAGTCGACTGTCAACTCAATCAGTTTCTGGATGAATCAAGGRAGGACTTTGATCTTCTAAAGTCTTTAGCTCCTGAATGGAGAGTTGGAGATCAGGATTCACTCTTCGAAGCCCTGGTTCGCGTGCAAATCAGCATTTTTGATTGTGGAGGAATAGCTCTAGCCAAAGAGACTCATCATACTGTAGCTGATGGTTTTACAGCTTTTACGTTTCTCAACTTATGGGCGGCAATAAACAGATGCGGGAATACTGAAGCAAAGTCGCCAAACTTTGATTCGGCTGCAATCTCACCGGCACTAGAAATATCAACAATGAACAACGCCAGACCCCTGGTAGATCCCCATGCAAAATTTGTTGCAAAAAGACTTTTGTTCAATGGAGCTGCAATTGCAAGGCTAAAGGACCAAGTGATGGCAAGAGCTCTAGGCATGGACGGACCACCTTCAAAGGTAGAGGTTGTCGCAGCATTCATATGGAGTGGTCTCATCCGCGCTGCTCAGGCAAGACATGGGTATTTGAGGCCTTCTATGATTTGTTTCCCAGTGAACTTGAGAGGTAAAACTGCTCTTAGAGTACCTGAGAATGCTTTTGGTAATATATATATTCTTGTCCCGATCAAATTCATGGCAGATGAAAGCAAAATGGAGTTGCATTTCTTTGTGCTTTTGATCAGGGACACAATCCGGCGAACTCTCCAAGAGTGTTCTACAGCTTCGTATAGCGAACTATCTTCAATGAACGTTAGAGCTCATAACGAAGTGAAAGAATGGTCAGGAAAAGATGAAGTCGAGGTACGAGTTGCTTCAAGCTTGTGCAGGTTTCCACTGTATGAAGCTGATTTTGGCTGGGGGAAGCCATCCTTGGTGCATCCAATAAGGTTTCCTTTTGAACTGTTCTTCATGATGGATACAAAATGTGGTACAGGAATTGATGTTCACTTGAGCTTGAATGAAATTGAGATGCAAAAGCTCGAGCTCGACCCATATATGGAACCCTTCATTGCTCCAAAGAAATCGAACCTCGAGTAATTTTCTTTGCTTTGATATTATTGTAATGTATTCATTCTCATCTTTTTAAATAATAACTCAAAGGAAATGTTTCATGTACGAGGTTGTCGCTATGTACTTTTTCTTCCTCCTTCCAAAAATAAAATGTATCCTCAAGTAATTTGATATATCACAATGTTTACTTACCCGTTTTACCCATTAATATTTGATATGTATTTAAAGTTAATAATTTAARATTTCACGTGAATTGGTGATAAGATGGAACTATATTTCATGTTAAAAAAAAGATCGAAAATAATATACTTTAATTTTTATATAAAACACCAAGCATTTGACCTCCAACTTTAAAAATTTATCAAAATTTATCATTCCCTACTAKATTCTCATTGAAMCCTAAGGGTGAAGGACATTTCGTCAATTAATCAATAATTATTTTAGTAATTTAATCACTTTGTTTTCTAWTTTTTTTTTCCTCTTTCTTYTTTTCTCCATTCCTCTTTTTCAGGAAGAATCCAGGAGTACAAGTGCAAATAAGAGGTCCTAAAACATAAGGAGACAATCTGTTTGAAGATTGAGAACAATCACTTATATTCAGTCTCCTATTTGGTCTAATCGAAGCTCATTACAAAAAGATTCCCAAAAATCAAAATAAAGAGTTTCAAGTCCTAGTTTAAAGACTAAACTGGTGTTAGTTCAGGTGTCTAATAGATGAAATCATAATTAAGAAATTGATTACAATGCATAAGTATATGCAGTCCTCAAGTGATATAAAAAAAGTGAATGTAAATAAATAACACCCTTGAATAAAGCATTTATAAAGGACAAATCTTACTCAAATCATTCAAATAAAAAATCTCGAGTACATTAGTTCATTAAAGTTCTAACTTTTAATAAATTAGTTCATACTCTTAGATGTTAGAAAATATATAATATAAAAGCCTAACTCTCAAAATACATCTCATCTCCAAATGATCACTAAGAGAAGGAGAAACAAAGCCTAAAGAGATTGTGATGAAGTCCAATGGTGAAGTCCTCCTTGAGTTCCTCCTATTCTTCTTCTTCCTCCAAGCTTCTTCTCTTTTTGCTCCATTTTTCTCTCCTATTTCAGTTTTTTTTTCTTTTCTCTCTCTCTCTCGTCTTCCAATGTCCGAATTATCATCTCTCCCAAAMTCTTTCTTCCTTTTTGTCATCTAAAGCTTTATTTGGAAACTTGACAAAAAGTGACTAGCCACTTGTCAATCTTTAAATGGACAGACGGTCCACTAGTACTTCATCACTTTTTATCTTCTATTTTATGCCTTTTTGCCTAACAAAATTCTCCATAATTTAAGGCACTTGGGACTTTTAGTTTTCTTACAGAGTTAACTCTTTGCCTTTGACTTTTGAATTGCCATGCTACTCCTGCTCATTTCCTTTGTTACAGCATCTTGATTCTACAGCATTGCACGGGTCTTTACTTATTCATTAAGAAGTCTTCCATTTCACATATTTTCTATAAGACATGACATTTTTACCTCAATAATAGCACATGAATTCTATAATTTCACAATATYGCATAGATAAAGTCAATTGATTGAATTTAAGTAATGCTCATTGTAAAATAGTACAAAGTAGTTCTTCATTATAGTAAAAATGAAAAAAAATATGTACATAATTATTAGTAAAATCAATAAATTTTTTCACCCACATCAATGTCCCTATGTCCAAGCTGGCTGGCGTTGGTTAGGGTACGTTACTTCATGGGTTGGTTTAGTGTTTTTCACCTTATAAAATGGAATTTTTGACACAATCTGAAACATTTAAAAAGAGGTTGATTGAGGAAGGAGACCAAAGATTATTGTGTTCAGTAATATTTTTCTATCTCATTTCAATTCGTTAGTTTATTCTCGTTTTGAATTATAGTGAATTAAACTTTTATTATAAGAGATTTCAGATTTTATGTTATTGAATTAGATATTTTTCATTAATGTTGGTATATCTTTGTTTGTTGCATTCTTGTTATTATTCTCATTATCATTGAACGCATGCTTGATAATCATTTAATTGATTCAAACATCATTGCGATTAGAGATAGCASTTAGTCAATTAGGTTAAATAACAAGTGACATGAATTACATGTGAAATAAAGATATATTTGTATATTTTGTGCAACCTATAGAACGTTGATATGTTTAATACGCTTTTTAGGTCGAATTAATCATATATATAACTTGACTATTTAAAAAAATATGTCAATTATAGCTTGAAAAAATATATACAATAATAGTAAGTTTGATTGGTCAACACTTGATATAATAATTTTAAAAAGTTGAATAGATAACATAGTTAACAATATATGAAATAATATGTCTTAAACCTTCTATTCATTGATCTTTCCATCAATAATGTTTTAATTCGTAACTTAAGTTGAATTAAGATTGCTTAGGTAAATTTATTCACGGAGATTAATTAGTTGATTAAATAAAATAGAAACTTTTAAGAATGTGTCATTTAAAATTTAATTTCTTATGAGATCGATATCTTTATATCAATGTATTACTTAATATGACCTAATATGCTTCTTATAACACTAAGTCAAGTACTATTAGGGGAAACATATAGTGAATACCTTATGTCCCGAATCTTCCAATAGATATACAAATAGTGACTAGGAACTTCTTTTAAATGGTCTATATATACTAAGTACCAACCCAAGTAGATTAAGCTAAGCTATTAATCCATTATGACACAAGTGCATAACTAATTTTGTCGTGCCACTCATAGCCGCACCAATCTGGAAGATAAAATGTAGGTTCGGTACTAGACTTTTGTTTAATCGCTTTTTTCAATTAGAGGGTTGGCACTAGGCTACTGGTAGTAGCGGACAGGATATCCAGACGGAGAAAAGATCCCTGAGCTCATATTGAACATGATGTGTGTATATATATCGTCTGTGCCAAGCCAGCATAAGACAAGTGAGAAAGCCGCAGACTCCACAAGAGTTAGTAGACTTGCATCTTGTTATATTGGTTCCTAAGCTCTATGAGTTTTCCTGAGATGGGCGACACCAATATGAACAAGAAGACCTCGGAGAAGGTTAAAATCTTGTCCAAGAAGTTGATAAAACCATTGCCCCAGATTCCAGATCATCCACGTATTTACAAGTTATCTTTGATGGATCAGCTAGCTCCATCTCATTGGATGCCAGCTCTGTATTTCTACCGAGCKGTGGAAAATGTCGATGCAGAAATAGTAGCTGGAAGACTTGAACAACTGGAAAAGTCATTATCAGAGATCTTAAGTTGCTATTATCCATTAGCTGGAAGGTTAGCAGCTGATTTGCTTTCAGTTGATTGCCGAGATCAGGGTGTTCTGTTTATGGTGGCAAAAGTCGACTGTCAACTCAATCAGTTTCTGAATGAATCAAGGAAGGACTTTGATCTTCTAAAGTCTTTAGCTCCTGAATGGAGAGTTGGAGATCAGGACTCACTCTTCGAAGCCCTGGTTCGCGTGCAAATCAGCATTTTTGATTGTGGAGGAATAGCTCTAGCCAAAGAGACTCATCATACTGTAGCTGATGGTTTTACAGCCTTTACGTTTGTGAACTTGTGGTCGAAAATGAACAGATGCGGGAATACTGAAGCAAAGGCGCCAAACTTTGACTCGGCTGCAATTTTACCGGCGGAAATCAACGCCAGATTTCCGGCAAATCCCCGAGCAAACCTTGTCGCAGAAAGAGCTTTGTTCGATGGAGCTGCAATTGCAAGGCTAAAGGACCAAGTGATGGCAAGAGATCCGGGCATGGACGGCCGACCATCAAAGGTAGAGGTAGTCACAGCATTCATATGGAGTGGTCTCGTCCGCGCTGCTCAAGCAAGATATGGGTATTTGAGGCCTTCTATGATTTGTTTCCCAGTGAATTTGAGAGGTAAAACTGCTCTAGGAGTACCRGAGAATGCTTTTGGTAATATGTATATTCTTGTCCCAATCAAATTCATGGCAGATGAAAGCAAAATGGAGTTGCTTGTCTTTGTTCGTTTGATCAGGGATACAATCCGGAAAACTCTCCTAGAGTGTTCTACATCTTCAAAGGACGAACTTTCCTTAATACAGATTAGAGCTCTTAACGAAATGAGTGAGTGGATGGGCAAAGATGAAGTCGGTGAAGTTGATGTACTACTTGCTTCAAGTTTGTGCAGGTTTCCAGTGTATGAGGCTGATTTTGGCTGGGGGAACCCATATTGGGTGACTCCACTAAGATTTCCTTTGCCTGTGATCATGATGATAGATACAAAATGTGGTACAGGAATTGAGGTGCACTTGACCTTGAATGAAATTGAGATGCAAAAGCTCGAGCTCGACCCATGTATGAAACCTTTTATTGCTTCAAAGAAATCGAACCTCTAATACGAGCATGTTCAGATGATCACAGAATAATCAAGATTCATTATGCAATCTTGCCCTCTTATGTTCCAATGAGATTATTGCAATGTATTTATTATTAACCTTTTAGAGAATAAATGTAATTCAAATTAAGCGTTATATATTTGTATTTTTTTCTCCTCCTAAAAGTAAAACATAATCTAGAGTAGTTTGAATTGTACAAATCTAATTCTGCTTAATCAAAAAACACATAAACTTGACTTTAAGTTCTTATGTGAAATCCCCTTGAAAGAAAATCAAAATCAATTTAAAGTAAATAAAATAACACAATACATGTCGATTGGTGGGCATGTTTGGGAGTGGTAAAGAAATTAGAGGGTGTAATACAGTAATAAGATAGACTTGGAAATGATAATTTTGAGAATGAGAAAGGATCAAACAATATTTTGAAGAAGATAAGTGAGGAGAGTAGGCGATGAAGGATAATTTGGTCCAAAATGTAAGATATTCACTTATGGGTGTACATTTTACACCATCAGGGAGACAATACAGAAAACTCTGAAGTGTGCTAGAGCTTCAAAGAAGGAACTATTAGAGCTCATGACAAGATGAAAGAACATGGTCAGAGCGACCATGAAGTTGATGTACGTTCTGCTTCACAAGCTTTAGCAGGTTTCCATTTTATGACGCTGATTTTGGTTGGGAGAGGTCATCTCGGGTCAGTTTACTGCAGATTTATCAATCTTATCTCTGCCGTGGAAAATCTTTGGTGATTAGAGGCTATGGGGAGAAGGGGCATTAATAATCTGACTTGGTACATTTGTGCTTTCATATACATTTCCAATTATAATGTTAGTTTGATGTTTGCCAAATTATGCAAGAAAATGTACATATAATAATTAAGTATTACTTTAAATGCACCATTTTACCTGCTTCATATATACTTCCGTTCGTAATTGAATGTCCACGATTTTATTTTAAGAGGTTTCAGAAAAAATTCTAAGTAGAGAAAGATACTAGTTGATGAAAGGGTTTTTGGGTAATATGACAGCAGCAGCAACCCCTAATAAAAGTAGGGCTATATTATATGGCAGAAACAGTGATTTCAATAATAAAGTAAAAGTGAAAGTATATATACAGAGGAGCGTTCAAGCCCTTAAAATGCCTGATATTCTACTGGTTTAGTCCATCAAATGCTTGCCTGGATAGAGTACACTTTAGTACTTGTAAAATTCATCGGATTTTCATTTGTTTGCTCCAATAGCTGAAGGAAATGAGTCGAGCATTTCCGTACTTTGGATCAAGATTTCTACTACCTGATTCATAATTAGTTCAAAATCTGATGTCTGCAACTTCAAGTTCAAAATGAATCAGCATTTAATATCGACTATGTGATAAAAAAGGATGCTACATTGTTTAGGATTTTTCTATATATATAGTTGTAATTATAATTTGAAAATGTCTTGTATATGCAAGAAACCCAATAAAAAAAGAGAGATTCATTCCAACTGATATTATCTCTCCAACTCCATGCTTGCTGCCGGAGTTTCCACGGATATCCCAGGTGATTCAGACACCAGATTAACAAGAAAGTCGAAAATATCAGTAGCTATAACAGCAGAAGCAACATCTTCTTTGTGAAGTGTCCTCCTCTTACCTTGCATGGTCATAGTCCATGCCCTCTTTGTGATTTCTTCAACAAAAAGCTCACAAGCTTTAGATAGTACAATTGGTGCCTCCCCTGATATCATCTTCACATCATCACCTGATTTCTTCATGATTTTCTTGATTCTTGCCAAYGGAAATGAGTGCGGACCAGTCTTCCCTGACRCCCCTCCTGATAGCATCCCGGAGTAGGTTCCAGCCTGCCTCATTTTTCCTTCCCTGCACTTCCCTAAATCAATCAAAAGTATGATCCTAATGTGTATGTAGCTTTCTTCAGTTCTTATATATGCATTTCTTCAGAGCTCAAGGAGACACGATAGCAAAGAAAGTGAGAAAGGGAGAGGAGAATTCTCAAGTATTACCTCGCAGGTAGGAGCTGGACAATGAAGGTTACGTACTGAGGCTTGACTGATTTGAGAGTCATGTGTGCATCTGTATATATATGTAGCTATAACTGTGTGGTACATGAGAACGGAAAAGGGAGGCCGGCCGGCCTGCCAGGGCCGGCTACGGACTGTCCACTAAAGTTTCTTCGAGTAGCAATCTTGTAATTTTCTCACTAGGGTTTCATCACCTATCGATTGGTCAACCGATACCCCATTATGCATTATTCTCCTCCTTCCTTTCTCTTTTGTTTAAATGTACCATCATTTTTTTTACAACTTTCTGCAAATTTCAAGACTTTTTTAACTTCTTAGACGTTCCATTTCTCAAGAATGCAAAAGGGATGCAGAAAAGAAAATAACATAAATAATGATATAATTCTCGAATTCAAATATTGTGAATGTTTCTGGAAAAACAAATAATGTTAGGAGATCTTTATTCCCTCTTCCGAGTCAATTTTGGATTAGTCGGAATGATGCAATTAGAAAATAATGGGATGTAAGAACAAAAAACTCAAAAAAAAAATAAATTTGGATTCCAAAAAATATGATTGATGATAATTGATTGAATAAAAAATTACCAGCATAAAGTTATCCTATTAAATAGAAAAAATGTTAATCCGAATCTTATAATGATTAATCTCAAAACCTAATTAATAAAATATGAAAATTACCAAAAAAATTAAAAAACAGTAAAAACTTCAAACCCTATTTCAAAGCCTAAACTAAACGCCTGAAAACCATCTTACATCATAGCATAGTCATGAATCTTGCTCGTCTCCCTATTTCCTTTTGAAGAATATATCATACATAAAATTTTAATAACGATCATTAGACYTATAAATTTATCATTTTACCCTATTTGTTAATTATTAAGAGTGCRTCATTCGTTGGATATCAYGAAGTTAAAAGTTTTAAATATCGAATTATGAAAACTAAAAACAAATGTACATTAGTTTTTGTATGTTTGACTTGGGTAMTGCATATTCGTACTAGCATATGTTAKGGTATATGCCAACTGCTACAAAAAGACAGATGAAGCCTTTGCACGATGAGGGCAAATGTTGTAAGCAAGCTGATATTTTAGACTGATGTATTATATTTAATTGTCTGATAATCATTGCATTATAAGATAATATAAATTTTTCAGCTCTATTTGGTCAAATAGATTGAGATTATGTATATATATAAACTAATTATTTTTAATTAATAATGTCACATTCTTGCTGACACAATGAGGAAGTGGTTCAGATTTGGTGTAAGCAATTTATAAGGTAAAGAATTAAAACCAAAAGTTATAGAGAAGAAAATTCTTAAGTGGATTTGGTCATTTTCAACAATTATACCATGTGAATTGCAAATTGTACCTTTTGAAAAATATAATTTTTCAATAGAGAAATTGTAAGAATTTATTTTATTAGTGATTTTTAAATAATAATTCAATCGGTCAGAAGTACTCGAATTGTTAGAATTACTCTTTATTAGTTAACAATAGGTTCAATTCTTATTCCGGTCCTTCATGTATTAATAGAATTTATGGTTATCCAGATTAATTAAATTGAAGGTTGTGAAAAATAAAAAGAAAAATATTATTTAATGGAAAGCGCAATTACAAGAAATACAATATTTGTTGTGGAATTAAACCAAGGAAACCTCTCTAGCTGTCTAGAAATGGATTGGACGGKTCMCGGATTATTGGTAGGCCTCAAACTTCTCTATTTCTTAGCCTGTGGACTTAGTAACTAAAATATTCTTCGAAAATCCAAGCCCAAGTAGCTTAAATTGGACATGACTTGCTTTTCATATTATAAATAAAGCCCATCTATTCAAATTGAATAACTTCAAGACTCCCACTATTCTTGCATCCCATATATTTTATCTCTACACCTCATAGATGAAAAATGTACGACGAAGAGGACTACCAAAGTTTGGGTTGAGGTGAAGGAATTTGTCTTTCTTAACTAAAGGTTTTTGAGTTCGAGTTTTGAGTATGGATAAAAATTTGTTAAGAGTTTAGCCCTTCACAAGAATTCGATTAAAGAACGAGCTGAATTACTCCGGTAACACCATGGTCAATACTTGCTGAAAGGGCCAAGAAATGTTCTAACACACACAAGCGTGAAAGTGAGTGACAAAGATTGAACTTTGTTCATGTGACATTCTCGAACTTTAGGGCTGTCCAGCATGTGATGTGCTTCTTCGCCGCATGCTCCTGCACTGCCATTCATTTCTTTCCTTCTCTTCCATATTCCCATCTCCACCCTCCCGGGAACCTTCTTTTTCTCCCTGTGCAGATTTGATTAATGCTATCGGGTCTACAAGGAAAAGCAAATCTTGCTTTTGCTCAAAAGTCAAAACTGCTTCTACGGTCCTATAGCTGTAAAAAGCTTAAGTACTCAAAACGTATTTTCTTAATGAAGAAATTATAGATAAGGCGGCTTCCAGTTAATCATTTTTGTCAATGTTGATTGTGTCCCATTAATCTTGAACGTATGTGGCCTCCACCTCCCCTACACACCCAACCCATGGACAGTGCTAATATATGCAAGGCACTGTGGTGTCTGTGTGTAGGGCTCTGCATGGGGTCGACCACCTTCACGTGAGCACCTTCGATTGTCTACGACTTAGTGCACATTGGCTCATGATTGCCCCTCCAACATCTTTAGCCCTARAACTCAGGGCTGGCTTTCTGATCTTTCCTCTATCTCTTTTGCTCTCTTTTCATTTTTACTTTTTCTTTTCACAGTAGTACTTAACCCCTTCTTCAAGTTTATTAGAGAGACTTTATAAAGAGATTTTATGTCATGTTATCATGTGAACAAAAAGATACAGCCATTGCAGAAAGCAATCATCTCTCGTGACCAAAAGCGATTGATCAACTAACGATATTTGCTAGAGCATATGATATTTGACTGATAGATTTACAAAGAAAACATATATAATCTGTCTTCTTTTCCTTGTCTTGGTTCCATACAACCCAAATTCATACACTTTTTGAGGTCACAGACCTCGTCCTTAACTTTGTCTGTCCAAGAAAACAGTTTAAGAAAAGTTTAGCTTAATCGTTTYGATTCTAATTCGATGGTCCAAATCTTAAACATTTTGAATATTAAAGCATTAGAATAGGTACTTTATCTCGATGATTTGGATCTCATAACGTTTATAAAATAAAAGTCTTATATGGCTCAATGTTAAATACTACTTCAAGATAAAATTAATACTAATTTCTCACAAGTGAAGTGACAAAAATGAATCACATTTACAGTCAATTACCAAAAGTTGCATAGGTTCTACAAAATTGCTTTTGTCATTTCACGGATTGAGCCATATATTATTGTTTTGTAAAAAAAACTGAGTATTTTGGTAACTTATCTGTGAAGCATCTCTTTGGCTTTGGAGCTCTTTTTTTGCTTTGTTCCATAGCCAAATAACTAAGAAGACAATGAGCATCTCCATTTTCTGTCCTTAATCACATGCTACGAAGCCAAAGTTAGAAGTTCTATTCCCAGAACTTCTCATCAACCATATGCAACGTGCTTCAAGAATCAAGAAACCTTTATATATATATATATATATATATAACCAAAACCTTGTCATCCCCATCAATTTTCAGAGTTTTGAGTTTCCATTCATAGGTTTTCCCGTTTGGTGAAATCAACAGAGCATGTAGAGAATTACTACAGATATAATATGCTAACTTTTTGAGTCGGTTTAGGGCATGATAGGTTACTTATTAGTCATTTCTTGATCATAATCAATAATTAGTTGAAAAAGCTTTCTTATAATGAGAGTCATGAGGGACTGAGGACTGAATTAGATTAAAGGTAATTCTCACGAGAAAGTTGAAAACAAAAGGGACCATCTTCTGGAGTGAAACATATATCTAGCTACTACTGTTTTCTTCGACGAAAAAAATTGAGCTCTCTGCAGATTGAGGCTTGGCTCCAAACGATTTTGCTCTGCTACTAAGTAATGTGATTTGCTGACTAACTTAACAGGACAATTTGGTCTAATTTAGGACGTTGACAATTCATAATTCTCTAATATTTTTACTTTTTCTTTAACGTCATATAAGGAAAAAGTCTCAAATGACTTCATAAMCCCACAGTCGGATGTTCATCACAAGGTTTCTATTTTTCAATAGAGAGAAAAATCGTAACGACTTTAACTCTAGAGGTCCTAGTTCAACTTGCATCTTTCTTTTCGATGTAATCGAATTATTCTATATAGCATATACCAAAGTTAAAACCACATAYATAGAGCGGCATAGACATTTTCTGATTGATGGCACATTCGGAGATGTACAGCTTTGTTATGCTACCTTCCTCAAACGTCTTCCAGGAATTGTCTCTGCTTCATAACTCTAGGATTCACGGAAATGCACGTTTGGTTGAAGAAATTGTACTGAGGACTACATTCCAATCCACAAAAGGAACTCACCTATGATGTGATCAAACACATTAAACCGAACGAACAGGTAAATTTTGTTGAGTAATTAATATTTCTAATAAAAGTTGGTTGCACTTTCCTTTGTGGGCTCGTATGCAGACATGTAACTTCAGAAATTAATCTGTTTATAATGTACATGAACATGAAAATGTCCTTGCACATTGACGGGTCCTCGCCGGTGGAGCTAGGGGGTGGTCCGACCATGTGGACTGGTTTATTTCATTACATCAGATGTATATTGCAGGTTGAAGATGACCAGGAAACACATTCTTGGTCCCTCCACCTACACCCAAACTGAGTTTTCTGTGAGGTCCCATGTATTTYTTTTGCAGCAAGTTCTCASTCGTACTGCTTCAGAGAGTAATGTAAGTATAGATTGAAATGGAATTTCTAGTAGAGTACTYGGTCGGCACGTGTTAGTCTACTTGCACTTTGGTTACTGGCTGCACAGACACGCCTGAGCTGCCGTGCTTGGTGGTTTAACAGTGGTGATCTCTGTAGTTTTAGACAGCCACACCACACACCTCATGCTCAATCCATGACCGTCTTTAAAGCCAAGAAAAGTTTGAAAATGAAACCACCACCCCATCCCCTTTAGCCTGTCCTCTTCCTCTTTCTCTTACACGTATAACTTCTCACCTCCACCATGGTCCCTAAAGTACCTTATTCGATAATTTAAAAAATTTAATGTTCGCATAATTAAACCATCCCATAATATTAAGTTTGAATTCGATTCGAGTTACGTTTGTAAAATTTAATTTTTATTTAAAAAATATCCGATGTAAAATTTTTTCACACATGACTCATGATTAACGATCCACTTATCAAATCGTTTCGAGCTGCTAAATAACAAATTAAAATTTTAATAAAATGCTATTCCTAAAAACAAAGACATATACTATAAATTATTGATCTGAGGTATCTATAAATAATTGAAGGGCTTTTATATTTTCTGCAAGCATACCATTGATTATAGGTACATGCACCACCTAACGTAGGGTACCAAACGGTTTGGWGATACCGTTATGTGGGCATACAAGCCTGGGTGTTCCTTGACGGCTAGAAATCCGCAATTCTATTGTATTTTATCAACTCCGTTTGGTGATTTTAATTGTATAATTAGCTTAGGCTTTAATAATCAAACAACTAATACGCATATAATATTTGTCTATTGGATTTGATTAATCATTTGCACTTATTAGCATATAAATATATATTTTCTACATATAATAAGCTTTTTCTTTTTTTTTTTTTTACTTTAACAGCACCGAATGTCAAAATTATGCTGCTAAAATATTGTAATCTAGCTGTTATAAATGTATTTTTCTACATTTAAAAAAAATGATTCTTTTGTTTATTTATATTTATTTTTTGTAATTAGAAAATTAGGAACTGAAATTTTTTTTTGGGGTCGTCAAAAATCAATTTTGAAAATGAAAGTAGATATCTGAWTTCGTAGTGATTACTACTTTTTATATAAGAAAAATATTAAATAAATTAAGTTTATTTGGCTAGAGAAGGTTAATTAAGTAAATTTTAAAAAATAATTATTTTGCTTATTTATATTTATATTTTGTAATTAGAAAATTATGAACTGTAATTTTCAAACAGGCTAATCAATCTTAAAAATGGTGGGAGATATCTGAATTCGTAGTGGTTATTACTTACTTATATAAGGAAAATATTAAATAAATTAAGTTCATTTGGATGGGAAGGTTAATTAAGTAAATTTATTTTTAAATTAAATAATTTTTATTACGGTCAAATGATACTACTAATAAATAGGAATAACGCATAGAATTTTGAATTGAGAATAATTAGTCCCGAAGTCAAACTTTTGAAGAGAGGTAAAAAGTTTAAAATCACCTCTCTTAATAACCCCTTTCTATAGGAAACTTTCTATTTACTAGAACTTTTTTTGGCTTAAAACTCGATCAATTTACCTCATTCCTTCAACCATATAACCCCCAAATTGCGTTATCTAAGAAGTAAACTTTTTTTAAAAAAAATTCTTTTACCTTTTTAAAGGTATAATCAAAATTTTAAAATAAAAAAAGGGAAAAGTATTTTCTTATATAATGTATTTTGTCTTAGCAGTAAATGATCCTTTCTTTTTTTGTCRGACCACTTAGTATTTTTGCATTGTGAGTGAGATTAATTTGAATTCGATTTAAATCGCTCCCGAAAATTCTTACTTGTAGTTCGRAACTCTTTTAACATGACGTCACGAGRAAGRAAACATTGYTAATTAAATTCATTTTTTCGATTATCTTCTCTTTCGATTCCTGTCCTTATACAAACATTGATCGTCCGTCTGTTGACCTTTCTTTGCCGTCTACTCCCTACTTTCTAAACACATTATAAGAAATCGTTATTTAATCTATAATCGTCATCAAAAATAATCTCCGACAAAAATGGAAAAAGGAAAAAAGAAAACTTTAAAACTCCTTGAAGTAGTCTTGTAAATAGCCTGAAGAGAATCATCAATAGGATCTAGTCTTTGTCAAGATTATATTTGCTTGAGAGCTACCATTTCTTGAATTAATTTTTTTATAGATTCTTTTTACCAAAAAGACAAATTAGAATAATATATAAAAGAATTAAATATTGTRGCATTATMATTTGTATAYTCCAAACCTACYGACGAAMTAGAAGTATGTGCCAATTAATAATGGGTGYACCWAAAAAAATAAAAAATAAATAGAAATAGTGGAAATAGTGTGTCTAATTATTGAGTTAAGCTTTAATTATGTTTTTCTCTAAAATGAAATAATTAGCWAATTATGCTACTACGTCGTTTTTTTAGCATTTTTTTAATAAAATAAAATGAAACACCAATGAATGAATTACATAACGTACCTCGTGCTCTGTCGTCAGAGTTGACCGTTGGAAATAGGCTTCTTSTTCTCCTTTTGATCCGTGGTCTCCAATGCAKCYCTCCATTGGCCTACGCAAAGCTCTCTAGCCCGCTTTAAAATGACCATTTTGACCTTGTTCATATTAAAATCYATCAAARTATTCTTCAAAATTTCATACTTTTGGRTTCGTTTTYAATAAATATAAAAGATGTACAAAACTCGATGYGACGCTTTCTTTCTTGATTTTTCGCGCTAAAAAAGTTAGTATTTATTTATATGATTACAATTAGAGACGAATCAGAGTCGAATTTATCTTAATCGTTACATTTCGATCCAATAGAATATTAAATTAGTTTAAATTTYRAAGATTATTGGTSMGGGTATTGTATATRAGTGAGGAKAAGGAGTATTTATTTTAGAAATGATATTGTTTAGATGGTTTCCTTTTGAATAGGTGTGTGAATAATTATCCCAAAAAGGTAGGGTTTAGTTATTCAAGTTTGATAATATGGGGACATTTGAGCTTCTTGAAGTACAAACATAACCAACTGCAAGGGAGATGGGACATTAGTTTCTTGRGACAGATAGACATAATGTACGTTATTGATCTTGTTGGAGAAGTGAGGGCCCTTTTAAGTTCATTACATAATCTATTCTTTTTTTTGGTGAAAATTAGGACAATTTTACTCATTACATAGTACTATTATTTTGATCCCCCAAGTAATTCTTTGTATAATCATGTCCCGCCGAAGTAATTCAGCGATTTGAATTGTTTGGTGAGTGAATTATTGAATCATATAAAGATTTCGTATTCGATTTTTTACTTTTCATACTTAATTTGAATTCAATCGAATTATGCTCGTCGAATATTTCTTTCACTTGAAAGAAGATTTGACCTACGACTCTTTCAATATGATAATATAAATAAGATGCATTATTTGTTGATTAAATCTCAAATCAAATGGTCCAAAATGTACTAACTTCATAAAAGCAGCTCGGAATCCTATGCTAAAATTCATTCAACGATTAGTTTTTCCTTTCATTTTCCCAAATGGACCATTAAAACTCAATTAAAAGTCAATCTAACTTACACTATTGGCAACCAATGATCCAAATCAAAATAGGTCTTTTTACTATTTATTTTGACACTAAGTTCTTTACTTTTCATTAGAGGGCATTATTATTTATGCATTAATATAATTTTTCAATCATTGATCATGTATTTATTTCTTTTGTCGGTACAAATTATTAAAAYGTAAAAAGAAAATGGGGTAGTATTGTCAATAGAACATCTATTCCACCGTCACTGTGTTCCCTGAGATGAGATCAGACTATCATTAAATTATTTAACGCAGATTTTCACCTAATATCTGATTAGAGATCTTAATTTAACTCAAAGAAGCTTCCTTCTGAAATTATTTAAATAATTTTTTTCTTTTCCTTTTTCTTTTTTCCACTTATAAAAAAGGAAAATAAAAATCATTACTATTAATAAAATATGATTATTACTGTCGCATTACTTGGATTCTTGCATCATACCGGTAACAAGATATAGAGAGAGAGAAGAGAGAAGAGAGAAGAGAGAAGATAGAAGAGAGAAGCTCCAGCCAGCAAAAAGAGCAGACAAAATCAAGAACTCTCTTCAATTCAGATCTGCTTTGCGATTGTAATATCCTCTTAGCTCATTCTTTAATTCATTCACGAGTGTTCAATGTCAAACCTCTGAAGAAAGTGATGCTGTTTGTCACTGCGTTTCACTCCCATTAATGCACTGAGCCACCAACACACTGCAAGCTTCAATCTCGTTCTTTCTTGTTTTTTGCATTGTCTATTCCGGAATACCAACTGGGTTTGTTGAATTTTGTGTAAAAAGCTTAGTTTTGACCGAAATGGTAGTTTTCCGGTGTTGGTCGCCGGGGCTTCGGTGATTTCAGAGCTGAGCTCCGGCGAGTGCTCATATATTTAGGTGAGAGAATGTGCATTTGAGGCTAAAAGAGAAAAATGTTCAAGTCAGCGCGATGGAGGAGCGAGAAGAACAAGATCAAAGCTGTTTTCAAATTGCAGTTTCATGCAACTCAGGTAATTAATCAATTCCATACCGTAGAATCCCGATCAGTTCCACGCGTTTATCCACAAAAGGGATCATGCATACACATAGTCCATGTGATAATGATATTTGATTGATGAAAACTGGTCAAAATTAAGGTTTTTCCAACTAAAATCATTTTAATAAGCAATGTGGTAGGGGGATTGACTGTGTGGCCTTCTCCTTTCCTCTTATCTAATGAAAATGACATCGAAAAAATTCGATCTTCGGGAACTGGGTGAGTGAGGGTATGGAGTGAAGCAGGGGACTAAGGTGTTTCTAGCAGGCATTATTTGTCTTTCCATTACCAGAGTTGCTTGGATTATGCTTTTAGGTATTGACTGTAGACCTAATGGAAAAAGTGTTTTCTTGGGATTTAATTAACTAAATTTTACGATTTAGAAATTTGCTCATCACTCTTACCTGCATTTTCTTGACAGGCAAGCAATTTTGTGTTTTTTTAGTTTTCCTGTCATTTGTTGCTGTTTTGGGCCAATTTATAAGCAGTCGGTGAATGAACAATTCTGGATTCTTCTGTAATTTTAGGTATCACAGTTGGGAGGAGATGCGCTGATAGTATCAGTCGTTCCTGCTGATGTTGGGAAACCAACAGCAAGACTACAGAAGGCAACGATTCAAGATGGAAGCTGTTATTGGAATAATCCAGTCTATGAAACCGTAAAGTTTGTTCAAGAGCCAAAATCGGGGAAGATTCATGAGAGAATCTATCACTTTGTTTTAGGAACGGTAGGAAACGTTCTATTCATTTGATTTTATGTACTTAGCTTCCTTACCAAGTGACTTATTTGTAGGAGTTACTTTTGATGGCTGCTTTGTAGGGTTCATCAAAAGCTGGGATCGTTGGAGAAGCTTCGATTGATTTCTCTTGTTATGCTTTGGCAACAAAAATTACTTCTTTGTCTCTGCCCCTCARGAATTCAAAAGCAGACATTTTGTTACATGTTAGTCTCTCTGTCTTTCTCAAAGATGCATATTCACATGCACACATTAAAATTTCATGGCAGGTCCATTCGATTTGAATCCAGTTAGTGTCCTGGAGGAACTTTGCTTTAATATTCTCTTTCATATCAAATTTATTCCGTGTCATTGTGTATTGCTAAAATATGGTGAACATAGGAGATCCTTATGCAATTCTATCTTCTTGTAGGTCTCCATTCAGAGGATGCCCGAGTCTTTTGATCAAAGGTGCATATACATATTTATATTACACTTCTGTTTTTCCATTCATTTTTATTTCCATCTTTCCTGCAGCAGGGGATTCAGATTCTTCCAAGAAAGAACAAATTGACTAATGACAGTATCTGTTTTCGTGATTTTGACAGAGAGGTCGAAGAAATTGAAAATGTAAAACTAAATTCTCAAGATAGGAGCTTAAGGGCGCAGTTGAGCAACGGTGACATCGATGGAAGCATTAAAGAAAATTCCATTGAAGTAAGGTCTTATTTCATCCAGTGCAATGCTATATTGTACTTTCCTTATGCTAACTGGTAGGAAAGTTGAAAAGATTGTGCAATTGGTCATTGCATATGAGAGAAAAAATTTACATGTTCAGAGGTTGCAGCTTTTTTGTTTCGTAAGTAATGATGAACATATCTATTTTCCGAATTTATTGTTTAAACAGGATGCATCACTCAACAGAAGCATAAATCAAAGTGTTGAAATGAATGGAAACCGAAGGACATCCAGTGGATCTGATCTTACAATGTCAAGTTCTGATAGCAGCTTGGGACTCGATACCCCAAAGGAAATACAAACAAAGACTGATAACATCCATCAGGAACCTAACAGTTTCTTTTCATCTTCGGATCATGGTTCATTGCTTCAGAGAACAACCACTGATGCATCTGGAGGTGTCTATAAGGATTGCCAGAAATCATGGGAATTGCTTGGAGGTATGGTTCTTGAAGCAAGTACGGACGATTCTTCAGGCACTCCAAGGGAAAGGCTTCTGAGGGTCGTCTCGGAGGAGGCTCCAGATATGGTTGTTGAAAAGCTTAGATATGAGCTAACTGCTTTGGCTAGACAGGCAGAAATGTCAGAGTTGGAATTACAGACTCTTCGCAAGCAAGTTGTGAAGGAGAGCAGAAGGGGTCACGATCTTTCAAGAGAAATTATAAAATTGAAAGAGGAAAGAGATGTTTTCAAGGAAGAATGTGAAAAACTTAAGGCATTCCAGTGCCGTTTAGATGAGGCAAAAGCAAGAAACAGATTGCAACTTGAAGGAGGTGATCCTCAGGTTCTTTTGGAAGAACTCCGACAAGAATTAAGTTATGAGAAGGACCTAAACAGTAATCTTCGTATCCAACTTCAGAAAACACAAGAGTCCAACTCTGAATTGATTCTTGCTGTTCGTGACCTAGATGAGATGTTAGAACAGAAAAATAAGGAGATTACAGATTTTGTTGACAAATCGGCTCCATTTGGTAATTGTGGAAGTATACAGGAACCAAAATACAAGTGTGAAACTGATGATGATGATGCAGAGCAGAAGGCCTTGGAGGAGCTTGTAAAGGATCATACTGATGCCAAGGAGGCATACTTGCTGGAGCAAAAAGTCATGGACCTCCAGAGCGAAGTAGAGATCTATAGGAGGGAGAGAGATGAGTTAGAGATGCAGATGGAGCAGCTGGCCCTTGACTATGAAATCTTGAAGCAGGAAAACCATGATATCTCCTACAAACTGGAGCAGAGCCAGTTACAAGAGCAGCTTAAAATGCAGTATGAATGCTCATCCTCTTATGCCTCTCTAAGTGAGGTTGAAGCCCAGATTGAGAGTTTGGAAAATGAACTTAATAAGAGGTCCAAAGAATTCTCAGATTCGTTGAACACCATAAGTGAACTTGAATCTCACATCAAGCACTTGGAGAATGATCTCAAAAATCGGTCACAAGAATACTCGGTCTCCTTGATCACCATAAAGGAACTTGAAGGTAAGGTCAAGAATTTTGAGACTGAGCTTAAGAATCATTCACAAGAACATTCTGATTCATTAATCACTATAAAGCAACTTGAAGATCATATCAAGGGCTTGGAGGAAGAGCTGGAAAATCAAGCTCATGAATTTGAAGCTGATCTTGAGACCCTCACTCATGCCAAAGTGGAGCAAGAGAGAAGAGCAATGCAAGCTGAGGAAACTTTGAGAAAGATGCGGCGGCAAAATGCAAGTACAGCAGAGCGTCTTCAAGAGGAATTTAGAAAACTCTCCATGCAAATGACATCCACATTTGAGGCAAATGAAAGCCTGGCTACCAAGGCACTTGCTGAAGCCAATGAGCGCCGTCGGCAGAATACTTATCTTGAAGAAAAGCTCGAGAAAGCTTCTGAATCACTTCAGATGGTTAGAGAACGGTATGAAGCAAGATTGCATGAGCTTTCTGGCAAAGTGATTTCAATGTCAATGCAAGTAGACGAATTACAGTCAGAGGTTGAAAATAAATCCATGCAACTTGAGCATCAACTAAAGCATGCTGAAGAAATTCAGACACAGCTTTCACATGAAATCTTAATGCTTAAAACTGAAATGGAAACGCTTGTGACTGAAAACGGATCTCTTTTAGAGATAGCAGAAGAAAGAGYAGCTTTGGCATCCGAGTTGGTAGAGTTGCGGAAGTCATTCGTGGAATTGGAATCTCTTCTCACCCACGGAAATATTGAGAAGGCTGAATTAGAAAGCAGGGCTATTTTGGTGCAGGAGAAAGTAGAGGAGTCACATAGGGAGTTACATATCATGACATGTCTGAAGGATGAGAAGGAGTTGATGGCTAAGAATCTGCAATTGGAGGTTGAAACACTCAAAGCTCATTGTAACGAATTGAAGCACACTTTGTCAGGGGATGAATTGGAGAAGGAAAAATTAAGGAACCAAGTGCTCCAACTGAAAGGTGATCTAAAGAGGAAAGGAGACGCTCTCAGCAGCATGGAGAAGAAACTAAAGGATAGCAATGGCCGCTTAACAGTTTCTGATGGAGCAAAAGCATTTCCAAAGAACAATAAGGTACAGCCTGCATCTCGTGGCAATAAAGAGGTTGCCAATCTGAAGGAGAAAATAAAAATGCTCGAGGTAATCAAGCTGCTCCCTTACAACTACATTTTAACTTTTCTAACTGCAGTTGTGTTAGATCAGTCAGGAACTAAAATGTCTTGTTTCTCTGATTGAAAGCGAGGAAGTGTTCCTTGTGAGCAGATTGCATAAATATTCCTTGTAATCAGCATCTTTTTGTCCTCTATGGCTTTTTGGCCTGACAACTCTTGTCTTCTTCAAAATGCTTGCTTGACAAGTTAATTACTTTCTTAGTGTGTTGACTACTTGATATGATRCACTAGTTTTGTTTCTTAGTTTTGTTTCTCTGACAAACAGGGTCAGATAAAGTTGAAAGAAACTGCTCTTGAGAAGTCGACAAACTCATTCTTGGAAAAGGAAAAGGATCTTCAGAATAAAATTGAGGAGTTAGAACAAATATTGGAAGCACTCAGTCATAATACCACAAGCCTTTGCAAACACAAGTCTGATAAGGTAAGCAATTTGATAGTCCATTTCCTGCAACAAAGTTGATCTCTAGAAATTTATTTGCTGGAATTGGATATTCATGTTGCAGCCTCACATGGATCTTGCAACCTCAAAGAATTAATGAACTCTACTTAGTACTTATAAGGGGCCAAAGAAAGGACTTGTTTAGAGAATTTAAATATCCCTAAAACTTGTTTCAGTGCCAGTAATAAAATTTCTTCCAATTTTAACTGAAGGATTCAAGTGTCTCGCTATCAATTTAATTGTTTATTCAATTGTTTGTTGTTGAACACAGGCTACTGAAKTTTCTGAGGACCTCAYGCTAGATTGTCAATCGACAGAAGTGATGTATACTGCTGAAAACCTTAGTGCGACTGCTTGCATATCCAGTGACAATAATTTACAAACATCCGGGACAAGGAGGAGGTATGTGAATCCTTCTAAGAAGACACTTCTTTGTAGATGAATCTTTATGATCATTACACCTGCTAATCTTCAATATCTTGCCCTGATAGCAGTAGTGATGATTCGTCAGAGAAAGAGTCAATATCCTTTGCTGGTGATTCTAGAAAATTTGAAGAACTACTAAGTGAAATAACATTAGTGAAGGAGAAGAATAAACAGATGGAGGGTGAGCTGAAGGAAATGCAAGAGAGATATTCAGAAATAAGCCTCAAATTTGCAGAGGTTGAAGGTGAAAGACAACAACTGGTAATGAGACTGCGCAATCTAAAGAATGCAAAAAAGACCCCTGCTTGATCATTCTTTGAAAACGAGAAACTGGACAATCAAGACTGTCTATAGGTGCTGCCGGCAGAGATTCTAGGTGTGACTGGAGAATTACGAAAAAAATAAAACTTGTAAATGGTAAAAGTATTTTTGTCCTCCTCTTACATAGAGTATTTAACTTTCTGAGATTGGGTATACAAGATTATGAGGTAGTTTCACCATAGGTTCATGTGTTTCTCCCAATTCTTCTTGTTTCTGTAGTATCAGCACTGGTAATGCTTCTATTATGAATGAGATTCATTTCATTTTTTTCCAATTGCAATCAATCTTATTAGATTCTTTGCAGCAGCAGCCTGCCCTTTTTCTCAAACGTCGAGAATATTAATCTCAAGAATTTCTTGCTTGTCAAGAAGTGTGATTACCAACTATTCTACATCTATTTCTTGCTTGCCAAGGAGGGCTATTACCTACTCTTTCATATTGTGAACTCCATCGATTTCTTCTGGATCTATCTTGGAATGTGTTTGTTTTTGGAAGCTGATTTAAAYGTCAGCTGACTTCATAGTMACTGCCTGCAGATGGGTTGGAACAATAAAGAGGACTTCTTGAAATCAAAGATGGAGTTCATATTCCTTTTTCCTCGTTTTGGCAAACAAATACTAAACTGTCAATTCACTAACCCATGACAAACAAACCAGAGAGGGAAACTACTTCCATTGAAATATCTAAACTAGATTTTGACCTTTTCTCACATCCTCGTTCCCCCTTATCTAAAAGGGAAACAAGATTATAAAACATAACTCAATCGTGATTGGAAGATAAAATTAATATGGTTTCGTAAACGAAATGATAAAAATGACATGCTTTTAAAATGTGGGTTTCATAAGATTGTCATTTCACCCATTGAATCATATTGTATTATAAAAAATAAAAAAATGAAACAGTAATTCTATTTTGTTGAAGAAAGATAAGAATGTTAACATAATANTTTTTCCTCGTTTTGGCAAACAAATACTAAACTGTCAATTCACTAACCCATGACAAACAAACCAGAAAGAGAAACTATTTCCATTGAAATATCTAAACTAGATTTTGACCTTGTCTCACATCCTCGTTCCCCCTTATCTAAAAGGGAAACAAGATTATAAAACATGACTTAATTGTGATTGGAAGATAAAATTAATATGGTTTCGTAAACGAAATGACAAAAATGACATGCTTTTAAAATGTGAGTTTAATAAGATTGTCACTTCACCCATTGAATCATATCGCATTATAAAAAATAAAAAAAATGAAAAGATTAAACTAATATCTATTCATGAATTCAAATATCATAAGTTCATGTATATAAATAAATGGCCGGATACTCAATATATTTTTCCTTAGAAATACGCAATATGTTTGAAGAAAATGTTACACAAATATCTTATATATTTTCTCTATTATGGATTTTGATAGGTAAATAACTTTCCTTTTTCTTCCCGCCATTTATAACTTAATTATATATATATATAAAATCAGGAATATAATTAAAAGGAGGGGCTAAATACACATCCCATTTAATTAATGTGTATCTTTTGGATATAAATGACTCATTTTCTTAGTTTGACTTAACGGTATACTTAGATTGATTTTTCATGAAAAAAGATTCTATTGTTGAAGGAAAAAAATCAACAAAAAATGCGAAAAAATCAAAATTTTAAATTTTGAATTTGTTTCTTGAATGAATTTTTTTTTTTTTGAAAGATTAATTTGAATTGGAAAGATGAAGTTATAATTTTGTTGAAGGAATATTTACTATAAATTTTTGCTTGGTAATGTTGTTTTTTATTTTTTTTATTTTGAAGCAAGATTTTTTGTAGTGGAAAAAACAATATAAATAARTTTTTTACGAAATCAAAATTGAGTGCTTTGTTGAAAAAACAAAACAAATGAAATTTTCAACGAAATGGAGATTCTTTTTTTGATTGAAACCTTAATGCCGATATAGCCTAAAATGCAAGGGTATGGAAGAGATGAAAGTTATTTTTGTCTAAATAGTATACATTAATTAGATGGWGTGTGAATTTAGCCCCTCCCTAATCAAGATACAAAATGCAAGAATCTGCTGCTAAAACATTTCCTGGATCAGTTTTTCAAGTTCATATAATGGCCAAATTAAGGAAATAATACAAATATTTAGGTAATCAAAAATAGGAACTCATAGAAATTACTGAATTTTGCATGATATGTTCATTGAGTCCTTTTTGGAAATAATGATCTCAATCCTTTTCCTTCAAGGAATAGATAGGTTCATTCTGAAAGCCTCTGCTCTCTCTATTTTTATATTCATATACATACATTATACAACAAGTTCGACTTYACCCTCCATACGAACACTAACCCGCTATCTGAAAAATCCAATTCTCTTTAGATTCTGTTCTGAAGACATGGAAGAAGATCAGAAGCTTAATGGTGATGTTCTTTATGCTGATGTTCTGAGGCTCATTGCAAAACGTCTGAAWGGCGTAGAAGACTTCGAAGCCTTTCCYCTTTCTTCTAGGTTATTCAGCAAGGCGGTAACCGMGGATGGTCCTTGAGAAGGAACGTCCCCTACTTGATGTTTCCTGCCAATGAAGATAGCATCGAATGTGAGTTCTTTAGCTTGACTAAGGAAAAGGTTGTTGCCAAGGCAATGTTGCCAGAAGCCAAAGCCAAGAAGTGGATTGAATCTCAAGGATGCCTCCTGACTCAGACTGTGGGGACATACGGGGAGAAGGGATTGAGCTTATATCTACAACCCTTCCAACATCTTGAAATTAGTTTGTCAAATCAAGAGAGACTCTGGCTGGATTCAAACTAGCCCATATGAAGTCATAAAGAAGATAGTCTTATCATCCAGGCCTTGCAAGTCATCAGACTTTGCAGCCATAGTTATCTGTGGCAGATGTCGAGACCAGGGATTCTGCAGACCCGGAAATTCAAGTTGGACAAAGATTTATAGGCCAAGAATACATAGAAAACGAAGAAGAATCTATACACCAAGAATACTTCTATATAATATTTTGGATGTTACACAGTTCTATCGTCATTTTTTCGTGCTTGATTCTGAAGTTGAAATTTGGGCATGTGATGTTAAAGGCCCTAATCCAACCATGGGACTAAAACTTGGGAGAAAATCAAAGATTTGAGAGGCAAAGCAGTTTTCCTTAGCCTTAACGCTTCTCTTTTGACCGGGGCCATTTGAAGAATCAAACCCGACCATATCTATTATGCAAACAATGCAATAAAATATTTTCGAGGAGCGTGGAATTACAACGAAAAAGAACGTAGATTTGAGCATTTGTATAAGAGAACTTCAAATAGTCTCAATTATTCTGTCTGGATCCCTCCAACCTTCTAGTTTAAGGAAAAAATTTAAAGAAAATAATGTTGTAAATTTGTACCCGAATAGCTTATTATAGACTTATTTTGATTGTTATAATATTTTTCTTTTAAGTGGTTCTTGCAATTTCTGCTCCAATCTCCTGCTCCATCATAAAATTYGCCACTGCAAACAAGGTTTAAAAACAAGATGTAATGACATATATTGAAACTAAAAAAGGAAGTTTTCCATATATTTTATGAAGGAATATGCATGAAATTATACTTTCTGGAATAATAATAATAGAAATGACCTAATATTGATCATCTTGACGACGCCACATACATTTAGCAGTAAGCAAGCCRTTTATATCATCAGAGTTCCAATGTCTATTCCGAAAAAGCGAGAGAATTTAGCAATGAAAACCCTATCTGGAACACTGTTAATTAGGCAAAAACGGGCTCTCCACCTTATCTTGAAATAATTACTAATTGGGACATAGGTGGTCGAACCTGGCAGGAAGCAACAATTTGGGTAGTAGCAGAACCCTTTTCATCGGCCATGGCTGCAAGAAAATGCTGCAGGTTGCCTTCTTGTAAGTCAATGTGGAGGATTGTGTTCTTATATGTTCATGTCTTTAAGATCTCCCTAGATCACATGTATATCAGGTGTGTTGYATATTAAAATCAACATGATAATTATATTCACATATAATTAAGAAAGAAAAAAGATTGCTTGGTTCTCATCAGCTTAAGAGCCCTTTCCTCAATCAAGTTCTTGATAATAACAAAAGTAGTCTTTGCTTTTCTTGTAGGTAAGAAGAAGATGGTAACTTTTCTTTCGCGCTGCTAAGAAGAGGCTTTCAAGGAAGACTTCTTCACAAATGACCCCTGCTTAGTTCGGCCTTGTTATAATAAAACAGTAAGGTTAAAATTGAGGAGGATTACTTGGAAGAACAGTATGGTTAACAACATTATTTGCTTCTTCTTCCTAGCGTATGTTGTACTCCTCTTGATAATTACATAGAGAAAACCCAGAAAGACCGCCGGCCTGAGAAGCCTGTGCTTGAGGCTGCAGCTCCTTATGTTCATAACTTGTGATTCATCAATTCATAAACTGTCACAAGAGCCATCACCARTGAATGATCAACATGAGGTTCCACAACTAAAGTTAATACATCTTCGCCAAAAATAACTCCTSATGATGATCTCTTTTGTTCTACCTGCAGCCCAAAACCATCCAAAAGCTGAGGAAATTCCCCAATATATGAAAAACTTGAAGAAAAGGAAAATGTTAGTCTGGGCCTAAAAAGGCATATTAAGCTATAAATAAACTAACCTCAGCAACAAGTACACCATCTTTATCTGTTATCTTAAGTGCTGGTTTTCCAGAGGATCCTCTTATTCGATAGCAGCTTGACTCAGCTCCTTTGCAGTCCAGAGAAACAACATAATCTATGCTTCCTCTGAGAACATTGCAATTCTTCCTCACTTGGAAACAAGGTATCTTCTGCTCGACTTTAGCACCGTTTGCCTTATAGCCATCCCAATATCCAAAAACTGGAATTTTCTGCAAAATATGGTTGACACAGAGAAACACATATGAGCTTACAAAATCTAAACTTTGACATCTGTTAGCTTAATGTAACAACATTCATCATCATTGAGTACCTTGTGCCGTAATGAAAAGAGTACATTGCCTCGAAGATCCATGAGATCAACTTCCCTGCTAGATTTCCCTTCATAATTGTCAATACGATAAACAAGTTTACCATTTGAATCAAATACTGTACAACCTTTTCCATGGAACACAAGCGATTTCATCCATAAAGTAAATGACTCTCTTCTTGAAGTAATGTAAGAAGAAGAATCGGATGTAGTTTGGAGACAAACTTCAGCCATAATGAATTCGAACCTGCAGTGTGACAGACTCCTCTAAAAAGATTATRTATGCAGTTCAATTCCAGGAACACGGGCAAAAGCGTTGAAACTACATTTAAAAATTGCAGATCACTGATGCTGATATAGCCCATATAAAATGAAAATTTAAGCCTTTATTTGAGATAATGTTCAGTTCAGATGCATCTTTCTTTGGCTATTTCTGTGTTCATTATTGTTTGAATTCTCCTTTAAGCCATGCTTTAAATGCTACAACAATATAAAAAAGATATAGTCAATGAAGAAAAGAGTCGAAGAAGGTGCATAATGAAGCAAAGAGAAGCTACCAAGAGCTGACTTAAGCTAAATATTTTTTATTTTATTATTATTAATTTTTTTTTTTTGTGCGCGTGTGTGACCAATGAGACATTATGTAGATTATTTCGTAATTCTTATTTTTACCGCGCTTATTTATTTGTTTAAATAATTTACTTTTAAATTATTTTGAGTCGTTTTTAATTGCTCTTTCTCTTTAACTTGGAGCTGCTATTTCTTGTCTTTATCTCTGTGATTTGGCAATGAAAACTACAACATTTTCTTTAGTTTTAAACTTGAGTTGGGAAATTGTGGGTAATGAGTTTCCACTATGGATCAAAAGTTGATAAAGATGCTAATCACCTTGATAATGACTGCTAATCCAATTCTAATTACATAACAATCRAGTACTTRAAAATAAATTAATATCATCGATATTATGATAAAATGATAACTTAATTTATAAAAAACGTTCTTATCGATTAACTTAAAATTGAGAGAGGGCTAAAGTGGATATGAAGAGTGGCGAGCTGACAAACCACACTACACCATACCGATTCAGAGTCCCAAATTATCCAAACTATGCTTGCATATGAGATAGATACATCTTTTTAGGTTATCTTTTACTTGTGCTCATTGTGCATGAGCTGCAAATGATGCCATGTTCATAGCTTCATGTTTCTGCATTTTCACTTCTTCTGCCATTTTCTTCGAACTCTCAATTGGCTTCACCTTCCTCTCTTTCCAACAACTGTCCACGACCGATTTTGTAACATGCTTATCGAATCAAATCGATGTGGATCAGAAAATTAATTAAATAAATTATTTTCATCCTAATTTAATTTTTATTTATTACGAACTTTTTAACCTTCAATTAGATTTGATCCGAATAGTAATGTTTTTTCTTTTTTTATATATAGGGGAAGCATTTAACAGTGGATTTTAATTAATTAAATTATCATTATACCGTAATTAATAGTGGTGAGCCACGAATAATAACAAAATAAACGGGAAGAAATAAATATAAATAAAGTTTCATATCCCACATGTTTTTGGCTATACCACCAAAAAAATCATTCCAAATCAGACCATTGACCTCTATAATTGCTCTAGTTTTATATTAAATATTGCAATATTTTTTTCTAGAAAATGAAAAATAAATAAATTTTAATCGTTCWCTCTACCTTCCAAAGTATCTTCAATATTTAAAGATGCATATACATTATATAGAAATAAAAAGATATATTTGAATTTGTCAATCCAGCAGTGCTGTATTTTTCAATCAGGGTCATTACTGTTCACTCCACATGAAGAAATTATAATAGAAATTAAAAGGAAGAAGAACACAGTCGGTATCAGAGTGAGTGAGTGTATGGTGTGCTGTAGTTCAACCATCCTAATTTGGAATAGTTGAAATTTTGGGTTCTGTTAAATTCATAGTAAAACGTCAAGTTTACCCTAACTTGCAACTTATGGCGGATCAGTGGTAGGTGGTCGCCAGAGATAGCGAGCAAGGATCAATGATAATGGAAAGTGGGAGAGAAGAGAGACGGAAAGAAATAGGTTCTATTAGTTCTCGTTCTATCTAATATTTAATTGACATTCGTAAATAATTTGTATATTTTCAAAGAAGAAAGGATAAAGYGCTTCATCAATGGAATGAAGCACGTCATATTTAATAAGTTTTAAGTTCGATTAACTATAACATATTTATCTTCTATGAAAATATAATAATAATAAGTAGCAAAATGGAGTAGTTTTCATTCATTCTCTGGTATGTACAAGTATGGATCAACTCTACTTGGTGGACTGTAGTTTGCCTTGTAGTCTGCATGTACAAGTATAGTTTGGTTGTTTTTTCATGGCATACATACAAAATCTTGAGTAAACTGGTTTGGAAAAAGGGAATCTACAGACGGCGCCGGTGCCTTTCTGCGGTACTGTCTTCGTTATTTATATTTGTATTTACAGTTTACGATTAATCAATCCATGAACGGTCATCAGAGCAAGGATTAGCAGCTGATCAGTGTGGGGTTCCACCACCAAACTTAGGACATCATCTCCATAAGAAACTCCTTTCGAGGACCGCTTTTGTTTTGCCTGCAGACACAAAGATGGTGGCAAAAGGAAAAAGGTCATTCATCATTGTATTTGCTCTCCCTTTATGCAACCTAGCTATTATTAGATGCCATATTCATGGACCTCTACCAAATCCATCTTAGCTCAGAGAATAGTAGATTTGTTGCAATCGATTTGAATGCATTACGAGGATATATCAAACACTTCGCTTTTCTTGGATGTAACTAAAAAGATTTGCAAATTAAGGAAGCAGCATATATCTATGTGTGTGTGTGTATAATACTGACCTCTGCAACAACTCTGTCCGCAGTGTCTACAATCTTGAATTCGGATACGGATCCGATCAGCCTGTAGCAGATTCCTGCAGCACCCATGGAAACACGGCAAGTTGTGTTTCCACCAAGAAGTCTGCAAGATTTTCTAACTTGAATCCATGGTGTTTCCTTGTCTGCCTTCGAACCACTCCATTTATAGCCATTCCAGCGTCCAAAAACTCGAACTTTCTGCAACAGAAAAAGAAAAACCATTGATGAGAGTTGGGATCTAATCAAGTATATTTGCAGTAATTGGAAGCTGCAGGTTGATATTTACCTGTCTTTGGATGGAAAACAGAACATCACCATTGAGGTCCATGAGAAAGACTTCATTGCTGCTTCTTTCTTGATAATTATCCACACGGAATATGATTTCCCCATTGGAATTAAAGACCGTGCAACCATTTCCATGGAATATAAGTGACTTTAACCATACAGTAAATGTTTCTCTCTTTGGTGTCATGTAATTAGAAGAAACACTGAATGTTTGAGGATGTATCTTAGCCATCTTCAGAACAATATCTCTCTTAATTAGCTTCAATCAACAACCTTCAGAACACTGACGAAATGAAGAAGAAGATACAGGCCTAAACGAGCTGAGAGGAAGATGTAGTAAACTTCGAATTCGAAATCGAAATAATCACGTTTAGGGCCTAAAGTATATATAGGAGTATGTACTGTTAATTTAATCCAGTTTGTCCCCGTCATTGGGCTAGTTTGGTTCTGAGAATGATCTCTGCCTCCAACTTTATCTTCCGATAATGTTTAGTTTATTGCACCCCAATCTCTATCTTAGCTACTTTCATATTCCTAAAATGGTCCTTTTTGTACTATAAATGTGTGGCGCTACTCTTCTTGATAGTCATAAGACCTTCACCTGGATGCATAGCATGTGGACCAAGTAAAATGGTTTCATTAATCTCCTGGTGCTGATCATGATCATCACATGCTTATCACTAATATGATTATATTAATCTTATTCTCTTGTTTTTAGTTTAGTCAATAATAGACGGTGCACGTTCTAATCAGTGATCAGTTATATTCTTAGAGTAAGAAGTGTATGTATTCTTTAATTTTTTTTTTATAAAAGTTAAAGACAAATATATATATATATATATACACTAAAAGATAATTCAAAATATGTTATTAATCTTTTCCAGTTCTGACTTCCTAAAAGGCATGCATACGTAATATGAACCATTATCTCTTTTCAAGCACAATTGGATATCATTATCAAACTTTTTGGTCGAGGAGGACAAGTGCAAGCACAATTTACGCATAACTTTCGTGTAAAGGAGACATCAATTGAGGACTTTTTTTTAACCAAAAACCTGAGACCAACTTTKTTCTCCAGTTGGGATTCAAATGGTTCTTACCAGACAAGCTTTATGTGACTAGAATTTCGTCGAAACTTGAAAACAATTGAGTCAGAAAAGAATAGCACGTTTGAACAGCAAAATTAACCACTCATTTTGTCTACTATAAGCAGAGAAAAATCATCAAAAGTTAAACCCTTTTGCATAATTTAGAATGGTCCCTGGATTACTTATAGGAAACCCTTATGTAGCAGACAAACAATTAGGTATCACAAGGTGCTGCTGGCTCAATTAACTTTGTTTTGCTGTAACCATTAGGCATCAAGTGGCCATAACCCTTCCCTTGTCTTGTCTTCTTCATCTTCCCAGTACTCTTTCCTGGAAGCCATCTTTGTTGCTAAGCCCCATGACCTCTTCGGAACGCTTAACGGCTGGTGATGGTTTTGGAGCAGWTAAACCCCCGTGATAGTTCGGATGACATATGTTTGAGAAATGGATTCTTTTGTAGCTGTTTTGTAAAGATAAGATAATCAAGTTCGTACAAAACAATAACAAAACAGAAATCCTCATGCAGAGAAAAAAGAAACCCTAATAAGTATAGATGCTGATGCATACTCCGACTCCAATAGACCCTATCAGAACTAGAGTTCTAACACCTTCATGTGATGAATGAACAGTGTATTAGGTACAGATACACTAGAATGTCATTAGTTCCTCTAATAATGAAGACAAACAATGTGTTCTTAAGGTGATCAAAGCCGCCGCCTCTGGTCTTTCTTACTAATTGTAGTTCCATACGTCAGTTTTTCGTCTTTCTCTGATCAACWTTGGMATGTAAAAWGGCAATGCATATGGTAAAAAAAGACTGCATGAGTTTCAATTSGATAAAAGWGGCCTGGACCAACTTTCTTCRCTCGGCATATACTCAAAAGAGAAAGGAACTGAAAATCTCATGGCRTTTCTGATCCTGTTTGTCATAGATATAGTTCCATAACTAGTATATATAAGTTAAAAGGACRAAGWGAGAAACTTAATTTTAATTCATAATTTATCTTTYAATATAAAAATACATTAAGAAAATGTAAACGAGCAAYTTAGACACATAAARTTCTTATCCYCTTAACAATATTTTAAACATTAAATTTGACCTTTGGAAAGTTTAGTGAATTATATTATTAGGCCACTAAATTAGCATAAGAAAGGTTTAGCACCACTAAGCTGCCAATTAATCCTTTCTGATTAGAGTGCGTTCATAATTTAAACTGGTTGGAACATAAACCTAATTGAAGAAGCTGTCGTGTATTCCAATAGTTTTAGTTTAAAGAATTTTATTGGAATGTGATGTAACTTAGTATACGACTGCTGCATTTTCCCTCAAATGCCTATCTATTTCAATACTTTMGATAAAGTCGATAATGKTAATTTGAAGCATCAATGTTAAGATCAGTTACTGATCTTATCTGGTATAGCTATATCTGGAAGACGGGAGGGGGGTTCAAAAGCTCTATATATACAACACCTGCGTAGCTATATCCGGAAGGGAATGGGTGTTCAAAACCAGTATATGCTATACGTGAATCCAACTAACATATGTGAGTGATCGAGTGTCTTAATTGAAAAGACACTCTCTCATGTGGGGCGTGTTCAAAATTGCTGTACAACACCTGTATAGCTATATCTAGAAGGGAAGTGAGTGTTCAAAACCAGCACACAACACTTGTGGTTATACCAGGGAAGTGAGTGTCCAAAACCAGTATACATACCTAAATGCAGATAATATCTTTGAATGACCATTAGTTACGTAGGGTGTCCTAACGGAGAGAGACATTTTCGAGATTAAGTTATAAATAAACACAAATAATATGATAATAAATATTAAAAGATTCTCGCATGTACTAAATAACGATCAAAAAATAAATAAGGTAGTAATTGGGATGATACCTTTCCATGGCTTTTTGGAGGTCCAAAGGCTGGACACATCAGTTCTAACATAAAAGTTTGGTCATTGTATGTGTGATAAACCACAGCTGAACTAGATTAGACTTAGAAGACAAATAGATGAACTTGTAAGGGAATTATGGGATGATTAAGTATCTAAGCTATTATAGATATAATTTTTGAGTCAGTCTTTGTCTTCAGGGCCAAGGCACACCTTGAGGTCACTTTTAAAAAAACAAAAATATGGTTTTGCAAGGAGAAAATTCAATCCAAATTCATCGTACATCGTATTTTATGTGATAAATTTATGACAGACTCAATTTTTTAAAAAAATTGTTATATAATAAATATATAATGGAAATGGCATGGAAATCAAAATATTCAAAAGTAGTATATCTATGAAAAAAATCATATCCAAGGAAATGGAAATTGTTTGGAGAAAGATTATATAGAAAAGGTACCATCTTGAATAGTCGGGGAAATTTAGTCACAAAAAACCTCCTCAAAAGATTTAGTGAGCTCCGCAGGTTCGTGACCCGGATTTGCTATTGTGATCACGGGCCCATTCTCGACAAAACAACGCCGGCTTCCGGTTTTTCCAATGCTAATTAATAAGGGTGGAAAAACCAATATTTAGGATTTGCTAATTAAAGCATAATTTGAATTAAATATGTCAAAGTGATCGTACATATTAAATTTAGGCAGCGAGAAACCTCCTCGTATCAGATGGACCTCATTGCTGGACAAAGGGGGCATTTATGAGCTGTCACATTCAGAATCATCGACTTCCACAAGATCTGAAAAACGGCGTCATACCTACCACGGTTCCTCGTATTTTCGTGCGGCAGTATATCCTGCCTCAGTGTCCGCTCTTTTTTTTTTTTTTTTTAAAGGACCAATATTGTCCTATCGAGAGGTAGAAGAACCCATTACATGAATTTTTATCATTTATTTTCGTTCTTTTAAAATTAAATTTTTTATTTCGTACTTAATTTTCGAATAAATCAACATGTATCTAATGATGGAGCAAGAACTAGGAATTTAGTGTGTTGGGTTAAAAAATTAAATTTTGAAACTTTTCAAAGGGCCATGGCTCGACCCCCTCCACGTGGCTTCACCACTACAGGTATATATTATTTTAGGAGTTAATTCGATATATGTATATATTTCTATAAGAGTTAATAAATTAGGGAAGGATGTGTGTTTTAAGATAATTAGATTTATATATACGTGTTATTAATATTAATATAATATAGAAAGTATTAGATGATGTATTAAATACGTAATGAATCAAATTTATTTCGCGAAGACAAAGATATCAAGGCGGGGGAGACAAAAAAAAAAAAGAAAAGGAAAAATATCAATATTATGAAATGAAATAACATTACATATTTGGCAATGGAAGAGAATTCTGTATATCCAAAACAAAAATGAAAAAAAATAAAATTTTGAAGTTCTTCCAGGAATATGTATGAAGGTTCCCAGAGCAGATGAAAGAAATGTGAAAGCAGCAGCCATCAGGAGATTCTTGGATCATTTCTTTTAATCTTTTTTGTCTCCTGAGTTCTCCTCCTGGTTCTAATCTTCAATAGCAGGACCAACGGAAACAATGTCTATTCTTCCTATTCTCCTTAGCTTTTTTGCAATTTCAATTGGRTCCATGTCACCTATGACTGTTACCTTCTGCTCCTTCGTATCTGCAGCAATGGAATCCACTCCTGCATATAGGACYACATATATAATCAACTAGTTTCAGAAACGATCTTCATGGATGGAACCATCGGATTAAGAAATTACCRTAGATATTAGCAACTGCCTCAATGGCTTTCTGCTTTGTCCTTTCATCAGTCATGGTCATTAGCTTCACCACTACTTTCTGCTATAAACATTGCAAAAAAAGATAAACAGATGCAGAAATGAACTCAATCACACCAAGAAATATATGCAACCGAACTCATATTACCTGTGCCATATTATGGCTTTCTTCTCGAAAAAGCTCCACAGATTGAAACAGAATGGCTTCAGAAAGTAGGCGACCGAGTTTTCTAGTCAAGACAAGAATCCAGAGATTTTCASCATTTATATAATATGGGGACCGTGGAGGGCCGGGCTTGCTATCTAATTCTTGAATGACCAAGAGGAGAAGCAGTCACTGTCAGACGCCATTCCATCAAAGATTCAAAAACACCCATTTCCGGGCTTTATCTCAAGATTCTCTTCTCTCCTAATTGTTATCAGGTAGGGTGACTTCATTTCATATAGAGTGACTTGTGATCCACGAGAGGACATGCTGCTCTAGCAGAGGACGATCAGTGAAACTGCAAAATTTAGTGGACCACCAAAAGGCCCAGGTGAATAATATCCATGAAATAGAAAATTTACAGGGCCAGCTGAAGGCCCAAAGTGAATTATATTGAGAGGCTTACACACAAGGCGGGCTAGTGCTGTACCTGTAACCTTCAAGCCCTGATGGTTCTGGTTGATACTTTGAATTGGGCCTCGCACTGGTGGCCTGACCTCTAAAGATTGGATTTTCATTCATTTTGCATAATTTTATAAATTAAATTAATAATTTATCATGAATAGTAAGCGAATTGTAAAATCGAATCAAAATTTTACATCAATTTCTACTTATACTGCTAGTTTAAAAAAATATTTTAAATCAAACCTTTATCCGAATAAAAATCAAACCCTATGAACGTAAGCCTTTGATAGATTTACAAACAAGAACTCCCAATTAGGTCAAAGCAAAACACTAGTTTCTCTAGATGACAGGGACCAATTGTGAAATCAAGAACGAAATATGCGGGGTGCACGCAAACCGCCATAAGGGCTTTGGGGCTTGACACTGACCCGAGTTTTGCTCAAGTCTTGGTCCTTGAGATCGATGCTTTTTTAATCTTAAAAAAAAAAAGGAAAAAAGAAAAAAGGTTTTAAATAAAAGTCAACAAAATCACGCAGTCAAAGGAGTATTTTGATTATTTTGCGACTAAAAAAGGTATGCCGGATGACTTAGATTCGGTGCACATTGTCATATCTGAAACAGGACGACAGGCGTGGATCGAGGGATGATGAAATCATCAAGACCATTGCTTGAAAATTAATTTATAAATTTAATGTTTAATTACTATATTTATCTAACTTGTCATGTTATATATTTTTTCTGGAAATATTATGCCGATCATCCAATCATCATTTTAAACTTTGATTTTCGAATGCTTACAATTAGTCGAATCCTATTTACCTAAACTATGAATTAGAGTTCTAAAATAAAAGAAAATTTGTAGATTTATCTCTATCTATGAAGATTATATCAAGATTGTCACGATATATAATAATGATGGAGATAGTACCTAGCCCTGATATATCCTATCCATCTTCCTCTAGTATTTGCTTCCTACTGGTTCATGGTAATCGCCTACGGGCTCGATGACCATTTGGGTTTTGCCCAGTGAGCCGACAAGGATCCTTATATTATTGGCTCATTTTGCTTTCCCAGGAAAAAGGAAATTACATTCATTCCCTTGAGTTGAAAGCAAACAGTAATTTAACAGTAAAGGATCATATGTGCATATTAATTAATCACATAAATACATGAAACGCTGCAGAGAAGGCAGAATGTTCATTGCCGTTTGAGAGAATTTGGAAACCTCTCCTCAAGGTGGAGTTCCAGAAACAACGAGTTTTGGCCTGAAAAGAAGAAAGAATTTGTGGGTTGTAGTTGATTAACTCAAAAGATGCAGCAGATTGATCAGTTTTATAGAGATGTCTGGAAGCCGCCATTAAAGAAGCGTCGTCCGAGCACTTTTGTCATGGTTGTTCTCCTCTTGATTCTATTTTTAGTTACATGGATTTATTCTTCATGGATCGGTTCTGTAAGTTCCAGAAACTTATGAATACCATTAATACATATTCTTGACTTGACATGTTCTTCCCAAATCTGATTTTGATATCYGTTTTGCAGTCCAAATTATTCTTTATTAATGAAAGAAGGAAAGAAATACTTGTTTCAGAAGAGAAGAAGAAAACTCCAGAGAGGATTGAAGTTCCTCTCAACTGTTCCCTCGGAAATTTTACGCAGACTTGTTCATCGAATTATCCCTCGACGTTTACTACTATAGATGATGACCCATTGTCAAATGCAACATGTCCTGAGTACTTCCGTTGGATTCATGAAGATCTAAAGCCATTTAAGGCTACTGGAATTACAAGGGAGATGGTGGAGAGAGCTAAGAGAACAGCACACTTCAGATTGGTAATAGTGAAGGGGAAGGTTTATGTGGAGAAATACAAGAAATCAATACAGACTAGAGATGTTTTTACTTTGTGGGGAATCTTGCAGCTGCTGAGAAGATATCCSGGAAGATTACCTGATTTGGAACTCATGTTTGATTGCGATGATCAACCTGTTATCAAATCTCGTAGTTATCGTGGACTTAATGCTGAAGCTCCACCACCTCTGTTTCGATACTGTGGTGATCCATGGACGCTGGATATTGTCTTCCCAGATTGGTCTTTCTGGGGTTGGTAAAGTTCTAATGTTCATTCTCCATTTCTGCTTAGGGTCAAGTTTGCATCAATAGTTTCTTATAGATTAATAATTTATCAACATAAATTCTCAGAGATGATCGTTCTGAATAAGCTTTTGATGTTAACTGATATTATATTGTATTGCCATTAGTACTGAAAAGTAAAAGAATTCTCCACTACTTCACCATCTGCGACCAATGAGTGTAGTGGCAAACACTATTTTTTCTCCCCACTTGTGCTGAATGGATGATTCAATAACATATAATAAGGGAAGAAGTTCTTTCTCTCCTGTTTTCATTTAGCTCTGATCTGCGGCTTAACGCATACAGGGCAGAGATAAACATAAGGCCATGGGAAAATTTATTGAATGAGCTAAAAGAGGGGAACAAAAGAACGAAATGGATGGAAAGGGAGCCATATGCCTATTGGAAGGGGAACCCTTTTGTTGCTGATACAAGAAAAGACCTCCTCAAGTGCAATGTCTCTGAGAAACAGGACTGGGGTGCTCGTCTCTTCATCCAGGTAAAACTTTTCTGCGGATTCTACCATATATGTCTACTGTCTACTGATTTCACTGAAGCTAGACAGGTGTTTTTACATAAAACATTTCCACATTTGGCAGGACTGGATCCGTGAGTATGAACAAGGATATAAGCAATCGGAACTGGCAAGCCAGTGCACTTACAGGTACAAGATTTACATAGAAGGATATGCATGGTCGGTGAGTGAGAAGTATATCTTAGCCTGTGATTCACCAACACTGCTAGTAAACACAAAGTTCTACGATTTTTTCTTGAGAAACCTCCAACCAGTACACCATTATTGGCCTGTACGAGACGATGATAAATGCAGATCAATCAAGTTTGCAGTAGATTGGGGAAACAACCATAAACAGAAGGCACAAGCCATTGGAAAAGCTGCAAGTAGCTTCATTCAAGAAGAGTTAAAGATGGATTATGTTTATGATTACATGTTCCATTTGTTGAATGAGTATGCTAAACTTTTGAAATTTGAGGCTAAAATACCAGAAGGAGCTGTTGAACTTTGCTCAGAGACCATGGCTTGCCAAGCAGAAGGAAACCAAAAGAAGTTCATGATGGAGTCATTGGTGAAGGGCCCATCAATTACAAGTCCATGCAATCTTCCCCCACCATATGAGCCTCGAGTTCTTGCAGCCTTTATGAGAAGAAAAACTAATTCAATGAAGACAGTGGAGAAATGGGAGAGGAATTCCTGAGGACGTCTTGACGATGGTATAAAAGTTTAGTGTTCGGCATTTATAGGATATTTTTTTTATTACATCCTCTATCAAATCTTTTTACCCTTTTCAAGACATATTCTCATTTATTTTAGGGATTAAGATATATATATATATCATTTCCGGATTAATATAGTACAAAAATGTATTAAAAAAATATATTAGAAAATTCGATGTCAAAGTTTAGGATATCTAAATTTTAGAGTGATAGAATTAGAATAATCTGGTATCAATTATTTTAAAGTTTTTATTTACATTTTTGGTAAAATAGGTAAATAATTTATCCTATTCAAACTATTTTACACTGTTCAACAAAAACAAATAAACAGTATTTTTTCTCACTTAGCCAGTGAAGTTTAATATTGGTAATAATTGTCGRATTRTTAACRTAKTTTATTGTRAAGAATGAACTATAATATAATTTGCTTGATGATTTATKCGGCTTTCGTTGYGGTCTGAACTTTTCAAAAATTAAAACGAGGCCCATACTATGGGACTGGGCCAATTGTGGGCCATATTTTCCCGAGTCCAGAATTAGGTCTAACAACAATAATTGGCTGTAGCCCAGACTACTTGTGGACTGGGGAACAAAGGCCTGCCTTTTACGGCTTTTGTCTCTTGGAGTATGTGTCGCCCCAATCTCCGTGAGAATTTTTTTTTCTTGCTTCCTTTTAAGCCCAACTACAAATAAATAAAAATATAAATCATTATAGACAATAAATCTCTTTATTTTACAAGATTTAAGAAAAAATATCTGAGATGGATGAAGACGATATTAGGAACTTTACATAAAAATATCTTCRTTTTCAATAATATTGATCTGTGCGCTTAAATTTAAAATGATTTATATTAAGAAACGGAAATAGTAATAAAATTGAAAACTTACTATTACTTTATATTCAAATTTTTTTAAATAATTTAATATCATTGGCAGATTCAAAGTCTGCAGCACTCATGAAGTGATGCTCTTACGAGACTGCTAACTTTAAAGAAGTGATCAATGTTGTTTAACATACCTTTCCTTGCCTTTAAAGTTTTAACATATTTTTATATTAATATTTGAGTATTTGATTCAATTAATTTTGATTAAAAAAATACATATATAAATATTTATTAAATTATGAAATATTTTATTACGCACTTATATTGTTGATATGAGGTCTCAAAAGTTGTTATAACTTGATTAAGGTCGTGTTGACTAATTGTTTCCATTTATTTATTAATTTCAAAATAGAGGCCCCTTAAAGCAAAGTAACAATTCTTGATCTTATTCCGTTTTCAKTAAAGCGGAAAAGSTCCCATCGATGGCTAACGATTTATAGTTAACTTAATGGACACGATTTCTCTAACAGTTTTGATGCGACTACTAAACCAATGAAAATCCTTCAGCTCATCACTGCTTTAGAATATCTCTTGCATTTTAATTTACCATCATTCTTATAACGACGTCGTACGTCATTTTTAATATCACTATTATGGCACGAGATAGTTATAATATAAATTAATAATGAAATACTTGTCTCTTAATTTAAGGATTTATTTTAYGAGATTGTTAATCTAAAAAATAATTAGCCAAGACAATTGACTAATATATTAAATAGTTATACAATTATCAATATAATGATCGCTTGTAATTTGGATGATCAAGTGATTACTCCGACGAGGGTTCTCGAAATCAATAAAGAAAGACTTTGATTAGTTATGAATCAATTAAAGTGATAAAATTAACTTCTTAATAATATATTGGGATGCATTCATAAAAGAATATGTCCAAACGAATTGAAGTAATATTCTTAACTCAAACAATTTTATCGCTATCAACATCGTGTGCCTGTGTTCTTCATAAGATTAATGGAAATCAATTAGAAATAATTCGTTTTATCTTTGGAGCCAGCCGATCCATTGCTTCATYGGCCACTGACCAAGCATATAGGGCAAAAGATTCTAACGCTTCATCATCACTGATAGAAGCCTGCATCATCACTGATAGAAGCATGTCAAGTACATAATTATGTGATGCATCAAAATACTTAATTAATATTTAATTGGAAATATTATTCATCTTGAAATCTTTTTTCAATATGTATAAGAGACATAAGGGGAAAAAAATATAATACTAATAATAAAGATAATAATTTGTATTAATTTAAGTTMCTATTGTCTGTTCCTGTCTGCAGTTTCTTGCTTGGAAGAGTTATTTTTTAAGATAATATTTCAGGTTTTAAAATATATAAGATACAATTCTAATTTGATTATTTATATAAGAAAAAAAAGGAAATCAAAGAAAAAAAACGTCAGGTCCCTCGACGACCCGCGATTAGTTGATGTCTCTTTGTTCTTGTTTTTCTCCTTTTACCAACTTCAAAGAGAGTGATATCATTTTGACTCCTTTTTTAACATTCAAATTTTGACCTTGATTAAGAGAGAGATCAGAGTGCTATACAGGTTGTTTTATGTCTAATCACCAACATAAACTAATAAACTAGGATGGACTCATTAGAGCTAATGATTAAGGTGGTTTCCAGACATGCTCAGAAGAAAACACTAGGAACGTCAGTAGAGCTCACTCTCTGGTCTGCAGGGGTTGATGATTACTTTTTTTATATATATATATATATATTTTTTTTTTTTTTTTCCCTTTGTATGCTCTTATCAAGAAGACTATCCCATAATGCACATTGTTGATAGCAATCTTGTGACTGCAACTTTTCTTTCCAACAAGAGCAACAGTGATGTTTAGCCAGAATGGAAGCTGAAGGATGGAAGTGCTGAGACTTGAGAAAGATGAACAAAAGAGGAAAGACAGGGAAATAGTCTGTGAAATATGTGGGTTTCTTTCAGCAAGGAGAAACAATTTAAGAGAAATGGTAAGAGTAGGTGAGAATAATAATGGTCATAGCCAATATGATGGAAGAATGGGAGAAAGGCACAATGTTTAGTTTGACTCTTAAGGTATATGTAGGACTACTCTCAATCATGCTTAGTTATGCTAAAATACTTTAAAATCATAAATCTTCCTAATTATTATGAAATTCTTTTTCTTTTAAGTCCTCAAGAATCGAATATAAATTTTTAAATAATAAATTAAATATTCAATTATTAAATTATTGACTGAATGAGGTTAATGATAGAACTCTTTGACATACAAGATTTGTTAAGGAACACCAGACTTTTGGATCCAGCAAGAATTTATCAAATCCCAGGCTTCATAGTTGATATGCCCCATTTTTGTATTTGCGGCGGARGACGCCCCTCTTTCTTGGCAGGCTGAGATAATCATGATAAGAACTTAGTGAAATCCCAAGAAAAGGAGATAAAAGAGAAGATCAGTAATTGGTCTATTAAAAGAGAAATTTTATAATTAATGTGCAAGTGGAAATGCGATATTGGTGTGGAGAACCATAGACAAGTTAAAGATGTAATGGATAGATCACTTTCTTTAGGCAAAAACACGGTGGAAACCGCCCATTTCTCTTAATCGAGCACACAGCCAACGAAGACATTCCAAATTAACAGTTCATCTCTGTATTTCTTTTTTGCCAGTAGAGTGAGCAAACATTTTGATCTCTCTTTTCTGTGCAAAATCATATCCTGTCCATTTCTTCCTAAAGACCGAAGTCTTCTTTTGAACTCACTGTCTCTCTCTCTCTGTTTGTCTGACACCAAACCTCTCTTTGAATCCAAGTTTTGCTTTTAACGGGTCTCTTTTATTTTAACTTCACTTTCTAACTTCCACTGCTTTTCTTTCAGGGTTTGTTGCAGTGCTAGATTCATAGTTTCAACCTAGCTTAGTTGTTTTGCCCTCAGAAAAGAACCATTTTTTATTTGCTCCTTCTTTTCTTGAGTTTCCTATTATTACCTTCTAAACCACCATTGTGCTTTGGTTCTCTACTAATATCACTTTTCTTCTTGTTTCTTGAAAAACCCAGTTCTCCTACTGTGATTCTTTTTCTCTTCCCTTCTTCCTTTTCCTTTGGGCCTTTTCTTTTATTTCTTGGTCACCGTTGTGGTGATGGGTTGTTTTCCTCTTTGGACTGCGTAAACTCGGAGCTTTTCTTGAATGCGTGCAAGACTTGGAACGAAGATGAGAGTTTCTTCTTCATCTGGAGTTTTTTGTTTTAGCTTAGGACTACTTCTTGTGACTGCTTATGCTTTTCCTCCAGATGAAGGTATGAACTCACATTACGCTTCAATATTTTTCCTAGATCTTGTATTTGACAATCTTTTGAAGTTGCAAATTATTGTGATGGGTGATGTTTATTCTGGTATTTTCACGAATGTTGAGTGTATTGTGTTGCATCTCTGAAAGATCTTCTGGTTTCACTGGTGATTGTAGGCTGCAACTTTTATATACTGCGTAATGATGAATGTTTTTCTGATTATAGTTGTGGGTTTGGTGCAGTTAATGCTCTCACTGCTTTTAAGGAAGCTATATATGAGGACCCTTTTCTGGTATTGTCAGATTGGAATACTCTAGATTCAGATCCTTGTGACTGGCGTGGCATTTCTTGTTCAATGGCTCGAGATCATGTTGTAAAGCTGTAAGAAATCCTTTCTGGATTTCCTTGTGGTTGTACTTTCTCTACTGATATATGCTCAGTTGGATGATGTTTAGTGGGTCAAAAAGACATTAGTTCCATTGATAATGCAATTGGTGCTGAATTTGGGTTTTAATGTTAATGGTGTTGCAGTAACATTTCGTGGGCATCTCTAAAGGGTTTTATTGCATCAGAATTGCATCATTTGGTTTCTTTGCAAGAACTGTAAGCAAGCTTTTACTCTGCAGTTTCAGATTACATTCATTTGTTTATCTCATATTTTTTAAAAATGGCACTTGGCATTCTGGCAATTGCAGAATCTTGCATGGGAATTTGCTGATTGGTACAATACCGAAGGAGATTGGCTTGTTGAAAAACCTCAAGGTTTTGGATTTGGGTGTGAACCAGCTAACAGGCCCAATTCCTCCTCAGCTTGGGAACTTATCAAGTATAATGAAAATGTTAGTTAATGTGAAGTTTCAGCTTTCAGCTTTTGCACACTAGATTTCTCCTTTCCTTTAGTTTCTCTTACCTTTTCAGTTCACCTGCTTGTAGAAACCTTCAATCCAATGGGTTGACTGGGACGTTGCCTCCTGAGCTTGGTAGTCTGAAATACCTTGTGGAACTGCGGCTAGATAGGAATAAGCTTCAAGGGAGTGTCCCCGCCAGTAACAGTTCTGACTTTCCTGGCAATGTGCATGGGATGTAAGTTGGAATTGCTATTGCTTAATTATGTACTTTTGGCTTATGAACAGTCTTAATACATAACTATTAAGGATGTGGAATAAGGTACAGAAAGCTCACTTGTACAGGTTGACAGGCTAGTGTTGATATGTTCTCTCTCTCTCTCTCGATTTTTAGGACATCTTTTTTCATCTGGGTAGTACCAAATAGGAAACCTACCTAGAGGTGTACAGGAAAACTTAGAAAAATCAATCCAAAACAGCGGCATATTTCCGCACTTGACATGCTGATTTGATAAATATGATATCTTTCAAATCTGGCTTTCACAATTTGCTTACATTGGCTTGCACATTGGTCCCAAGTAATAACTTTGATATTTATGTGTACCAGGTATATCTCAAACGTGGAGCCAACAGGATTGTGTCGTTCATCGCAACTGAGAGTTGCTGATTTTTCATACAATTTCTTCATTGGGAGCATACCCAAGTGCCTGGGGTATCTTCCAAGGTAATATTTCTTTGCATTTTATATCTTCTATCCTCGTCTCCCCCCCCCCCCCCCCCCCCCGCGCGGGGGGGGGGGTGGGGGGGTAAAAAAAATTTTTTTTTTTTTTTTTTTTTTTTTTCCCCCCCCCCCCCCCCCCCCCCCCGGGTCTTTGGGTGGTATGTGCATGTGAAAAAATGTTGTGTTTTTGTTTTGCTGTAGGTTAAATTTTCGGGGGAATTGCCTAGAAGATAAGGATCCTAAGCAGCGACCTAGTACACAGTGTGGTATATGACTCTCCTTGTCTATCGTTGTTCGCATCTTACTGGTAATAGCTAAAGTGTAAAAAACAAACAAGTTACAGTCTAAATCATATATTTCTCCTTGAATACTTTCCATTCTGTAAAACTGAGCAAAAAAAATTGTTCTATTCGTGTCTTCTGGAGTAGACTAATTTGGAGTTATAAGAAAGCATTTATTCATATGATATTGCTTCCAAGTTTAATAATATTGGTTTCTTTTTCTTTTGTTCTGATAAGTTTATGAGTAATCTATCAAGATTGATTTTTGTCTGTTTGCTCTTATTACCTTTTTCAGCAATGACCGTCCATGTTTTTTTTTTTTTTTTTTTTTTTTTTTTTTTTTTTTTTTGTTTTTTTTTTTGTCTTTCTTCCTTCGTATTTTTGGTCATAGGGGGTGCTCCAATACCAAAAAGTCATCCAGAAGTCAACAATAAGCACCGGTCTGTTGAAGATGATTCGAAGCATCACACTGCTACTTCAAGACCTGCCTGGCTTTTAGCACTTGAAATAGTGACAGGGGTTATGGTTGGTTGTTTCTTTCTAGTGGCTCTTCTCACTGCTTTTCAGAAGTGCAAGAGCAAATCTTCTATCATTATCCCCTGGAAAAAATCAGCAAGCGAGAAGGACTATATGGCCATTTACATAGGTTGTTCAAATGACTGCAATTCTTCATTTAAGTTTCCAAATCATTTTCTGAGATTTTAGTGGAAACTGATTCTGCTATTCTATTACTTTGAGTTCCATCATCATTTATTAACTTTCTTGAACTCCTTGTACAGATTCTGAGACGCTGAAGGATGTCGTGAAGTACAGTAGACAAGAACTTGAAGTGGCCTGTGAAGATTTTAGCAATATTATCGGATCCTCTCCAGATAGTCTTGTATATAAAGGCACCTTGAAAGGTGGGCCTGAAATTGCAGTGATCTCCCTTTGTGTCAAAGAAGAGAACTGGACTGGCTTTCTAGAGCTTTATTTTCAGAAGGAGGTAATAATGCAGCACATTGATCTTCTGCATTTGCTAGAAATTAACGTTTATATCTGGCGTAAGAAATGTTCTACTCTTTAATATTCATAGCCTTGATTTTTGGATTTATTGTTGCAATTTTCAGGTAGCAGATTTGGCAAGATTAAATCATGAACATACAGGAAAGCTTCTGGGGTATTGTCAGGAGAGCAGTCCTTTTACAAGAATGCTGGTCGTTGAGTATGCATCAAATGGGACATTACATGAACACCTCCACTGTAAGGGTTTTTTTCAGAAAAAAAGAAAAGTTCTAGGAAAAATAAAATTCTTTCACTTTGTTCGTAGTTGTGAACTTCATAGTTTTTAGTATGGTCCATGGGTTGAAAATGGAACCTCTCTATTTAATGCAGACGGAGAAGGATGCCAATTATCTTGGACTCGGAGAATGAAAATCGTTATTGGCATTGCCAAAGGACTAACATATCTTCATACAGAACTTGATCCTCCTTTTACCATATCAGAATTGAATTCTAATGCAGTTTATCTCACAGATGACTTTTCTCCCAAGGTACTCTCTTAGGCTGTTATCAATATTTTCAGATAAAGAAATTGCTAAACTCAGTACAAGTCACACAGTCTCTCATTTATCACTTGTGCAACCATGTAAAAGGTTTTGTTTTTTTCAATGATAATATTGACTGCTGCTACAGCTAGTTGATTTTGAGAGCTGGAAGAATATCCTTTCTAGATCAGAGAAGAACTCTGGCAACATTAGCAATGAAGGGGCCATTTGTGTTCTTCCAAATGCATTAGAGGCGCGGCATCTGGATATCCAGGGAAACATATACTCTTTTGGGGTACTTCTACTSGAAATAATCAGTGGAAGACCTCCATACTGTGAAGAGCAAGGGTCCTTAGTAGATTGGGTAAGAAAAGGAATGATAACTGTATAGCATAAATTTGTCATAATGGAACTGCTCCCGAGAATTGATTGATGTTTCCTTTTCTCTCTGCAGGCCAAGGATTATCTTCAAGTACCAGAAGTAATATCTTATGTGGTGGATCCTGAGTTGAAACATTTCAGATATGAGGACCTCAAAGTTATATGTGAGGTTATCAACATCTGTACTCAACCTAGCTCCAACAGCAGAACTTCCATGAAGGACTTATGTGGTATGTTGGAAAGTGGAATCGATACCTCTTTATCTGTAGAGCTGAAAGCATCATCTCTTGCATGGGCTGAGCTTGCCCTTTCATCATAACTGGTACATAGCTAACACTGTAAAGCAGATACACACAGTTTCTAATCCTTTCCTTTTCCTTGTATCTTTTTCCTTTTTGTTTTCATCTTCCCTATAGTTGTGATTGAGTGATGTAAATTTCTTGCGTGCCATAAGAAACCCCAACTTTCTTGTATGACTAATACCAATTCTTTGTAAACCAGTAGTGCAGCTTTATATTGTTAAATAGTAAATGAAGACTTTGGCATATATGTGCTCCATTCTCTCTGTTGATGCTCATCATAACTGTCCTTTCTGCTCTTTTGTGTAAATACTGATGATCTTTATACTATCATATATCACGTTCAAGGCATAGAGATGTCAAGAGAGGAAAGGAAAGGAAAAGAAAGTGGGGTTTATTCATTGAAGYTTTTTTCAGAGCAAAGCCTGTGAATCTGCAGCTGTTGATGAATAATGTATACTTAAACTAATTATTATTGTTTTTTGAGTATCTAACCAAACTAAGCTAATAATAGAAAGTCCAAGAGGCGAGCAGAGACACCGATTTAGCCTCAAGAATATTCATGAACCGATTGCAAGCATTCTTATGAGCACAGACTCCTAATCCAATGTGCTCATGAGAATGCCTTCAAGAAAGTTTTCTGCACACGGATAACAAAACCCCACATGAAAGGGCTGCTTGTCAGGATGTTCCGAGGGAACATCCAAGCACACTCGGGCCACGGGTGGTTCAAAAAAAAAAAAAAAAAAAAAAACACTTTCCTGTTTCAAGAGTTGCTTTGCTAGTGATAGTAAAACGATAAGAAATACATTCATGATTATGGAGTTAAAGGTCATTTTCTCTTTTTTGAACTTTTTATCAGATTAGTGGTGTYTCTTTACTGGTCTAGTAGTGTTGCCAARAATGGAATTTTGTCAAAAAATAGAGAAGTGAACTTTTATAGTGATCTAAAAAAAAAAATAGTTATGTTATTATTAAACTTTTCTACAGTTCAAAAATTAGAATAAATTTACTTTATCACTAAATCTAAATATTACATTTGGTAATTTAACTTGAAATATTTTAATATATTAAGTTAAAATATTATCATTTATAATTTATTTAATGAATTAATAAGCCCTTAATGTATTTAGACATTCCAAAATTAGATTATCAAATAAAGTCGATTTTCAATATGCATAAATAAGGGCCAAACTGATTTTTTTTTGGATATTATAGAATGATTTATATTTGAAAAGAAATTTTCTTCCTAAAATGATTTACATTATGAAATGAAACGAATGACGTATTATTTTTAAAATTTTTAATCATTCTATATATTTTTTATTATTATCTTTCTTACCCTCTAAATAACAAGACGATACTTATATATGTATTATTAGATAAATTAATAAGGTTAAAAGACGAGGAATTTACTATTATTATATAAAATATATAAAAAAGAAAATTAGAAGATTTGTAATTTTTATCTTCAACCATACTCTTGTTGAGGGGTCAACACCTTCAANTTATGGCTTGGATCGCCTAACCCACCAAAACCACATCGTCCCACATGACCACTCTCTCACAATTCGAGGCAACTTTTTTCTTCCATTTTCTTTAAATTATCTAATTATTTTGTTACCTCAAGGTATTCTTACTTTATGAAAATAATTCAAATTTAATTTTTATTTTGACAAGAATTAACTCAAAACTTTTTTAATGACGTCATAAATAAAGATCGAAATTGAGATTTCGTATTAATTGAAGAGTTCATTTACCAATTGAGCCGTGCCAAAACACTTAGATTCACAAGCTACCCAATACATCCTCTTCCTCCATGGGCCTTGGTGCAGATCCCGAATCATCTTCCAAAACTGATGCACTTTTTCTGATGCCCTATCCCAACATAATGGATCAGTTTACTGATGGACTCGTATATAAAAATGCATAAAGCCTTCAAGATCAAACAAAAAGTAACAGTAACGGATTCCTCATTTAGAGTAATGACTATATATGGATCTGCTCCAGTTGAAATTTGGTCTGCCGTCATAAACTTGCTTTTTTAGCAACTCGTCTCGACTTGATCCGCTTATGCTATAGTACCATAACAAGCCGATCCCATTTGGGCTTGAGCCWCCTCGGCCCTTTTGCCTTTGCTACAAGTCGCATTGTCTCTCTTTCATCTTTCTGGCAACCATGCAAAAGGTTTTGGTATTCTCAATTATAATCTTGACTGCTGCTACAGCTAGCTGATTTTGAGAGCCGGAAGAATATCCGTCCTAGATCGGAGAACTCTGGCAACATTCGCAATTTAGGGACCATTAGAGGCGCGGCATCCGGATATCCAGCCAGGGTTCTTTGCTGTCTTAGGGATCAGTTTCTTGCTTTAGCAATTCCAGTCTGATGTTTTAAGGAATGGTTATGGTTATAGGATTAACTTTTTCCCAAAATGTCTTCAAATACAAGTACTACTTGCCTGGAAATTGACACTAATTTGACTTGACCATTCCAGAATTTCTGAAACGATGAGATTTTTCAAACTTGAAGAGGAGAAAAATAGAGCGCTGCCTGTCGTTCTCTTCTCTTACAGCCTCTCAAATTGTCATTTATTAGTGATAGAAGGGTTTTGAGTTTACCAAAGAATTAGCAGATAATCCATTCCAAAACTTATGGTATATGAACTAGAATAACAAAATCTATAAAATAAAAACGAAACAGCCTTTCGAGTTTGATCAAAAGCATCAAATATTCCAAATCCCCTAGTCTGAAAACTTTCAGTGCTTGGCACGAGAGAAATGATTATCATTAGGATTCCTCCTTCCACCAAAGACTGCAAGTGCTTTCCTCATGGGAGGCTGCAAGGGAGCTCTCTTATCCGTATGATGGTGAAATATATTATCAGACGTGAAGATATCATCTCCCTACAGAACAAAGCGAGAAAAAATCTACAGTACATCTGCAAAGATGGGTTTCAGTAAGACGGAAACGAAGAAGTAAAATTTTCAACACTGACCTTCTTGTTCTTTTTCTTGGTCTTGGGATATAAAAACTTTTGTGGGAGCTGGTCTTCACGTAAAACTGGGTTCTTGGTGATAGCATCTCTGCCACCTTGAGGTAATGGCAGAGAAAACTGCAAAGTGCAACAAAACCCAAAGAAAAGCACGTCACTACAAGTAAAAGAATATTTAAATTTTGGCAGTAAGTACCAATTTTGTCAACCATCACAATTGAAAGTGGCCTAACAGTATACACACCTTAGAGTAACCAAGAGATGTCATCAATATATTATACAATCTTGCTAAAGAAACAAGCTAAAAATGCAGAATTCTGGTTTGTGAAGATCTTTTCTCTTTCCTACTATTGTTATAAGTGAACTCATGTGATTGAGTACAATTAGACAAATGTGCTAAAGCTTCACTACAATTCTTCAAGGAAACAAATTGAACTCGTTTACTCACTTTTGTTCCACGCAGAGAAATACGTGATCGACGTGCTGCAAGAATGATACCATTTTCACCAACTGTTACAGCTACTTTCCGTAAAGTGCCTCCATTCCCACAGCTGGGGCAGAAGATTCGACCAACATCTGTAGTCACTTTGAAGCAGGCATGGCACTGGAGTACCCATCTGAGAGCAGAAGTGCATACCACATATAAGTACATATCTTTGAAAATCTATTGAGCCAGCCAGAAAGTATCACAGAAAGAGAGAAAATAATCGGACATGGATTCTTTAAAGGCAAAACAATCTCATYGAAACACAACCATAAGATAAATCAAAGTATTGTGACACACAAAATTACAYACCTGTGTAGCTCCCGTATCTGCATACCTCCAGGAGCTAAGAGGCGCAAACCCATCTGAAGAAGCACATTTTGCATCGCATAGTCACTAGTTATGCAGGCCACACTTGACTCAGACAAGGACCGCAGCATCCAGCTCTGCTCACTACTATTATCATCCGTATGGGACATGTAGATGCGTTCACCATTTTCGCTCGTTATCTCTGAGCTTTCTGGTCCTTCATCATCAATTTCTACATGCTTTTCCTCATTGATATTTTCACTACTTCTATTGGTAACATCAGCCTCTTTGAGATCATTCGAGTCAAAGCCTTCAGCATTTTCCAATGTACAGTCATCATGAAGAGCATTCAGAGATTCTTCTTCCAGCCTCATTTGGTGCAAAATTGCCGAAATATCTTCATAACTATTCTCCCTTTCAACGATCCTAATCTCCTCTAACTTCCCATCCAGGACTTCTTCCGAACTTAGAAGGTCAGGCATATTTTCATTTTGCACATCTTCAGTCACATCTTTCTCGTCATCTTTTTCAGATGATCCCTCATGCATTTCACGTCTAGCTTTCCTTCTGAGATATCTTCTGCGAGTGCTTCGACTCACAGCAGGCACAAAATCTCCAGCATTCTCATCAAATTGCCCCATYGTTGCATCAACTCCATCTGCTACCATCTTCTTCCCTTCAATTTTAACCTCTCTCTTCACAGGAGGATACCTTTTTTGCTGCCTGCGATCARCATTTCCATCCTCTTGCTCGCCAGAATAAGATTCACCACCCGTTTCCGTTGAACAGTCATCTGTTCTCTGTTGATCATCGGAAACAACATTCAGGTTCAAATCTTTCAGGGGAAGGATTTTTGAGTTTAAGTTTGACCCTTCCTCAGACACATGTTCCAAAGCTTCCCACTCTTCCATATTGGGAACATTAGATCCCCACCCAGGCATGTCCTTTTCAGGCAGCCTTTTCACATTAACAGTGTGGATTGCGGGGGGACTTCCCCTAAGATGTTGAGTTCCATGGATCTGAGCCTCCAATGTATAGGTTAAAGCAATGAGCTTAAGATCCACATCAGAAAGTGTTTGCAGATCACCAGTTGCCCTTGCAAAGTTTATTACTGTAACCATTCAAAAGAACCAATAACTTTAAAAAAATCGAGAGAAACACTCTTAAAAGGGAAAAAAGAAAGGGAAAATACCACCAGTTCAGGTCAAGAGGAAATTATATTCGAAATTCAATGATCTATATTGTAGCACCAATAGAGATACTCCACCATGATTACTTAGTACTATATGAGTTAAAGACAGTTTTATTAATCATCCATTCATCATCTTCCGGCTCTATTGACTGAGAGAATGGTCATTTACTCCTCTATCAAAATCTAATTTTTATTGAAGATAAGCAGGGAAACTATCTTTGAAAATCAATCCCAAATTTGCTTTGTCAGAACAAGTAACCTGGAAAGACAAACAACTTAAGAAAGCGTAAGCTTCACCAAAAACAAAAAGGCCCAATATGGAATGAAAATTTAACTAAACCAACACTATAACTCGATAAGAAATAAGAGGAAAGCACAAAAAAGAAAAAAAAAAAAAAAATGGAGGCAATGCCTAGATTTATAGCTTAAACACAAAATTGCTGCAACACTAGTAAACTTCGAGTTCATAAACTAAAAGTAGAAGAACCAAAAGGCAAATCCAAACTCGAAACTTTACATTAATAGATAATTGTGCCTACCATTTTTCAGAGCATCAGGGGAAGGTTCCAAGGTGTCGACGGAGAACGGAAGGAAATTGAGGGAGTGACGAGAGGTGGGGTCACGAACTTCACTGAGGACTTCAGAAACTGAAACGAACCGATCGGCAGAGTGTGCAAGCGACTGTCCTCCTTGTATTATGGCGTTGGCATCTACTACAGCCACCGCTATACCTTTCGTCGACTTGCAGCTGGCCACTGGAACTCCATGACCAGCCATGAAAGGGGCAACGATGGTATTGCTGTCATGCTGATTGTGCGACTTAGTTGGTCGTTGTTGCTTCAGGATGTTGCTCCAACAGGTAGCCGGAGCAGGACGTGACTCGTCCTCCATGGTTGTGTCTTCTTCGCGCTTCCTCGTTTCCKGTCKCTTGCTAAAACCCTAAGCACCCTATGGTTCTTATTAGGATTTGCAACTCTCTTTTTTTGTTTTTTATTTTTTTCCCCTCTTTTCCCCCTTCAAAGTCTGACTTTTTGACCAACAAACCATCAAAAGAAATTTATTTTATTTTCTCGAATTATTTGATTTTAATAACCAACAATTAATCGTATCTATAGAACAAAATATACATCTTCAAATCAAAATATTTAATTTGAAATGGTCTTTCTCCTCTATTTCGTAGAGAATGAGATGTAAATTAAATATAAAATCGATACTTTTATGAGTAAATTCCTTATCAATTAAACTACTATCGAGGATATATTTAGTTAATATGAGCTAATTTGATTTAATTTGAAATGCTCATTTACTTTTGTAACCTTGCTCTTTGTAAAAGAAATAAAACAAAATGATGATCTAATCAATTTCGATACATCTTCGATCACATTATCTCTTTCATTTTATTTTTTATTTTTTAGTTTCGAAGTGATTCTAAATTTCTTTTGATAATCGATATTGAATGCTATGTGTTATTCAAAATTAGCTTATAGAAAAGCTTAAGATGAAGAATCATACAACATACTATTAGTATGGAAGAGGTCTGCACCTACACAGCTAAGAGAAGCTCAAAGAGGCCTCCAAATTACAATTACAAAAGAATGAACAATAATCACTTTTGGATTTTCACCAACATTGAGTTTACAGAATCCACAAAGAAAATGCAGAGAGGAAAAGTAAATTTTTGATAATTTTGCAAGTTTAAGTGAACCTCAACAGGGCCAGAGGTCACAGAGCTGCATCTTGATTTTACATCATCATGTTTCTTGGTTCTTTGTTCTTGAACCAAGAAGTCATGCAAGGGATTGAAAAAGGCCCCCAGATTTTTTAACACTTTTTATCAGTAGTTGAAGCAGAATTTATCGAGCTTAGATAGCTCGAGCTTTTATAATGTCAATGCTCATCTCACTGGGATCTGTTGCTTGCAATTCTACTTGAATCCCATCTAGTTCTCTCTTGAATCTGTCTTTGGAACTAGCATACAACATCTTACTCCTTACCCTTGATGAATCAGGAGACCTGAAAACCAGCCAATGAGTCATTCGTCCGAGCATGTTATGTGCATAATGCGTTTAAGAGAGACTTGAGGTGAATAATTAATTACCATGCAATGAAGAAGATTTTGCTTTTCTGGCAGTTTTCATCGGTAGTGAAATCAAAATCATAGACAGCATAACGGCACTCATTGGAAGGCAGATTGGCAGTAAAATCATCATAGCTTTCATCGGGTTGTCCGAGCTTATCAACCACCACTTGCTGAATCTTTTCCTCGATTTTGAACACAATGAAACGGAAGTTCCTTTTGGCTTTCAAATCCAAGAACCTCAGCTTGCATTCATCGTTCACATGCATTCCAGATGCTGAATTTGCCTGTTACACACCATATATAAATTACATTGAACAAATGAGTATGCAACAAGACATTCATTCTTGAGAATGCCATGCAAGAAACGAAAGAGTATTAAGCGAATACCATGTTGGCCACCAATGAGGAGGATGAGCCTTCCGCAACCAGGAAGAAAGAGGAGGAGGATAGGTAAGGGGAGGGGGGCAAAAAGGAAGAACCAAAGACAGAGGCAGTAAAGAAGAGTATGAAGATCCTTGATTTTTGCAGGGACAGAGTCTTCTAGAGGTGGAGAATTTGAAGGAGGAAGAGAATTTGGTGGACAAAATGATCGGCTGTTTATGGTTATCCTCAATTCACTTCCTTGCTTCCACGTTGAAATTTTGAATCATTTCTTTGGAGAAATTGAACTTAGAAAAAACCTTTGAGCCACTCTCTCGCTAATTGACCGTTCAGGAGTCGAATTCAAAAATTTTACTTCAAATAGATAAAAATAAACGATCAAAATATTTTTTTTTGGATGGATGAAATAATACTTTTTCAAATAAAAATTCTATTACTATTAACCTCAAATAAGATTTTAAAAAAAATATTAAATAACGATTATCGCTGCTTRCCTCTTAATTTCACCCTTGGATCAAGGTATGAATTCCAAGATTGCTAAGAATTATATGGATAATAAACAAAAAATCTAAAAATAGATGTATTTAACCATCAAGAATGATAGCGAATGTAAATAGTATAAGCTAGCGAAACACAATTATCATTRTTGGTTACGTGTCTTTCATATTTCGACACTATTATATAATRCAAAAGAGAGARAAATAGACTTKTCTCTCTTTATTTTGAGAATGATACTTAGATTTAGGGGACATCCTCATAATTGTGAATTTGAGGAGGGTGAGTTCAAGGACTCCTCCTAAGAGTCTTTGAGAGCAAAAATACAACATGCACAAATTACTATTTGACCAAGCAACTTGACTCTTAGCTGTATTGTCTATTCCATTAGAGATACCCATCCATATGTCTATTGGTTTGCACCAATTATTGATTGTACCATATCACATGCGTTTGTCACCTCCATCATATAAAGTGAATGTGAAATCCAAACTAAGATGATCACTCTCGGACACCAGATTTTCTAATATCCTATTTACTAATACGATACATATATTATGTATTATTAGAAAAACAAATTATATATATATATATTGAAAGAGTTAAATATATAAACATCATATTATAATTGATGTAGCGGATGAATGATGCTACAGGGAGGATACGAGAAGGATATAACATAATATTAGAGAGGATATTAAAAGTGTATCGAAAGATCTTTTAACATTTCATTTGACATGCCACAGTATGAGTCATTAGCTTAAATTAATAGTTTCATATGTTCTAGTACATGGCTCACTAGCCTAAATCAATGGCTTTGAACATTTTAGTACACTACCTATCGACTTAGTGTCAGAGGAAGGTCTGACCTACTCTTTTAATATCGCGCCATAGATAGAGATCGAACACGTGATCTAATTTTGACTGAGCACTTCTGAGATAGATGAGAATATATGCCGTCATGTTTTGATTTGGGTTAGAGAAGGGATGATCAAAAACACTTTCTGATATTGCGTCAGAAGTAAATATCGAACACGAAATTTTACTCTAATAATTTGTCCTTATTTGATTTTTGTTTAGCAAATAAAAGATCCCAATTCAATATACAAGCCATTTTGAATTGAATTTGAGAAGTAGGAAGGCTAACMCTAGTAACAAAATAAAGTTAAAAGATATTTTTTTGAATATTGACTTTGACTATTATTTTCTAGTACTCGTTCAACACGTGTACGACTCACGAAATGGACAGCTTCCCACTCTTAGACGATGAAAACCCAATTTCAAAATTTCACTTCCCTCCTTGCGTATAAATAGCCTCTTCTTCCCTAAATTTTACCCAAAATTCTCCAAAATCTCAAACTCAGTTCAAACCCACCCAAAACACACACAGTTACACACACTCAGAAATCAAGAATCAAGGATGCGTGAGATTCTGCACATCCAAGGTGGCCAATGCGGCAACCAAATCGGTGCCAAGTTCTGGGAAGTGGTCTGTGCAGAGCACGGGATAGACTCAACAGGRAAGTACCAAGGAGACTCCGATCTGCAACTGGAAAGGGTGAATGTTTACTACAATGAAGCCAGCTGCGGCCGCTTCGTTCCTCGAGCTGTTCTCATGGACCTTGAGCCTGGTACCATGGACAGTCTTCGTTCTGGCCCTTATGGTCAGATATTTAGGCCCGATAACTTCGTCTTTGGCCAGTCCGGTGCAGGCAACAACTGGGCTAAAGGGCACTACACCGAGGGAGCTGAGCTAATCGATTCTGTTCTCGATGTGGTCCGTAAGGAAGCTGAAAACTGTGATTGCCTTCAAGGTATAAAAGCACGAACCAA